>JAQQZT010000021.1:15816563-15829642 GCA_030068275.1 Clarias platycephalus
TATTGTTTAAATAATCATGGTGGGCCGCTATGGCCAAAAATGCCAGGGCCGTTTTTTGGTCCCAGTCCAGCCCTGTATTGCAGTGAATATCAGACAAGATTGTAAGTATGATTTTGCTTTTATATAATTAAGTCTTGTGGAATTGGTGGAACTGGTGGTGGAATTGGTGGAAGGGGGTGTGATCGGCAGTAAACAATGTTGGTGGCTTTACAGATGCAGTGGTTTAACTTATTGTGATGAAATCACAATAACTGCAGTACTGACCCGATAACCTTTGTCTCCAGGTAGACCAGGCAACCCATCAAATCCACGATCTCCCTAAAACAGACAGCAGAAACACATGTTAAGCTTTTAACTGCAACCCATCCACAATGTTATCTATGTATTATTATTTATACTATACAGTATGAAGCACTGCACAGAACAAATGGCTGACCTTAATTCCAGACTCTCCTGGCATTCCACGGGCACCATCAGCACCAGACCGGCCCTGGGAACAACACCAGGAGCGTTAACAAGCTGCAGATTTAATTGTACGACATCAGAATGAACAATGCTTTTGGACAGCTTGGTGATGGTTACTTACTCTTCTACCAGATTTACCAGGAGGCCCAGACAACCCTTGAGGACCTCTGGGACCCTGCAGAATAAACAATCAAGTTGTCAAAATACAAAACATACACACACCGACACAAATCCCAAAACAGCAAACACAAAATACAAATGAACCTGTGAACCAGGATCTCCATGCTCTCCCTTCAGCCCAGGGCTGCCAGGTGGACCCTAAATCACCAGAGGAAAAAAAAAAAGAAGCTTTTCTATAAACTGTTGATTGGCAAACATCACATTGTACACAGACATGCAGACTGACAAATTAGATTCATGCATGTAAGTTTTCATACCAGGGATCCAGGTCGGCCAGTGAAACCCATTGCCCCGGGAGCACCTGTCAGCGCTAACTACAGAGAAAATGAAACAACACCAACAATTTATCCAGTGTAATACTGTACATACACCACACTGAGGAATTACCCTGTCTTCTCTTCTAGATGAAAAGTGTTGCTGTAAATACACTGGTCTTTCAAGTCTTTCCATGCATATTTAAAACAATGCACATTTTCTAGCAAATCATGGTTGATATATTAGTGTATACTCTTTATTCTGAGCTTCCAGTGTAAATGCATAAACAATGTGGCAAAGACCAAAAAAACCCTGAATTTAATCTCAAAACCACTCAAATATTTCATTGCACCATTAGGGATAAAAGAAATCCGTTTAAACTGATATTTATAACTTGACATTATAATCAACCAGCTGAGTGTGTATAATTATTTAGATAAAGTTGTTAGATGAGCTTAGGTGCATTTCATGACATATAATATATAAATAAATGTAGTGAAATTTATTCAGTATTGATTAGATGACTTTGTAGATATCAGAAAATCATTAAACATTTCTTTGTTCTTTTGGGTTTAATTACTGACATAAAACAAACATAAATCAAACAAATCAAAAACACTGAAATGACCCAAAAACTGTAAAGTACATTGTGTAATATTCATTTTTTTTATATATATAAAAACGTTAATCTACTTTTATTTCTCTCACTTAATCCTCCCTAATTCCCACCATGTTCTCAATAATTTGGGGGTTCATGGTCGAAGCAAGATGCAGTATGATGGAAGATGCAGTGCTATGACCATAGTAAGTCCATGGCACATGATGAGCACATGATCATGTGCCTAGTAGCAAATTAGTGAGAACATAATAGACACATTATGACACCTGAAAGGGAATTATTATTTTTATCATTAGAATACTTTATTAGTTCCAAAGGGAAATTGTAATTTTTTGCCTATCTAAGTTAGGAAGTTGGGGTCGGAGCATAGGTTCAGCCAAGATACAGCCCCCCTTGAACAGATAGGGTTAAGGGCCTTGCTCTAGATCTCAACTTGGCAGTGCTGGGGCTCGAACCCAGACCTTCCGATCAGTAACTCAGTAACCTACAGCCTTAACCATTTGTTTTTTCTATTTTGACTGCATTCCCACTGTGTTCTTCAATATTTTTAGAACACCATGGAAACTTCATGGTCGCCATCAGAGTGAGACCGGGACCTTAAGGTGTGTACTACATTATCCCATAAAATCAAATATAATTAATAACTATGAATGCTACAAATAAACCATAAATGTTGGCACCTTGCTACTAAGAACAAAACACACAAGCTATTAACACTTATATCCACGTATAATTTTATGTGAATCATAAGTAAGTGTGTAATTGGCAATCTGTACATTGTTATACTTCTAAACAAAAAGAGTATGAACTCATTCCCACAGGTGGAGAAGAAATCCATTAGAAATGTTAGTATTACTATTTACTATTATTATTTTGGTATAATTACATGCTATGACTGTACACTAAACATCAATCACATCTATTTTGTTCTGTTTAGTATCCAATCATTTCAGTTTAGTTGCCAATCAAGGCTTAAAAATATTGAGCCTGAATGCATCTAAAAAAAAGAAGAAAACAAAACAAACAAAAAAGAGTGTGCGAGTTGAGGATGCGCGCCCCTATCATTATGTCACTAAAAAGCATAGTAGATTTAAAATAAAAATCATGTTTTGATAGTTTTTTACATTTTAAAAGACTTTTGTCTTGAAGTGTGAGCTACTTACCCGAGCCTGAGACAGAATAGCTTGAGCCTGGGCCTCCTGTGCTGAGACAATGGGACCCTTGTCCCCACCACTTTGTCCAAAGCGGAACTATGGATATAAAATGGGAACTGACATTTTAACAGTATATTTCTGCATAACAGTTTAGAAGACAGTTTAGAGACATCTTTAATACACTGTTGAGTGAAAATATGTATTTACAGCTACAAATCACTAGTACAGTGCTAACAACAGTATTTATTTATTTATTTATTTATTTATTTATTTATTATATTTGTAGGACCATTATTACGAAACTGATTATAATTCATAGTAAAATATGAATTATTAAATCCTTGGCATTTTGCTAAATGTCAGAAGAAATATGGCTTTCATACTGGAAGCATGAGAGATGACCCAGCAGGTCCAGGGACACCATCAGCTCCAGGCAGACCTGCTTTCCCAGGTGGACCCTGAAGAAAGGTGTAGTGAGAATGAAAAATCTGGCTAAAAACTCTATAAACACGCTTGTCTAACAAGTTCTCAATACAAACACACCCTTTCCCCTGGATCACCAACAGCTCCTGGCTGTCCTGGAGGCCCTGAAGGGCCAGGATGACCCTGTAGGAAAGTAATAAGAAGAATTGCATGAAGAAAACCCGAAATAGAAGATTTTCATGTTTTTATGAAACAGGTATAAAGAAAAGATTTAATGCACCAGATTCACAATTTGTCTATCCAATATGATCTATTAATAAGATGGCTTTAATAGATATGTACTCACTGTTGGCCCTTCTGGTCCTGGCGGTCCCTCAATCAACATGCCCTGTGAGGATAAAATAATTTTACGGATTATGCTCAAGGTCAACTAAGCGTAAACTATTGTAATTTTTTTTGGAAATGGCTCGAACCTGGTGTCCTAAAACCAAGAAATCCAATCAAACACAGAGAGAGAATGCGCAAAGCTCTGCAAAGGCAAAGCAGCAAAAAGCTAGACACTTCTTAAGAAGTTTGCACCAATTTGAACACTATGGATATCCAGTGTTTAAACTGCCAAAAGTACTTGAGTTTAACAAGTTGGAGGATGAATATCGTATATTGGATGCAAAAGGAATGGACTGAAAGGGTTATCGATGATGACCACAACCCCCCTATCATTGTGAGGGAAGATGTTACGCATGTCAAACTTAGAGAAGGTTCCTGGAGAAGTTAATGAGTGGCATGGCTCTAAGTAATGCCTATAAGGACAAGATGCTCCATGTAGAGTGGAATGTAGGATAAAGAAGCAGCAAAGCACTTAGTGGCCAATCTGCTCAGAACCACAGAATCTGGATGTTGTATAGCAGAAATACCAGCGTGACTGTCACAGTTTAATGCATGCTGGAATCCAGTAGCAGCTAATGGAGATTATTTTCTGCATGTCAATAGACATCAAGGACATCAAGCATCACTTTACACTGGAAAAATCTCTCAACCTTTCTTTAAACAGAGAGATAACTTACTTTAAACTGTTATATAGTTATTATTTAATAAAACAACCAGGTGATGACCCCGTACGAGCCACCAATGATGTTACAGCCAGCCAAGCTGAACTCAAAGACAAATAAACAGAAAGGCCAAAGGGGTCAATTCTAGGTTTTTAGTAAATGAAAGTTAAATAACAAGAAAAGGACAGGGGAAAGGACATTCAAAGGATAAAGACTGTGGATTTTACCTGTAAACAATAAATCAGTAAAAGACCAAAACATACTGTAATACTAAACAGCCAAAAATTACTAACTAACAATGGCTAACAGTTTCAGTGTTTCATTCATAATCTGCATGTAAACATAAGATACTTACAGATTCAAGGACAGCAGGTTCTCCCTTCTCTCCCTTCTGGCCTCTTACAGCAGCCTGTGGGACACACATACGTAAGCAGCAACACACACATCAATATCCATAATGTAACTTAAATTTGAACAACTTAAAAAAACTTTTTATAAGGAAAACCCATCAAACTGAGCACTTGACTGACACTTGATCTCACTGAGAAATGTCCTGATACAAGATCTGTCTGTCACAGAATCTTCTTCACATATCTGGAAGATTCAAATCCCCAAAGATATTTCAGTGATCAGTGTGTTCCTCAATGTGCTTAAGAGTTCACTTACACTTGCAGGTGAAAATGCCATACAGATTACTCAGTGGGATATTAACTTTTCCAACGGCATTTACTAAACATTGCTTTCACCACCATTTGTGTGATTTTGCAATGTTTACAGAAGTAAATGCATGCTTTAGTCAAACCTTAGTTGCAGGTTCTCCCTGTAGGATACAGTAGGTGCCAGTTACATTGAAAGGGCCGTAAATGTGTCTACTTATGAGTGATGAACGTAAGGTCATTCAGAATGATTAACAGTGAACTGAGGATATAAGTTAAGTAGAACTTGTTACCTGTTTTTTTTGAAGTAAGATAATTACTGGTGCTAGACTGTACCAGATAAAAAGTTGAGTTTAGTCCCAAACTGATATCCTGTTGTTGATGTTTTTTCTGGTCTTCTAGTCTTCTAGGCATTTGCAAGCTACTGCACTTATCCATGCATATACCGATCAGCCATAACATTACAATACAACAGTATTTTGTAGATTTCACCTTGTGCCTCTGGGGCAGCTCTGGTCCCCTTAATTGTGGCTCCACAAGATCTCTAGGGGTGTGCTGTAGTGTCTGGCACTTGGACATTAGGAACATACTCTTTAGGTGATGTGGGTTGTGGGGTGGGACCTCCATGGAGTAGAATTGTTTGTTCAATGCATCCCATGGGGAATATGGAGGCTGGGTCGGCGGCCTTAAGTTATTTGCCTGTGTTGCACTGGGTGTTCTGGTGCCATTCCATTGCGGCCATTGTTGGCTTTTCTATGGAATCAGACTTGATGAGCTGGCCTTTGGTCCTTTCAGGCAAAAATGAGCCCTGTGTGCCTCTGATTCTGTCACCAGTTTCCTAGTATTTAGCTGATAATCAATGTTCATGTGTTAATGTTATGGCTGATTGGTGTATATACAAAGTCAATATATTGTAGGGAAAAGTTGTTGTATTGATCAAGAACAAGGTTTCCCTTTTTATTTCCCAACATGGGCCACTCTTAGGGAGTCTTCTTGTTATACTGAAAGCAGGACATACAGTATGAGTTGCAGTGGAATCTTTCAGAGAGTCATGGAGACTGGTGTTTACAAATTAACCACCCGATGCATGTTTAAGTTAATATAAGCATGAACAATTTCAGATAAACTTTGTCAATCTCTATGCCCAGTCTCTTTCCATTTCTGTAAGATTCCTCTACAATCTAACCAATCCGTCTAACATTCAGAAACGGAATGTTAAGACGAATTTGCCAGAAAGCACAACATGACTTACTCCTCCCTCACGTGTGACAGCGGGCAGGGCATGGCCTGTGTCACCCACAGTCTCTCCCTCAGGCACAGGCTCACTGTAGTCCTTGAAGGAATAATCATATTCCTTCATTCCAAAGTCTTCTGTCACAGACTCTTCAACAAAGACCTCATCTTTAGTCTGAGAGCCGTTCTCACCAACCTCTCCAACCTCTTCTATTGCCAATTCTTCACCCACCACAGTCTCATGCACCTGGGTCATGGCATGGAGAGTGAATGTAGATAGCAGCGCAAATAAAATTGGAAGAGCATGTGGCAAGAAGAATAAAATAATAATAATAATAATAATAATAATAATAATAACAAAGAGGAGTGGTTTGAGATAATGAATAAAGTAATATCCAAAAAGGATAAAGAGAAGGAAATTTAAAGAAATAAAGCACAGGATCTAAATAATCAGCCTTACCTGTATCTGCTATACAGACCATACACACCATTTCTTTGTGTATAAGGTGCCATAAGCAAGCTATGTGGCGTGTCTACCCATACTCTTGTGTACTATTCCATGAACAGCAGCAATTTTCGGTTTTCTATGCTACCTTAACCAGAGAAGTGTTTCTTGAGTCCTATTATTCATCTTAACCAAGGCAAAAAGCACAAGAATATGATGAAGCACCTAATGATACGGATTATTAGATTTGCATAAATTCTGTGCTTACCATTGGCTTACCATTCTCCTGCACATGAGTTTCTCCGCCATGACCATCATCATCATCATCATCCCAAAATAAAATATCTCATATATTTTGTAGCACTGCTTTCGATTTGAAAAAACTTAATTCTTTTCGTTAATGTCTTATTGCCATTTTTTAAAAACCCTCCTCTATGACTTTTATGTTGGGTGAAACCTTGTATGTCATAAAAATATCACTTTATATACTCTGATCAAAATGATTGCTTTGCATTATCCTTGGAGGGAAGGTCCAGGACCACGCATGGCACTACAGCTGCAGGGTCAAATATTAATAAGAATCCTTGTAGATTGTTAGGTTTTATATGATACTGTATTTCTACAAACCTAGATACTTAACACCTTGCTTGGGTGTTGAACACTATAGATAATTCAAAAGTAATTATTTACCCAGGAAGGTTTTTATGTATTCAGAGATGGGTTCAGCACATACTAAGAACAAGTACTTGCCTTTAATTTCTGAAAAAAAAGGGATAGAAAATGCAGAGCAAAGAAAGAATTTGTTTTATTTTCTTTCAAATTAAATACGCTGAGCAATAAGTAATACACTGCTAATTCGATTTAATTGAACAACATGGGCTCAACACTCATATCACATGGCAGAAGCGCAAGCATTTATGTAATAGCATCGGTAGCAACGGTTGCTAAAACAGCTAACATGAGTGGTCTGGCTTTTTTCCTATTTCTGAACCTCAACAAATCTAGCTGACTATCTGTTCGTCGTCCTCCTAAGTGGAGTTTTGCTAAAATCACATTCGTTATTTGAAATGAATGAGCGCTCACACAAATATGAAGTGTTTTACCAGCAAAGACGTAGTGATGCATTTCTAAGGACAGATGCCTCCACATTAGAGTCTTATATCCAGTCTGACCAAAAAATTTGCATTGAGCAATGTGGCTTATAATGTAAATGCAGTCTCACATAATTTAATACATAACATATCTATTAAAAGTTTCTTCATCACAATAAACAATGTTAAAAACTTTTTTTTCTCTGACAGGAAAATGAAAAAATGAAAGAAACAATACAGTTACTTACCAGTGATATTTACTGTACATGACACTGGACTTAGCCCTTTACTTAAAAACAGGAATAAGCCAGAAATCAGGATTATGTCTAATTGAGACCTAATCTTTCAGACAAACTCCATATCAGATGTGTAACATCTTCCAGAGCTTCTGAGTGGGTTACTATCAAGGCTAAGATGTTTGCACAATGAGGATTTGTTACTCTAATCGATATTCACATTCTACAGCACTTTGGACTTTACTTCAGTTTAGTATCTCATGATTGCATTAAGTGTTGTCCACAATAAACGCCTTTAAGTGCTGTTATAAGCTTGGGACAACATGACGAAGAACCCAAACTGAAACAGGTACTCGTCCGGTTCTAGGAGACACCAAATGACCTGATTATAAAGCATTACACATTCTACATTACATAGCTTTATATTATATAAAAAGCCTACTGTGAGATTTTCTACTGAACCTTCTACTGAGTCTTGAGCATGTTTATCGGTAAGTGCAGTCTTTAGTCCCGAGTGCAGAAAGCTCCGAGCAGGTAAAAGTAAAATGTTTCATAAATCAGCATCTCATATGAGAGTTAGCTGTTTCTTCCTTGTTTAATATTACATTTAACAGCAAAGGAAAAGAAAACATTTTTCTTCTTCGGTCAGTCTTTTCTATCCCTGATCTATTCAGGCACAAAGCAAGGGTTTATTTTTAAATATAGCAGATAAAACACCACTAAAACTCACCATGCTTGAATTTACAGTAAGAAAAGTCTGACAACTGTAGAAGTGTGACTTACATGCAGGTGGTTCTTGAGTTGACCCTATTTCAGTAAAAAACATTTTGATAAAGATTTCATGAGTGAGTGAAAGTGTAGCAGCGGTGACACATTCGGTACCGCAACAATTTGGAAAAGCTACAATATCTTAAAAATTACTCACCTTACTAACATGTTTTTTTTTTTTCCAGCTAGTAGCTGCCTCCTAATCATCAGCATGTGCTTAACCCATCTCTGAATAAGCATACGTTTTCCTTAGATACAAATGCAAGGTCTGAATGCTAATGTGTGTTAATTCAATATCAAGACCTCACTGTGTGAGCACACTGCAATCAACCGTGCAGAATGTGCATGCTGATCAGATACGCTGTAATATTGTAATAATGTAATATCGAAATGAATAGAATCATGATACTTAGGGAATCATCATGATGATAGCATATCAGGTGCTCCGTGGTGATCTAAATGCCTACACTTTACATTAAGTGGTGTTTTGACCAATTTTATTTTCAATGCCTTCCATTTGAATAAAGCGAACTGGTGATCAATTGAAATAAATCAACTACACTGATTGGCTAATAAAATCCATCCTACAAGCATCTAAAGCGAACTATTTTGAATGTGTGTTTCTTGATGTTAATGAACTCAAAACGTTCTGTGTGGACCATGAGAGAAAGTGAGGGTGTCGGATAGATGCACCTTTCAAGCAGGTAGTCAGTGAAGACCAGAAAGTTACTGAGATGAGGTGAAAGAGAGACTTGGAAGGATCAATCGTTCCAACTTCGTATGACATTTTTATTATCCTTTGCTGCATTACTGAACAACACTTATAGCTTCTACACAAAAGGTTTGAATGTGAAGCATGACAGTTTCGATGCAGGTTTGCTTGTTTAAATGCAAACTTGCTTAATAAAGAATATCTAATGTTTCCTAAAATGAACACACAGTCTTACCAAAATATATTTTTTAAAGATGATGCTGAATAACACCAGAGTTGAAATGAATACAGTAACAGGTTTTATTTATGCCACATTAGGACGGAAATATACTTGCTTTAAACTACGTACACACACACACACGCATTAAGGCTGTCTCACGTATCCTGCGTTTGTTTTGTGTGTAGGTTGTGCAAGTCCTCAGAAATTAACTTGAAGCACTTACGCAATACAAACACAAGGGGCAGTGTAGGCAGCAGGGACCGCAAAAATAGTGGAAAGTTTTGGAAATGTGCCGAATCATGCCCACCTGTATGATGTGTTGACTGGAGATAAGGACTATCTTAAAGGTCAACATGAAATCTTTAATCCATGCAAAACTGTCTAATTAAGGACAGTGCCCCCTACTGGTACCTCCGGTAACATGTGCAGTATACAGACAGGTATGTGAAGTAAAACAAGATGGTTTTAGAGCAAGTATATTTCCAACCTAACAACTTTGTTAAGTGATTTATAAACAAACACAGCAATCATTCTTCTGTGAAACTGTGAAAGAAGCAATGCAGACAGAAATGAAGACAACAAGCTTATGAATAGAAGGATGCGTTATGTGTTATGATTGTTTCATGTGTGTGTCCATAACATTACCTTTAACAGACATTTGCATGCTTAGGCGAACACTTTCTACAAACTAGAAACTAGCAGACACTCAAACAGTGTGTGCAGACTGACAGTGACAGGGGTGTGTGTGTGCGTGCGAATATGAAGAAGACTAGACAGATACTCATGCAGTAGTGTCACTGTTTATCATATCGTTTCTCATGATCGTTGAGATCATTTGATATATGAAACGGTGGAGAGGGTCCAGTGGGTCAGTATATTCCAACCTCATTGCTGGGATGCTAGAATGTCTAAGGCTTTAAGGCTTCACGCATGCCTTTCCTGATTCTTAGACACACCTTGCATCTGAGCCAATAAAATGCAAAACAGTTGCTAATGAAGTGTCACTAACTCTAAACGCGAAAAAGGGAAAAGAAAAAATAGGAAAAATTTAATTTGAATCCTGAAGCTCAATCATGCCAATAAGTGATTGTCAAAACAGGAAGCCTGTGATTTAGCCTGAACTTTTTTAGCCCATTGCTAGCATGATTTATTCATGCTCTCTAGGAGTTGTTCGGTTTAACCCTGCAGCTGCTTAAACCTGGGCGGAGTGGATACAGAATCCAGAACTCAAGGACTTCTGAAATTATGGGTATCTACTGAAATCAGGCAGTTCCCACAGTCCCAGTATAACCTATATTCCATGACATACCAGACTCATAAATATACGGTTATAGGAAAGGGGCAGTGGAGCTGTGCATGGGCTAATGCTCAGGCTATATACTGTAATGTGGCTCTGATTTTGTAGACGTATACTATGCTTTTTACAGAATCAGGGACGTCACAGTACCTTTGTAATCCCTTAAAGATTTATTCTCCAAACAACAGAGACAGAGTGTTTCTAAAATCCTCGTGTTTTCATCACGTTGTGAATAACACATCTTTTTGGAGAGTGTAATTCCAGGCCAACACTCTAACCATGGGCTAGTTTGTGGGCTGAGGTTTTAGCTGCTTTAACTATGAGGTTGGAAATAAAGCTCTGGACAGCCAACATGGGCTCTTCATTTTTGTACCTGTGCATAACCATTGGTTGTTTTCGTCTTGACGGGGACGCCACTGACTGCAGGCTTGTTGAAGGGCGGGAACGGATTCGACATTGATTTGACGTTATTGATGGTGACACGATCTGAAGAAGGTGTGCGAGGAGGGGTTGTCCTTTTGAATGGAGGGTACTCCCTTGGCTTCAACACTCCGTCTATTCTATACCTGTCGTGCAGAGTTTTCTCCTTTGCTTTCTTAGATTTGTTTTCAGCTGCTTTGGCTTTAGGGTCTGCATTTGGTTTTCTCCCAACTGCTGACTTTCTGTTAGTGTTACTGCTGCTGGCTTTAGCGTTTACTTTAACAGTAGCTTTTCCATTTGCAATACTACTGAACTTTATTCCGCCATTGCTGTAAGCTTTAGCTGTATTCTTGCCACTGCTAATTCTATTTACTTGAATTTTACCAGCAGACTTCTTATTTTCAGATGCTTTGCGACTGGTAGTTGATTTCTTGCTTTCCGCTACTAAACGAGGGCCTGCTTTAGCTACTACTGTGGACTTAATGCCCGTAACCCTCACAGAGGCAGGTTTGGTCTTGGCAGGCTTAATCATGGTAGATTTGCTTAAGACTATTTTAACTTGCTTGGCTGATTTAGCTGAGCTAGCTGTTGCTTTATAAGACTTGGCTGTCCTAGAGGAAGATGTGGATTTGGTTTTGGTCTTGCTGCCCTAGAGTTTATGGGGTTTTGGTATTTATTATTATTATTATTTTAAGTGTAGTATGTGTATTTTGTGTTTTGTTGGGGAAAGTAGAAGAAAGTAAAAGATAAAAACAGAGGGGGGGTGAAAGTAATGGGGAAGGGTAGGTGGAGAGAAAAACAAGAAGGGTTGGTGTTTGATGACATCATGACATTAAGATCACTGGCATAGTTTCTGTCTGAAAATATTAAAACACAATATTCTAAAATCTTTACGCAAGTACATAAGGAATATTCAAACCAGTCATGTTAAGGATAAGAACTGCTGATAGATGAGCATTGCAATTCAGTACTGTATCTTCAGAAAGCAGAAAGCTTGGCAAAGAGCGGACAGCAAAAAAGTCTTTCAACTTCAGGTTTACAGTGACGCAATCCTGTATGACTATGCTGTATAGGCTTATCAATACCCGAGACTACAGAAAAGCAAAACCTATAGCTTAAGCATGATCTGTAACAATTACGTCAACCCCAACGTACTGCATGAAACCACTCGCTGTAGAACAAATATTTAATAAATCTTCCAGTCAAAAACAAGGCTTGTAATAAAGTTAGACTGGAAACAGATGTAAGATGTTGGCTGAAATATCAGAGTAATACACCTGTCTCACCTATATGAGGTTAGTGTGGTTTCGCGTGGCCGTAAGTACAGTTCATCACAATTCACCGCGAGTTTTGGTGTAGTGACTCGTTTTACAATCTTTCCACATGAAAAATTTAACATGTTTAAATTTTTTGGCAGTCCTTGCGGAAGCTCACGGGCCTTGCAGAACTTCGCGGAAGGTCGGGTGGTCATTCGCGGCAGCTCACGGTGCCTAACACCGCATCTCGCCGCGAGTCAAACAACATAGGTGAGATAGGGGTATATGGAGGTATAGGGGTATAAGAGATGAAGGACATTACGACATTCACTTCACAGCAGCCAGTTATGAATATATGCTCTTGTAGAATACATGAAAATGACTGGCCCCTTTAATAAGAACACATGTAAACTCAAATGGGCCTGTTTGGCACCAAGATCACATTTACTCCTCATTCTGATTCTAGATGTGAGTATGGAACGATATCCCGGACAATATTCAAATGCAATTGCAAATTAAATTTGCAATTGCGTTTCCCATATGTAGACGCACAAAGTGTGCCATAATTCAAATGCAATTGCAAACTTTGCATTACCGTTT
>JAQQZT010000021.1:15829927-15840133 GCA_030068275.1 Clarias platycephalus
GCGTCTACATATGGGAAACGCAATTGCAAATTTAATTTGCAATTGCATTTGAATATTGTCCGGGATATCGTTCCATATGTGAGAATTAGCTGATGCTCTTGGGTTAACCTTAAGCCTAGAATCAAAAGATTTTCACCTTTTTAAGTACTGATGTATTCAAATTTCTCTATCATATTGATAAATAACTGATTATGAGAATGTTTAAATACATTTACACTGCCCATATTCAACCATATGTCCACGTATAGAGTTTTAATCCATCAACATAAATTTATTTAAAACAATATATTCCTGTATAAAGAAATCTGTTATAACATGCCGGAGACAATTAAACTTAAAGTCTATAGATAGTGTAAATTTTGTAAAACTGCACCAGTGATCTTAGGTATAATTTGTTTCTATAATCTCTTTCAGGAGGAAATTAGCTACGGACGTTTTATTGAGCATTTTGTTGCTCAGTAAAAGTTTTGTTGTGAGGTGAGTTTTTTTGTTGTTGTTGTTGTTTTGTGAACTCCTTCTGAATTCATGCAAAATTTATTATTTAAAAAACGTCCTGAGTGTTAAATTTCATTAGATTTAATTACATTAAATTCTGATTAGCTGATTGTGCTTTAGTTAAAAAAAATTAATGTAACTTTAGGATGAAACATTCCACATCGCTTCACTGTAAGTGGTCGTGTCTAAGCTACTATGGACTGAACAGCAATGATATGTAAATATGAGCCAGAACTATGAATAATTCATATTTAAACCTTAATTATCATTAGGAGACTGTTTAGAACTAGGGCTTAAGAAAGTTCGACAATTTTTAATTATTCCTGACATACTGTACACATTTTAAATCTCTTATGTTCTGTTCTGTCTTATATTTTATATTTAAAATTGTCTGTGTATGATAAACATACGAGTAACACTTTTGCCCACTGTGAAGAAAAATGCTGGGTTTGATGACAAGTGAACAGTTTGACAGCAGAATGCACTAAACACCATTTTGGGGCTTTACATCATTTTTCCTAGTGGTTGTCTATAAAAAAGATTTTTAATTAAAACCAATCTTATTTTAATGGCTTATTTCAGTGGCTCCCCTAAATGGTTTGAATGTGTTCAAAGGGTTTTTGGAGACTGCTGAAGGACATTTACACTCTGTATCTGCCGTTGCAGTCACACCAGCAGTAATAAATGACATCGCTTAACGTCTGCGATACGTTTTGTGAAACAGGACATTATTAATTTTAGATATTGTGGGAGACTTTAGCGGAAGCACTGTGAAATAATGTTACAAAACTTTAGTTACTCAGTAGCAATTTGTGCACAAGAGACTTGATACACACGCTGTGTTGGGAAGTTGCTGGTTGTACTCTATGACACCAAGCTGAAGTCAGGTAGCGAACTGAAACTGGAATTGGTAGAGGATGAGGCTGATGATGCTGTAAACTGAAGTTTATGTATTGCTTATAACGTTTCTCATGATCTTCAACAATCTTTGAAATTTTAAAAGGTTTTGATCTAATTTGACGACAATAATTTCTGTTCGACTTACTACACAATCACAACAAAAGTTTGTTATATTGTTATTTAAACTCAACCAGCATATTGTTGATACTGAACTGCACCCTTAAAGGACCACAAACACAACTGCAGGCCGAAATCTACAATGTTGTTGTGACAACATTATGGGGGGGATTTATAGCGAAATATAAGATGAATGGAGTTATCTCATTTTGCTGTCAAACTGTTCATATGTACATAATTATAAATGACCTCAGTCATGAAAAGAGAAACAGATGTGTCAGTACATGGTATTGTATTGTATATCTATAATTTTTTTTACTGTGTGGTTTCCCATCATGCTCGTGACATGACATGGAAGAACTTCATGAATAACAACATACATTTACAAACTTGATTCTAAAGTAAGCGCCCCTTTGTAGTTGCTTAAAAAATGCTGACATATGGAAACAAAATGGTGGCTCACAGAAAATCTAAAGAAATTTATTCAGGGCATAACTTGAGGAAGACTGTAGAGGGGGTGGAGTTAAATGAAGATCTTTTTCTCAGTAACCTTATGGCCAATCAGGTTGAAATTCAGGAGAGTGTATTGTGTGATTTATTGGATCAGTTTTCAGCACACAATTCACAGGATTATTAACTGTCCTTGGACCCCAAAATACATAAATTTCCACTAGATTTATTTTTCTTATTTTTCTTCCAAATGCACTTATTCACAATGAATTGGGTCTACCTGATGGTGGCTATACAGTACAGATGTTTACCTTAAATCATGCTCTAGTTACCTTCTGCCACTAATTTGTAACTGTGAAGGATTCTGGGTCTGAACCTCAAGCATGATTAAATACATGGCCAAAACATGAACATTGATTGTAGGAAGGTAAAGGATAACTATTTCATAATTAACTCAAACAGCTGTATTTATTGATTCGTTGAATGGATTTTAACAACATTTGACCATGTTCATCCATATGGGGTTGAGTTAGGTCTCATGAATAACCTGAAAAACCTATTGTATAAGCATATTTTAATGATGGTCTGGTTCCTTTAAAACATTACCATTGTCAGTCAAGCAGGTTTTAGCAAAGCATTTCACAGAATTATACTTAAACTGCTAATATTTATTATTAGGGTTCCAAGTACAAAGTACAGTCAGTCACCTCTGCTCAATAGAAAGTGCAGAACAAAAAACAAAAATGGGAATGCTTCCCAGATGATTAAACTCTGACATTGTCTACAGGTGTGACTGAGGTGAAATAGATTTCACGTTTCCGTGTGTTTCATTGACCACAAACTGAGTAAAAGGTATTCCTGGTACTTAATGAACCAGACTTGTGTTTTCACTGATCTCTTACTATATATAGTCTTCAAACAGTGTATAAGATAATTGTTGATGTTGATTAATTTTGCATGTTCTGTTTGTTTGGGTTAATTTCTTGTTATAAATTATTGTTTTAAAATGTTGTTGACATGTACGTCTGGTGTCTAATCACAAACTAAATTGATTGTGGTTATTTTTTTATTTCATTAGCTCATATAATTAACCAACTACTTGAATAGGCGTGAAACATCTTCCAGGAGACTGACTCCTTTCATCATTTCATCTAGCATAAACCAAAGGCATTCAGGAGCAAAACGAGGGAATATGGCCTTGTTCTTAAGATAGGAGCAACTTTCCCATCAATCACATTGGCACTAGCCAATCACGTGCACTTGTGAGCTCAGTGGGCGGATAACACACTCCTCCTGTTCGCAGTCATGTTTGGGGCTTTATTACATATTGTCAGAAAAACTAAAATTTGGCTGAACCTGGCTTTTGAATACATTTCTTATGGGGTTTTCAATTATTTAGGCTCACCGGTAACTTTAAGTACTTGGAGCTGGTATTTGGATTCTAATTCAGCATCATAAATCACTGTGTTCTCCTAGCTGAGTTTCAGTTCAGCTCTAACACGCTCTAGACATTTCTCCCTATTGTTAAAGAGGAAAAATTCTAACATAATTCTGTCAGGAACATGTGCAGAAACTATCTAAAAATGAAATGTCTGATTAACTTTAAGGCTGAACAATGACAAACATTTGGTATCTTTCAGAAAAGAAAATCATGTCTGATTCTTGATCATTCTCTACAAACATGACAGTAAATATGAGTTCTTTGCAAAATGTGCAATAAAGATGCCTGTTAATATAATGAGACACTTGAACAATGTATATGTTATATAAAATCAAAAGTTTTTTATTTTAAATTAACCTTTAAATTCTGAATAAATCTCATGTCTGTACAGTTTTTAAGAATGGTACTCACAAAAGTATTGGGATCCTGGGCCTGAATCCTGGGCAGAGGAGAGTCACAGCTGGGGGCGTAATGCTCACAGTAGTCGTAGGCTGCCTGAGGATTGGAGGCAATCAACAGCTGCTGGATGTCACCCTGTAGAGAAGCATAGCATGATGAAAGGTAAAGAATTGATCATCAAATGTCATCATGAAGCATTAAGACAGTTTTTAGTTTTTAGTTTTAAGGCACATTAATTACTGGTCCTGCTTAACTAGAGCTAGCTCCCCATCGCTATTCAAGTCCTCTAACAATCTCAGCCCTCTCAACCTCAGTGCTGTTAATCTTGGTGCACCCTCTTAACTGGTATGGTTATTTCTTTTAATATTTATTTTTCTGACCACGTTTACACCTTTAATCCATGGCTAAACCTCTGATCTTGATCAATCTGAATTTAGAAACACTCCAACTTTCAACAAATCACATGACAGATTTATTATATTAACTAATTATTATTTTTATTGGGGCTTTTATCATTTCTTATTGTCCATGCTGGTCAGGGATTCAATCTACACCAGATGACCCTCCATGTTACAATCCATTAATTTCTCCAGGCTTGGGAGTAGGACTGGGGATGTCCAGCATCTCTAGTGCCTTAAGTGCTTGTCCAAACTGTGTAAACATGGCAGTTTCAGGACTCTAACCCCTAACCAGCATCCCAGTGACTCAACCACCTGAGCAACCACTTTCCCATCACCTAATAATATTATAAAATGAAACATCATATTCTCGAAATGTCCTGCAGTGGAATACATCCCATACATGTTCCTGGCTCATTTCCAGTGTACTTATTTCAAGTGTAGGCTCTGGATCATGACATAGTGGTTACTGTAGATGAATTAGTGAATGAATGTTGTCTGGCGTATAGTCTCCTGCTTGTGCCCATAGTTTGTTATGACAACACTGGATTTCATGTCTGAACTCCACTTTCCATAATGCACTAAAGCCTACGAAACAGACCACCCTGGAATAGTGATTCTTTGTCTTTAGTGAGAATGTCAAGAATATGTTTGATTATTCTTCTAAGAGCCATTGCTGAATATGCACTAGAATTCCACAGGTAGGCTGCTGTGGTAGATAGGACAAGCACCCGGTTAAAGCTACATTTTGGCAGGGTCTAAACTCGAAGGCCACTCTCATCAGGCCACCATTCAATCCCTCACTAGCATGGCTATCCAAGTTGATCAACAATCAACACATTCCCAAGGGGGATATTGGCTCCACAGCCAATGTTGTGTGTAACTGGGTTGTGTGAAGTTACACAAGAAGAATGAGAAAATCAGAAAAGGATGCAAACCTACTCATGTTGTTGCTCAATGCACCTTCTGTAAGAAATGGATAACCTCATCACAATCCTCAGAGGGCACCAGCTCCACCTCTAATCCATCCATGGTAAGTTTCATAAAAATGAATATTTGACCTAAGTTTTCAGATACACATTCAGACCATGATTAACTCTGACAACTATACGGACCAAGGTAAAGTTTCTGAGTGCAATATTCCTGCTTTGTTGCTCTAACAACCTCTCAAGATCCATGCCATTAAACAGGGAACCATTGAACCTGGCTCCCAAAACATGTGATCCTCCATGTCGGCATTTTGCATAAGGAACCACACAACCACATAGCCACAAATCATATCATTGAATGTTTCTTTACATTCCCCACATATCATGGCATAAAAAACAAGATAAACTCCTTCCTGCCATAACATACCTGTTAATATCCACTTGCAGAACCTAGCCTCTTGCAGAACAACAGGCCATTAACCTTGCAACAAGATTATATCCATACTTCTAGATCAAATGCCTCTGTTAGGTTCTTCTTTTAATTTGGCTTCAACCAAATCACACAGGAGTATCCTTACCCTCTTCCCCAGTTCCTTCAGCCCTTGAACAACTTTGTGAAGCCAGAATCTTTACTCTATCTGCCCACGGACATCACTAACATTTCATTTGCATGAGCAAGTGGGGTGAGTCGAAAAAAATGAATATAATTAAATTTATCATGATGAAGCCACTTACTAAATGCATTCTACATGAGGCACAGAGTTTACAACCCATTGAAAAACTGATGTGAAACAAATCTCATCATATAATTCATATGATGGCATGTCTGCTCATGTCATTAGTCCTCATCTTTACCACGGAACCTGGCAGTGGCCTCTCCTGTTATTTATGTTAACAATTTAAATAATAACAACATTTATTTAATGTCACTATTTTAAATCTGGTTCAAATCAATAGGTAAGGGTATAAATGCTGCCAAAACTTATTGCTTAATCAATTACCACTGACCTGGAAAACCTCGTTATCCAGGAGACGACTGCCAAAGACAGTGATGCCCTTGTTGTCCACCACTGGTTTGTTACTTCTTGGAAGGGGTCTTGTCATTTTCTTCTTGCAGTCAAGGAGAAGAGTGACATTTTTCTTCTGCACAGAGATAGCAATGCGGTGCCACCTACAGGGTTGATGGAAAGAAAGCATCAGAAAGCTTAGACGACTGTGACTGCCCACAGTTTCCATGCATGCTTTAGACACATTTAAAGAATGCCTGTCAGGCTACTGTATAGAGAAAATCTTATTTTATGAAAATGATAGAGGTTACAACAACAACAAAAAATAACTTCAGCAGAGATGAAAATGTTGACCTTCTCTTTGGGAGTGACAAGGATGGATAGGATCAAGAATGAGTTTATCAGAGGGACAATCCATGTTAGATGTTTTGGAGATAAAGTCAGAGGGGACAGATTGAGGTGGTTTGGACATGTTCAGAGGAGAGATTGTGAGCATATTAGTAGAAGGATGCTGAGGTTGGAACTGCCAGGCAGGAGGTCTAAAGGAAGACAAAAGAGGAGATTTATGGATGCACTGAGAGAAGACATGAAGTTAGTTGGGGTGAGAGAAGAGGAAGCAGAGGATAGGTTTAGGTGGGAGCAGATGGAAAGGGAAAGGGATTAGCCGAAAGACAGAGAAGTTATTGATTATGAAATTAACAATGAGTCGCAGCCCTACAGACTAATGTATGTCAATTGTGATTGTGCTCTGAATGGCTCGGTTACTGACTTGCCATCAGCCAGGTTGATGCCTTTGAACAAGGGGTAGTTCTCTGGGGTAGGCATGCGGTTCTGGTCCTCATACAGGAAGATGGGTGAGCGGCCCAGCTCCAGTCCCAACTGCTGCACACCCTGCTCACTGTAGATGGACAGTAGGAAGGCTTGAAGCCCAGCCTTAGCCTTCACAGTGGTCATGATGGAGAAGTTCTCTGGAAAACGACCTTGTAGGAAAGAAAAATTTACCTTAGAAGATTTTAGAAGGTTAAAAATAATTAAGCAGGAATAAATGTACAGAAGGAAAAAAGAGTAGAGATAAATCAGACAGAGCAAAAAATTTAGACCAACATTCAAACCAACAACATTCAAGTCACCAAAGAAATCAAATGAACATTACCTTCATCGATCAAATAGCCTTTTTAAATGGCTTGATATAAATTTTTCTTAGTGTATGAATGAGCATCCACTAATTGCCCCATAGACTGATTGAATAATATTTTTCTACGGTGATGGATGAATGAATTTATCAGGATGTCTGGGATTGGTACCTGGGAAGAGTTGCTTGGTTGGAGCAGAGATTTGGGCCTTCTTGTTGATGCGGTAGGCATGATCATTACTGGAAGGCTGTGAGACACAAAAACCTGATACCTTCTGTACACCTTCAGGGAGGGAGGGAAGCTGGAGAACCCGCAAAACATCAACTGGGTCTATGAATAGAGAGGACAAATGAATGAATAAAATTAACTCTAGGCACAGAAGACACTTAAAGAAGCAAAATGCCTGTCAGGACAAAGTTTTTACACACATGGCAGCGACCATGATAATTCAAGGGTAGTTACCTCCACATGCACCATGAAAAGTCTAATGCTTTACTGGTGCAAAACCCTGAGTAGAGGCGTAACACAATCCATGATCTGTTTAGTTTTTAAATCGTTAATTTCTGTTTTCATACTTCATTTAGAGCAATCTGGAAATAACTGGAAAGAAGAAATGTTTCTCTTTCATATAATAACAAACGGCAATCGGCTACTTCATCTGAGTAGTTTAATCAGTGGGTACTTACTCCACTACATCCTATAACAAATATCTCTATTTTCTACTTCTTCACATTTGTGTATGGTGATGCGTTACATAAGCACAGTGCTGTGTAGCATTTGAAGTGGTAATATCACCACCTGCTGTTAACAAATTTAAAAATGGAGGAAAATGTTAAAGAGGGATGACTCACTCTCACTCCTCTTCTATACCGCTTTATCCTGTATTCAGGCTTGCGGGGGACCTGGAGCCTATCCCAGGAGACTTAGGGCACAAGGCAGGGTACACAATGGACAGGGTGCCAATCCATCGCAGGGCACACACTAACACACTCTGGGCAATTTGAGAACACCAATTCGCCTAACCTGCATATCTTTGCACTGTGGGAGGAAACCCACCAAGCACAGGGAGAACATGCAAACTCCATGCACACAGAGATACAGTAGGAATTGAACCTGGCTGGGAATCGAACCCGGACCCTGGAGGTGCAAGGCGGCAGAGCTAACCACTACACCACTGTGACCCCAGAAAGATAATGTAAAAAAAAAATATATATATAATATTCAGAAGCTTATATTTATTTAAGAACATTTTAATAAAGAAAATATTATTTATATTTGCCTACATTGAAGGTATTTTTACCTGCTAAAATATTTTTTTTGGAATCGTCATCCTGTACATACAGGAACGCACACAAATGCTGAATTACACAAAATTAATACTACAACTAAATAGAAGAAGACCTTTAATCAACAATGCACTCACATCTCGCTATTTAGTATCACAGTAATTAGTAATCACATCGATTTTTTCAATAATCAGAAATACTGGAACATGGGACTGACAGGTGTCTCTTGATGCCCAGGAGAGTCCTGTTATGCTGATTGTTTAAACAATTAATAGCTATGAATGTCTCCTCTTGGGGAATGGTGGCATAGTGGTTAGCACTGTGACCTCGCACCTTCAGGATCAAGGGTTCTGGTTCACCTTCAAGGTCAAGTCCCTCCTCAAGTCTGTGTGCGTGGAGTTTGCTTTGTTCCCACACTCCAAGGACAGATTATGTTAATTGGTGCTTCTAATTTGCACGTAGTGTGTGAGTGAGTGTGTGCCCTCTGATGGATTGGCACCCTGTACCTAGTGCCCTTATTAGCCCGGATAATCAGGCCATGAAAACAACAGCGGTTTATAACAGAAACATTGTGAGAAGAAAAACTCCAAAACATTGTTGAGCATCATCAACAACCTCCATGGGCTAAGGGTGAAGGTCTCACAAGCCATCATTAAACAAGACTCTAAAGAACCTACCAAAGAAAAGAACAAAGTGTAGAGAAAGAAAAGATCGGCTCCCGATCCAGAAGATATGAGCTGAAGGGTGAAGAACGGTTGGGTCACAGCAAGGGCTCACATGACTGCTTCTGGAACATTCTCACTGATCTTTGCTAATGATGGAGCAGTAGCGTGAACTCAGGATCTAAAACATTCTGTCTGAGACTTTACAGAGAAACACGTCCGATCCAACTGGGGGGAGCTTCATCATGCAGCAACACAACACAACACAACACCCACAATGCAACACGAAAGGAGACACCACACCTGAGAGAAGCTGTGATACAAGTCTGGAAAAGCATTATAAAAGAAGAACAAGCAGTTTAGTGATGCCAATGGGTTACCAGTTTTAAATTAAAAAAAATATATTTTATGCAAGTTCTTGTAAGCAAGAAACACACAACAGAATATTAAGAGTTCATTTCTTTACTTTGCTGTAAGACTATCAGTTCCTATACTGTTGCTCATGTAAACAGCTGTTTAAAACTCAAGCGGCACAAATCTGTGTGGGCAACACAGTGTACAGTGTAGGTCAATGATGATTTATTTATTTATTTATTTATTTTTTAAGGTTGATTTTGGATATGTCAGGTAGACTGAAAGTTATCATTACTTTTATAATGTGTAAATTTTACCACCACTTCTGGAATATAGGAATGATGGTGGAATGATGTGCATTTTTTTTTTTAATCATAGAAACAGCAATAAACTTGTGATCATGTGTTTCTGTGATACTTCTTTACCTATGTGACCCATTTTTTTGGTATAATTGGATAATTGGTTAAATTGAAATAATGTTCATTGCCTAGGTTGTGCTGAGAAAAATTATATGTCACTCTATACTGCACAATCATGAGCCTATATATATATATACAGTATCAGGGTTTGACATTAACTTTTTTGCTCACTGGCCAATGTGGCTAGTGGATTTCCGGAGTCACTCGCCATTCAGC
>JAQQZT010000022.1:255430-268526 GCA_030068275.1 Clarias platycephalus
AAATAAAATTCATGTTTGCTTCAGCATTGGAAACAATATTGTTTTAGGCTAACTAATTATACACAATTCTTCGTTGTTCTGTACTTGCTCCGGCTTTTAGATAAAGTCATTCCATGTGCCATCTGGCGGATTTTCAGTGAAGCACAACACATTTATTTAAATTCCCGAATGTTGCTTGCGGCAAGTCGCGGCACGCCGCGCGCCAAATTGCGGCATCGCACGCATTCTTAATGGCCCCATCTGTACATGTCCTACACGTAGAAACTGTAATGTATTAGAGCAAGTTCATAAATGTGTAACTGCACTACTGTCAGAGTTTCTGTTATGGAGAATTAATCAACACCTTTTGACCAATCAGAATCCAGAACTGAGGATCGCTGAGGTGCTCAAAGCTTTACCTGGAGACATAGTGTGACTTTGACAATTCATAATGTGTCAAAACTACAAACAAGAACTACAATTCCCAACAGCAATGCTCTGGCACACCTGAGACTAATTACAGGACACAGATAAAAAGGACTTGCGTACTTCCTGTCCTCGCGAAGTATATGCTCCCTGTGAACTTGTTCCAGTGTCATTACCAAGCCTTCTTTTGATCTTGTTTTTGTTCCCAACGAGCTCCGTCAGGATGTTGCACAAATTAGAATGAATATGGTACAACGCCAACAGAACTGAAAAGATGCAACAAGTGGTCGATTAACTCACCAACAAGGTGTCTGATGGAATTTCCATCATGGTGGCTCGTCCTGAAAAATATGCAGGCAATCCAGCAGAGTGCCAGGACTTCATCTTGCAGTGCTCACTTTACTCATCAATATGCTCACTGGAAAAGCCTTAAAATGGGCCACCGCTGTATGGAATATAGCACAAATTCATTTGACCACTTCCTTAAAATGTTAAAAAGGGTGTTTGATCACTCACTGGAAGGAAAATAAGTGAGTGAGCATCTCCTCAATATGCTTCCACACTCTTGCGGCTAAAAGGAGCCTATCGCAGAGGATTAAATCCCAGGTTACTCAAGGAACTGGCATGATGAGACGACAATGTCTCACTGGATGAACTTATTGATCTCACTATTAAAGTATCTCCCATGCTACCTCCAGCCGAACCAATGCAAATTGAGGATGCACGGACAACCCTTGGGTTCCCCTGGCCACAACAACATAACCCTAAAAGCGCTATACAAATAAAATTGATTTGATTTGATTTGATTTCTACATCTCAAAGAAGCGTTTACAACAACATCTACATGTATATTAAAGCTCTCAGATCCATCTAAACTGTTCTCGGTGGAAGTGGATTCCTCAGAGACAGAGAGTTGGAGCAATACTCTCACAAATATTTGGCATCAAACCAAAGCTACACGCCATAGCATTCATGTCAAAGAAGTTAACACCAGCAGAACAGAATTATGACGTGGGAAATCGAGAATTACTTGCTGTAAAACTGGCATTGGAAGAGTGGCATCATTGACTCGAAGGAGCAAAACATTCATTCATGATATATCCAGACCATTAAAATGACAATGAATGCCCGCCAAGCCTGATGGGCTTTATTTTTCACAAGATTTAACTTCATATCCTATCGTCCAGGGTCCAAAAATGGTAAGGCAGATGCTCGTTCGTGGATCCCAAACACACCCTCTCCAAACGGGTAAAGACAGAATAATCCCAGAATCCAGAATTGTATGTACAATAACGTGGGAAATGGACAAAGAGATAAATTATTTCGCTAAAGCTCAAGTACCAAAGCAGTGTCCTCAAGACAAGAAATTCGTCCCCACCCCAATACAGAGCAAGTTGCTAACATGGGCTCACACATCCCCAGGAACTGGTCACCCTGGAGCTAATAGAACCCACAACCTGTTACAAGGAACGTATCGGTGGCCAAACATGAGGGCCGACATCAGCAAGCATATTGCGTCTTGTTCAGCATGCGCCCAAGCCAAAGTTCCAAGATCTCTCCCCGCCGGAAAATTAATGCCACTTCCAATACCACAGAGACCGTGGTCCCACATAGCCATCGATGTCATCACCGGGGTATCTGAATCTCGAGGGAAAACCACCATAATGGTGGTAACTGAGATTTTCTAAATCCTTGAGATTAAATCTGCTATCTTAGCTCCCCACTGCCTTCAGAACTGCAGATGTCCTGTTCCAGCTTGTGTTCTCCTTCAGGTAGGCCGACTCATTGTCGGTGTCATCAGCAAACTCAATGATGGTGGTGGAGCTGGTAGTGGCATCATACGTGTACAAAGAGTACAGCAGGGGGCTCAGATCACAACCCTGGGGGGCTCCAGTGCTGAGAGTGAGGGAGGCTGAGACATGTCCACCGATCCTTATTGCCTGTGGTCTGCCAGTTAAGAAATTAGAGATCCACTGGCACAGAGATGGGCAGAGTCCCAGGTAATCCAGCTTGGTGGTGATTGTGGAGGGATTTATGGTATTAAATGCTGAGCAGTAGTCGATGAAGAGCATTTTAACCTTCCTAGTATACAGGTGAGTGAGTGATGTGTGGAGGAGGTGAGAGATGGCATAGTCAGTTGAACGATTTGGACCGTAAACGATCTGTAGTGGGTCGAGTTTGTCCGGTAGTGAAGGAATGATGACCAGCCGCTCAAAGCACTTCATCACTACTGAGGTGAGGGCTACAGGGCGATAATCATTGAGGGAAGCAGGATGGGGTTTCTTTGGAACAGGAACAATGATGGACAAGTAGAGCGTGCTGATCAAGAAATCGGCAGAATGTTAAGAACTTACTGTGCAGAGAATCAACAGGACTGGTCTCAGTTCATCCCATGGTAGAGTATGCACAAAAGTCACTCATTCACTCGAGTACCAAAATAACACCATTTCAATGTGTAATGGGATATCAACCTCCGCTATTCCCATGGTGTGCAACCATCACTAACTCACGAACAGTAGACAAATGGCTAAAAAAAAAAAAAAAGAACAAACATGGGAACGGGCACACCAGCAAATACAACGAGCCTGCACCGTGAGCAAAAGATTTGCAGACAGACACAGAGGAAATAACACATCATACAGACCAGGAGAGAATGGATCTCCAAAAAGAATCTGCATATTAAAGAAGGTTGCAGAAAGTTCTACCATCGATTCAATGGGCCATAATACAAAATATTGAAGCAAATAAATGATGTTGCCTACAGAGTACAACTACTCTGTGACTGTCACATCTACCCCAAATTCCACATAGCAACACTGAACCAGGCAAAAAAAGGACCTCTGAATGAACTCATGCTCAACAACGTAGGGGACTGTCAGAATTACTCCCAACTGCAACGCTCTGGCTCACGTAAGTACTAGCACACCTGAGACTAATTACAGGACACAGATCAAAAGGACTCACATACTTTTCAGTATACGCTCCTTGTGAACTTGTTCCAGTGTCGTTACCAAGCCTTCTGAATTTTGACTGCTATTTCGGATTTTGATCTTGTTTTTTTTCCCACGTTTACGATATTATCCAGTCCCAGTTCATGCCCGTTGTACATCGCCTGACCCTTGCCTGTTTACTGTACTTACGAGTTAGATTATCCGTGCCGGTTTTGATTGTCGTGTTTTTGAACTCATTGTAAATAAACCATGTCATCTGAACTTGCGTTCTCCATGTCTGGAATATAAAATAATGAAATCAATGAAACAGGAAAAAAAAAACTAAATAAAAATAAATAAATTTTCAGTATCTCTGTAGAATAAATTCTACATGTCATAACCACCTTCAGTTGGTATTTAACATTTCTATTCAATTAGCATGAAAAAAATAATTTTTATACATCAGCACAGTTTAATTTGATTTGTTTAGCACAAACAAATAATGGACATTGTCACAAAGCAGCTTTACAAGAAGAAACAATTTGGAAAATGTAAAAGAAAAAATTATAGATTTATAACTTTATTATTTCTATAGGTGTATTTATCCCTAATGAGCAAGTGAAGGCAACTGTGGCAGGGAAAAACTCCCTACGTAATCATCAGTAAGACAAATATAGGACTTTTGAGGGATTTAAAAAATTACTGTTAAAGTTGTATCTCTCTAAAATAATAACATGTGGGACGTTATGTGAAGCCAAAAATACACTAATGCTGATGGATTCCTGAGCTTGATGGAATTTTAATTAATGTTGCTGCTTTCAAGCTGAGTTTCTGAAATCTTATTCAAACTCATTTTATTGAACTAAATTTAAACAATGTTGAAATACGATGTAATATTGTTTCACTGTTTCATTCTGAAGCACAATTACATAAGCTATAAAAAAAAAAGGAAGAGAGAAAAAAAAAGGTCATAAAACTCATATTACTCAAATTCATTCAACTGCAGTAAGTGGCTTGTAAAAGAATGTGGTTAAACCCGTAATATGTCACAAGAGTCTGAATCTTTTCTCTTAGGATATAATTTTAGTAGCAATTTCTTGTCACATTTCGGATCGTAGTCATATTCCATGGCAGCAGTCTGAGAACAGGCAGACACCCAGACGAGGTCAAGTATTAAAAAATATCAGGGGTAAATTCAGCAGGTAGAATATTAGTCGGCATTCAGGACCTAAAGCAAAAGCATGACTTATGACTGAAAGATAGGAGCATGACTAGGCCCAGATCTGACAAGAACACTGAAACAAACTTAGAGATCATTCTAGATCAGCAAATTAGGCTGGAGCTCGCACTTGACCAGTACATGAACCAAAATCTGAGCTTCAGCAAGGGAAAAACAGTAATAATTTCCCTCACAGGATCAATGAAGTATATCCATCTAAGATGTGTTCATGATCAGTGGCAGTACGAGATAATGAGCAAAACCTAGGAAAGGTTTCGGAATGGCACAAGAGAGGACCAAAGGTGCGGGATGACGGTGAACAAGAGAACAATCTTGGAATGACCCTGGAGAAGAAACAAAAATCACACCTTGACCAATTATACATTATATGTTGTGGCTCTATTTTTGCATCAAAAAGTAAATATGAACTGATTGCAGGTAGGAACTAAAGTTGCAAATGAGAAACTGAATAAACGTCAGACCGCATGCACCACAGAGTTGGTCCAAGGCATAATTTCTGCCAATCATTTGGATTTGATTCCTTTCGAATAATACCTAATTTGCAAAAGACTGACAAAAACTAATCTCAAATGCTGCTGAAATCCCAGCTCTTTGTTGCACATGTACAAAGAAAATGATGTCACATTGCGTTCATGTTGCGAATGATATAGAAGACAGAAATGTCAAGACTAGGAGAAAATTATGACATTCATTAAGGAATGATTTTTCTGGAGGTGTCTTCTTGACATCTATCTAGAGGATCCTCAGAAGTTTGTAAGTAAAATGTGAAC
The DNA here is from genome assembly GCA_030068275.1 of Clarias platycephalus. NCBI lineage: Eukaryota > Metazoa > Chordata > Actinopteri > Siluriformes > Clariidae > Clarias > Clarias platycephalus. Next base: position 260,776 of record JAQQZT010000022.1, read on the forward strand.
ACTGATAAATGAGATATTAAAACTAAACAAGAGGAGTAGGTGTGATGGAGAAATAAGGCAGAGCAGGAAGAGTAACATCCAGGGTTTTCTTTCCCTTCATAACAAAGCATTTAATGATTAGCCAGAAACGTGACTCTCGGAATCTGTCTCAGTGCAGTCTCAATAACTACATGCCCTGAAAATCCTACAGCCTTCATCACTCTGGAATAGGAACAACAGGAAACTCTAAACCAGATTCATTTCACATCTTTCCTTCCTGGTGCAATATTAATATTTAAAGATTAATTCTGGATGAAAACCATAAAGTGAAAACAGCACAAACCTACTTTTGCTGCAGAGACTCCAAATGATTTACACTCCAGTACTGCCTCTGAATGAAACTAGGATATGTGTCTATAAATATTATTTCTATACAAGTTTGTTTTTATTTTTGTTTATAATTTTTTTTTTTTTTTTTTTTACACAAGCAAACCAAGTCCTATGTTGCAATAGGCTGAATCTGTCTACATTTTTAGGTATGGATCAATAACAATAAAAGAATAAAACTGCTACATACTTTATAATCCAGACAGCCTGAATTAAACATCAGGATGTCATTCATCTTTTTATAGATTGCTGAAGTGTACACTTTGTCTCTGGAATGTGTTATCTTAACTAAACCAGGAAGTGACTCCTGTTTAGCAGAATTTCTCAGATTCAGTTTTTAGTCGTGCCTAAATAACCAGAACAGAACCTGCTTATCCACTGGAGACATCATGGTCTCTTGCAATTAGTTTGAAGATGTTTTAATCATTCTGACCATTAAGATGTGCAAAGTACACCAATCCTGTGCTTTAGAGATGCCCCAGCTAAATCTTATTCAAGCAGAAGTCCTTCATTTACATGTGTATTTGAGTAAAAGTACAGAAGTACTCACCTTCAAATTTACTTAAGTATCAAATCTACGGAGCTTGTACTAGCTCACAACAGCCATACTCCGCTATAAATGTGGTGTTTTCGTCGCTGTCTGCCACCATTTTCACATCTGATGTCAAACACCTGCTTTTAACAGAGAGAATGGTTATCATGCAATTTCCCATAACAGTCAACGGGTGGTGATATTCCAGCTTCAATTGTTACACACCACTGTGGTTATGTTACACAGTTCCATGTATAAATGTAGTGATGTAAAAAGTAGATATTTGCTGTAGGATGTTTTGGACAAAAAGTAAAAATTATCTTCTAATAAAACTATTTGAGTAAAGCACAAATACATGAAGTACAGTATGTACGCGAGTACAGTAATGGTGTAAATGCACTTAATTATCCTCCACTTCCGGTTTATTCCAGAAGTTCAAGTTCATTGTTTAAGGATAAAGTGGAAAAGACAAGCCTAGCCAGGATGAGAGTACCATCTGAAACATTAATGATAATAGACGTGTCAAAGGAGTGGGATTTCGTGAGGGGTTAATGAAGACTGGAGAATTTCAAACACCTACGCAACTGTTAATCATTTCAGATTCATATGTCAATTAGCTCAACTGTTGTTTTTATTGTACTTTTGGTATAATTCATTTTGCTTTCAGGTGTACTCTGATGTAAAACTGCAGAGCTCTCTGGCAAAATGTGTAAACATCAGCAGTCTGCCACAATGTTCAAGTTACCCTCCACTTTATCTTGGATTTTATCTGGCGAAGAACATTGATCATGGTCTTTGGATGTCCTCCAAATTTAGAAGCCAGCTTTTTGTTCTGTATGCAGCCATATTATTTACTATCAGATCTGAAAAGACAAAGATGAATCTCTAAAAAAGCATTTTAGAATTAGCAGCAGAAATTAATGAAATCTAGAAGTCCTGAGGACAAGGTGTCATATCTCAGGCTTGCACACAGATTGTACTCTTGAGGATTTATGAATATGCCTAAGGTGTTATTTCAGGCTGGCAGAATAACATTTAAATCTGCACGAATGTCCCCAAACATACAGTATATTTACATACATTTGAGACCAGAACATATGACATGTCCAAGCATGTACCCAAGAGCTAATGGAGGCTAATTATACTTAATCTCTTATCTAACTGCCCCCATGTGCCTGGAGAGCTAATCCTTTTTGGAGAGATCAACAGAAGAGGATATTTATCTTAGGCTTTGACATTGTTCATACTTCTATTATCATACTTCTATTATCTGTAAAAGATACAGTATAACCTATTGGTGATATGAAGCAGATTGTGCACTGCTTAAAAGCTTCCTCTATGTATTGATCTAAGGCCTCTGATTCAGGGACAGAGAGAGACAGAGAGGATATGTTTTCCCTTTGGGAACACTAGCACATCAAAGGTGCATGGAGGAGTCATTGTCTTGGCCTTGATTTTGTTTAGGGGTCTTTTAAAGTTGGAGAAATAAGAATCCAGGCACATGCAGGAAAAGAGATGATTAGCAGCCCAGCCTATTTCCATAAATCATAAAATGTGGCAGATTAAAAGGTACTAGGATTGTAATATTGATCAAAAGTTTTGCTAACCTAAAACTACCAGACGTAATTTTATCTAAGTAATAAAACATTTAATAATAAATAGCAAGTGAATTATTATATAACAATAACAACAACAACAACAACAACAACATATGTCCAGAATTGTTTTATTCCATTTATATCACAGCAATTTGAAAAATGTATGTTTATTTAAAACTTTAGTAAAGAATGAAATATCATATCTGTTTACAGGTGCATTTAATGCTGTGAAACATTCATGAAAAAAGATCCTCATATATAATTGTTGCTATGGAAATGAAAACAAATTACAACAAGCACAATAATATAAACCTGTGATTTGCTGCTGCACCACTGTCAGAGCTACCTTTATGGAAAATGAAGGGGGGAAAAAAACATCGCCACAAACCTCTTGTGGATATTTGTGTATGAGACGGCTGGTCGTTAGCGGCATAAATTAAAAAAACGGGAGACCCTGCACTTTTATCAACTAAAACCACGTCGCTGCTAAATCATCAGAAAGTGAAGATATCACTAGGAGCTGTGGCCTTCATGCTCTCTTTGATGGCCTTGTCATAACAACACGTGAAGATTCATAAATGCTATGGCTAATTCATAAATCTTGGCACCTTCTGATGTGAAGTTTAATGCAATTTCCCTGGTTGTGTCCAGTGTATCTCTAGAAATGTTCTTCAAGAGCAAGAAGCAATATTTATTTTATCTAGTAAGCAGTCCATCACTCCTCAAAGGAAGAAATCAAAAAGGTGACTAATTCATAACATTTAAAACAACAATATGGTGTATATTAGCAAACTAGAAACCAGATTTCCTGTGGGGTGGATGAGCATGTAACCAATCTTTAGCTCATCAATAATAATAATTAAAAAAAAACATCTCAGAGGTTTTAAAAAGTCATGACATTTGTTAAAAAAATTTGTCTTATATTAATATTTCACTATGGAGGTCTGTTTTTAATGAAGTTATTAAATGTAATAACACCCTCGGAAGTGATAATTCATCAATCCCTTTGGCCATATTGTGCAGTTAGATAAATGTAGATGCGCTGGAGCACAATTTAGCCAGAAGTCACTGTTATCTGGTGCAGTTTCCAAAATTCAGTTAGCTACAAAAATAAATAAATAGAAAAGAACCGTTGAAGTCCAGTATGACTTTGTACAGTGTTAAAGACTCCATTGCTCACCATTGAGAGCTTTTACACGAAAACTGCTCGTATGATCGTATGCAAACTAACACACGTGAGCCATTATCATAAATGTATCTAATGACTGTGTGGTGACGCCTCATGAGAATTTCCTTCACTGCTGTGTGCAAAGATGAAGCGCAAAAAAAATAAATTTCATATTTTATTGCTTTGCAGCCACACACACACACACACACACACACACACACACACACACACACACTTTCCTCCTATTCTCATTCAGCATATGGAGGCTGTAGGGATTTACAGACCTTGGGGACATCGTCAGAGGGCAAGTGGTGATTTTTCCTTTCTCCATCTGTCCAGCAGCTGTTTCCTGAGACTGTGCCATTTGTTGAAGGTCACTCGAGAAATTTTTCTCATATAAAGGGAAAACGTTACTTTCTTTCTTTCTTTCTTTCTTTCTTTTTTCATTTTTAGCCAGAAGCTTGAGTAATGAGTGACCATATGGATGACATACTTAAACACCATCTAGGGGAACTGTTGGTGATTTATTCATGTGCACTCTGTTTTAATTTCCATTTAAAGAGAAATCAGAAATTGCTGATCGGGGGAGATGTTTTAAAGCAATCAGAACAGGGAAATGTTATTTATAATCAAACTCTGGTTATTAAATAAGCCATTTATAGGAAATTATTTAGTGTCAACAGAACCCAGAACTACATTTAGATTCTACAGATGTCTAAGCATCAGAACAAACAATTTAATAAACCTAATTCATAATAGAATGTGTTTTGAAATATGGCTAGCACTGTGACCTTGCAGCTCCAGGGTCAAAAGGTTTGAATCCTCCCTTGGGTGTGGAGGTTGCATGTTCCCCCTGCGATGGATTGGCACATGTCCAGTCCTCCAGTGACCATGTACAGCATAAGTGCTATAAATAATGAGTGAGTAAGTGAGATAATTTCTTGATCAACCACACTTGCACTAAAAATATTTAATTTGTAATAAAAATAACAGGAGACTCGTTCGAGTAGTAAATGTACTCATGTCCCAGACACAGTTTCTCTGATGAGCTACAACAGTAGTAAATTGAGTGTTAATCTCACACTCAGGGTTTTTTTTATAGCTGTGTCTCATAATGTACATACATCTGGACCTGATTAAAGTGGTTTCCAGCATCAGAGAACTGTATTATATTAATTCCAATATTTGCCACATTAATGCAATGTACCTTTTTATTAATGTACCATTAATGCAAACTGTTTTTTCATCATGAAGTTATGAGTCCTTTTATCATATAATAAAAATTCTGCAGCAATATTAGTTAATTTTGTTAATTTAGAAAAAAAAATTTTTTTTAATTGTATCGTACAACGTAACAACCTGAAAAAGTTTTGAATTGAAAATAAATTCTGCTAATCCAAAACTGCTTGCTGCGTAAGTAATAAAATATTTTATAATAATTAGCAAATAGATTATTATTCTATAACAGCCACACGTGTCAGGAGGTGTTATTTTTCCACTTTTTACAATTTTATATTTGTTGTAGAATGACTTGTCATATACTTTCGAAAATAACATTTAATGTTGTGAAAAAACTTAGGTACTGATATAGAAACACAGTACTTAGTACTTTAGAAAATATAGCCTGAAAATAAACCTGAGCTGCTGTCAGAGCTGCTGTTATAGAGAATTAATCAACACTGTCTGACCAATCAGAGTGCAGAGTTCATAAGGAGCCTGGGGAAAACATTATAGTTTTCTGCTTTCAGTCACTTATGTCACTTAAATAATGATTGTGGTTTGTTGTTTTAAAAAAGTGCTATATCATGTATTTTTTCATATTTTAATTGTAGAATGCTCTCTAATTTCCTAAGCTTTCACCATAAAAGACGTATGGCATTGAATCTGGAAAAAGGTGGAGATAAATATGTACAGACAGCATTGCTTCTGTAATTACCGTTACAGTCTACAGCTCATGTTTAATTAACCACGGAAATATATTCATTCTACTTTCGCAATTTATATCACACGGCACAAAGCTCATTTGATTCTCCTTCTCTCTTACACACAAAGACTGAATCTCAATCAGTCATGCTAACAAGCTAGTAAGCTGGCATGCAATGTGACAAATTAATTAATCCCACAATCAGAATATGAGCTTTCTCAAAGCTGAGTGTCATCCTTCACCGACGTTTAATCACGTCTCAGTCACAATTAAGCTTTTCACAGAGTTCAATGGTACGTGTGAGAAAACAGGAAAGCAGCAGATAATGAACTGTGAAATCAAGAAATAAAGCAAGAAGACCTGAAAATGAATTTCCTCCGATTAGGATTAAATCTCATCATCTATTAAAACACTGATGATTAATCTTTAGATTAAGAAAATTAATGATTTCACATTTGACACTGACATTAATATTGACATTTGATTTACCATGGGGCAGTAGTGGCTCAAAAGGTTAAGGCACTGAGTTACTGATCGCAAGGTCTGCGGTCACCAGGTTGTCACTGTTGGGCCCTTGAGTGTTGGCCAGTGAGTTCCATTCCATCCGAGTTGTTGATGAGGTGAGTGTAGTAACTGGGGCCGCCACCATGCTATAACTTCGAATGAAGCGACGATAGAAGTTAGCGAACCCCAGGAACCATTGGAGTTCACGTCTTGAGGATGGTGATGGCCAGTCGGTGACCGCCTTGACTGCAGGGGAGATGGAGTAACCCAGAAAGGAGGTGGCGGTACAATGGAACTCACATTTGTCTGCTTTGGCGTACAGCTTACTTTCTAACAGCCGTTGCAGGACCTGGCATACGTGACATTTGTGTTCCTTTGTAGAGCGTGAAAATATTAGGATGTCATCCAGATACGCGAAGACAAAGACGTTGAGGAAATCCCTAAGAACGTCATTAATTAGGGCCTGGAACACGGCCAGCGCATTGGTCAAGCCAAATGGAACTACGAGATATTCGTAATGGCCAGTGGGGGTGTTAAAGGCAGTCTTCCACTCATCGCCTTCCCATATCCTGACAAGGTGATAGGCGTTCCGTAAATCTAGCTTGGTGAAGACATGGGCATCCTGGAGGAGTTCGAAGGCGGATGACATCAGTGGGAGAGGGTAACGGTTCTTTATCATGATCTCATTTAAACCTCAACGAAGAAGAATCCCACCCCCAAGATGATGGGCGGATAATCCCTGCTGTAGATGATTCATTAATGTACTGTCCATGGCGTCTCTTTCTGGCTGAGAGAGGGAGTAGAGTCGCCCCTTGGGTGGGGAGGTGACGGGAAGGAGGCCAGTTTATTCTGTCAGAAACGATAGAGGGCATGATGGATCCAAATGCAGATTTATACAGGTGATCCCAAGTGGTAATGATGTGTTCGTGACAGTGCTTGTGTAGCAGACTGTGTCGGCCGAGTGGTTTAAAGAGTAGGCGTGGGTCAAGCTCTGCGCTGTGGTGTGAGCAAGGAAAGTCTTGCTGGAATGTGGAAGCACGGAGCGCCGGCACGAGCGCACCCAGGCAAGAGCCGGTGTGTGTGTGACGCTTGCCTTGCAGGAATGCGGAAGCATGTAGAGCCAGCACGATGGAGGCGCAAGTCGGGATGTATACCGGCGTGAAACTTGAGTCTTGCAGAGATGCGGGAGCGTGCAGAGCCGGCGTGGGAAGTGAAAGCGGTGTGAACTAGTTTGGGTGAGCAGCGTGATCTCGATGAGGAGCGCGGATGAACTGTGATAATTAAACAGACGAGAGTCGAAGCCGGGGAGTCAAGAGTCAGTCCGTGATCCAAGCTCGTGGTCGGTAACGGGAAATATCAACAGTTAGAATCCAAAGAGACGAGAGACGAAGATATAGTCGGTAAAGCAAAATGAGGTCGATATCCTGGAAAACTATGACGAGAGAAACACTGGTAAATTGGACTGGTAAGGCACTCAATAAACTGGAGACGTGGTGGTGTCATAACGTGGTTTAAATAGGCGTGATAGGTGATCACTGATAGTGTACAGGTGTGTGGAGAGCGGAGAGTGAGTCGGTAAGATATAATTCAATTCAATTCAATTTTATTTGTATAGCGCTTTTAGCAATTGTCATTGCCTCAAAGCAGCTTCACACAATC
>JAQQZT010000022.1:345195-358732 GCA_030068275.1 Clarias platycephalus
ACTGTCTGGTTGTTCAGCTAGGTGCATAAACAAGCTTCAGTTAGTCCAGAATGCAGCAGCGAGAGTCCTCACTAGAATCAGAAGATATGAGCACATCACCCCTATCTTATCTTCACTGCATTGGCTCCCCGTGAAATTTTGCATAGATTTTAAAATACTACTGTTGACGTATAAAGCATTAAATGGTCTCGCGCCACAGTATCTGAGCGAACTGCTAGTATCTTACGATCCACCCTCCTGTCACAATCGCCCTATAAATTAATCTATACAAGAAATAGAATGTGAGACTCAAACCTTTTTTCCCACAGTAAAGAATTTCCATGCTTGAGCATCATGGGTGTTGATGTTCTGAAATCGCTCAAATCTGCCATTAGTCCATCTGTAAATGGTTGAGCCGTAGCTAGAGTCACGATTTGCCGTAGCGATGAACAAACCCAGAGATGGAAGTTGGAAAACCTCAATATCAAACGTCTCTGAGTGTGTGAAGAGATCCTGATGATGTTCAACATAATCCAATTTCTCTTTCTCTGTGTAGAACAGTAAGAGTGTGCTATTACCAGCATAGAGTTATCATTAAGTTTTTATTTGTGTGTGTGTGTGTGTGTGTGTGTGTGTGTGTGTGTGTGTGTGTGTGTGTGTGTGTACCATGCAGCATGGTGATCCATGAAGTACCATTACACAGGAACAGGGATCTATTCTCGATGCTGAACCACAACTGGCCCACTACAGCACTGACACACACAGGAGGAACACGCTGAGTAACACGCAGCTCTGCCTCTACAAAGAGAGATACATTTCCAAATACAACCCACTTCAGAGTTATACATTTTAATAAACACACAAACACACACATACAGACCTTACTACCATTGGGTTGCAGTGGAGGTGGAATCCAGGCATAATCTCACAGATTATATGTATTAAAGTGTGTGTGTGTGTGTGGGGGTGTGCATGCTCATTCTCACCATATGGATAAAATGGGAGCTGGTTGGTTGAAGCTTTGCTTGGCAGATGTAAGAGAATCTGAGGAACTGACAGTACAGACAGTGTGGGATCAGATGAGGGACACAGACGAGAGGACGCATCTGATCCAGGCATGAGGACCAGCTGCCTAAGCAAACCCTAAGTCAGAGTAAGACAGCAAGAGTAATGAGAAAGAGGTATACCCACATAAAGAGACACAGAAAGGAAGACAGAAAACTAAATGTACAATTTGTATTTGTGTGAAACAGGTGAGTGCAGGTGGCGTGCCTTACAGAGAATAGGCCACTCCATCTCTTCCTGCTGCCAATGAAGAATGTGGAGCCACCTGCGTCCATCTGCTCTGGAAATGGCTTCTCCAGCTGCCTACAGTTAAAATTTACATACAGGGTAAAATTTACAGTGTTAAAAACAGACAGACAGACAGACAAAAAGAATAAATTAGGAAAGAACATTGTTAACAATAACACTTCACCTACAGCTCAACTGGGACACCACAGTCCAGAGTGAGAATGGCATAGTGGCCACTCAGTGCAAGCACCATTGTGTGCCAGCGCCCATCTGCAATGTCCACCCGCCTGAAGGTCACACGCTCCGTCATGCCATCTATCTGCCGCAGGAAGTGCACTTTATCATGAGCAAGACGAAGACCAACAAGCAGCTCATCTGAATCTCCATCCAAAAGAGTGAATATGTACTCATCCTTCTGCATGAGATAATCAGAACTCACATTAGCCCATTAGCACACGTTTGCCGTTTCATCCATTTCTGACATGGCTGCATCCCATCGGACATGACCAATGAACTTATGAGTGGGTGCAAGGCAGTCATTGTGAGATGTAGAGGTTGGCACAGAAGCAAACATCATTAGAATGATTAGAATATAGCCAAAGAAGAATAATGAGAGACTTGAATATTATATTATATTATTATTATTATTATTATTATGATGATGATGATGATGATGATGATTATTACTATTATTATTATGATTATTATTATTATATTATTCAAATCAAACACCACACCACACTATTTTCCCTCTGATCCTCCAGCACTGCTCCTCAGGGATCAAGGAAGACATGCATCTAGATTGCTTTCTATTTTTGCACTACGGTAGTGAAATAAATGGGCCGAAGCAGGTAGTGAGGTGGGCCAAAGTCATAAGAGTTATAAGGTCACAGGAAGTTCTGGAGTCAAATAGTTATAGAAAGATTGTAAAATAGTTCCTGGGAGATGCAGGTATCTCATGTATTAATTGTAGTGTCAGTATTATACTGTACCTACTGTTGTGTTTCATGTGTTTCTTACATTAGGGGTTAGTTTGGGGATCTTCAGTGTGACTACAATAGAGAACTCAGCAGGGAAGAAGTTGCAGTTGGTGAAGATCTGTGAGGATGGAAAACTCAGAGCCTTTGGAGGGCCAGAGAGCTTCAGTCCTCTTGAACCCTGAGACTGAACCATCCTGACCTGAGTCTGGTGACTGTCTACCACAGGAAGGACACTATGCAGCAGGTCCAGTGGTAACAGATCTGTGGACAAATTACACTCCAGAATGAGAATCATCAAATTCTAACACAGTACCTTGAGATGCTCTGTGTGATACTGTAAAGAGGGATCCACATATATTTAAAAAAAAATTAAAATTTTATTTTTTTTAAAAACCGATCATTACATTTAAAAAAAAAAAAAAAAAAAAAAAAAAAGGATTCTAAATAAGGAATATGAAAAAAGAATATAATAATAAAAAGAGAAAAAAAATAGAGTATCAAAAGAAAATATTCAAATAAGGAATATAAAATATGAAATAAGAATATAATAATTAAAATTATACAGTATAAAAATTATAGAGAACTTTTGGCTGTAAAATTTACATTCACACTTTTCAGGTATTGGAGGCAATGGAACAAGTGAGAAAAAAGTTTATTAAGTAATGTGCAAACAAAACAGTTTATGTTGAAAACAAGAATATGATGCAGAAAGTGTGAAGCTATAGGAGGAGTGACGTCCTCCACAAGAAAGGGAGACTTCCATCCTCTGTAACAGGGGGAAGTGATGTTCACTGTGAACAGTGAAACAAGGGGATGGAGTGACAGCATCATCAGCACTGAAAAACTAGTGTAAGTACTAAAAGTAGTGTAAATAATCAACGTGAAACAAGGCACAGGTATTATGACGTGGGGCTGATAGGAACTGATAGTTTAGGGCCTCTTTATATCCACCTCAAAACTTTAAGGGGTGGTGTTGGCCTTTTCCAATACAAGATATACACAGTATTCCCTTAATAGGAAAAGGTTGAGGGGAATGTTATTCTTGTCATCAGTTGATAAAGTTTGTCTGAAACACTCGTTAAAACAGCAGAAGCCCAATGTGTTTATGTATAAAGTAAAATCCGATGTGCTAGAGATTTTTTAAAATGGTCGCAGTCATTGAATGGTAAAGTTTGACAAAGGACACTGTGATTACTGAAAAAAAATTAGACTGAGATGTTGTGACATAATCTCAAACAGACAGTTCATGCTTGAAAAAACCCTCCAGTGTGGCTGAATCAAAACAATTCTGCAGTGTAGAGTGGTCCAAAATTCCTTCACAGGGACGTGAAAGACATTCATTGCAGTTTTGGGTGGCACAACCAGTTATTAGGTTTAGGGGCAGTTACTTTTTCACATAGGGCCAGGTAGGTTTGGCCAGCTTTTTCCCCTTAAAAATTAAACCATCATTTCGAACATGCACTTACCTGGGTTATCTTTGTGTAATATTAACATTTGTTTGAATATCTGAATCATTTAAATGTGACCTGTGACAAAATGTGAAAAGGGCCTTAGGAAGGGGCAAATACTTTTTCACAGCTCTGTGGATGTAAGTAAGGCAGAAAGTATAAATTTGTTCAAGGTGCCAAATAGTTCAGGTCAGGGCTGCCTCTGGTTAAGATAAGCAGAAGAAATTAAGTCCACTTCGTGACTGTGAACTTTGTTTCAGTGCTCACTTTACAACATTATCCATCTCCAGAGGCAAATGAATGCTGATGCAAATGAGCGGGAACAAGAAGATCAGTGGAGATCATCTAGGAGGCACAGTCATATCTTAGTGTGGGAAGTCCCTCTCTCTCTCTCTCTCTCTCTCTCTCTCTGTTGAGCTCCTCATGTTATTTCTGCTCTCCAGACCTGCCTGATCCATCCTGATGTCCTACTTCTGGTTGAAGGTTTTTGTCACTCAACAACCCCTCACTGCTCCTGATAATGATCCTGTATATAAACAGCCTAAAATTGACTATGAGATTCCTGTGGATGATAACACACAGACATCGTAAGGATGGCTTTGTGTGACGTCCTTCCTTTGATAGCCATAGAACTACAAAAGCTCAAACCAGTTTGCACTCAGGCCTCGATCACTTCAGTAGCTTCAGCTTGACACAACCGACTTTAAATTAAAACAATAGCGAACCCTAATGTCTCAGAGTATTTGTTACTACAATGAAGTGGCAGAAATTTGTGATAAATGTATAAATATTAATAACTTTATTTATGTAATGTATGTGTTTCTGTGGAACTGTTTTATGTTTGGGTCTATTGTTAAATGCAATACACAAATAATATGTAATTGAATTGCGTATACTTGTCTCAGTTAGGAAATGTTTCTGATTTATGGCCTGGAGGAAGTTAAAGTGGTAAAAAGAAAGAAAGAAACGGGTTATCTGAACTGATGAGCATCACTGAGGCCCTAACAGATATTGTTGTCATTAAATATTTCATAGAATTCTGTATTGTGTACAGAATGTCTCTGGCGTGCCAAGTGTGTAAGCATGTTTCACAATTCTGTCTGTGTTTCACGAGTCTTGTGAAGTGTTGACATGTTCAGTCAGACGTCTGGGGAAAAAAACAATGCATGCTTAAAATAAATGCTTCAGTTTTAAAGGGTGGGATTTCTGCTTGTGTTTGGATTTACCTGACAAAACCAAAAAGGGAAACAAGAGCACCGGAGAAGAATTGTGAAATAGAATGGACTAGGTCACATTTCAAAGACTGAAAAAGCTTTTCAGAGAGCAAACATCACTTTTCAGAATGCTTCCGATTCACACGACACACACAGGGGCCTCTTATTGTTCTAAAACAAATGCATTATTGGATATATAATGCAGGATATATGAGCATAATAAGATCTGGAGCAAGGTCTAAACTATAGGTACACACAGCTAAAAGGAAACAGTGAAGACCATTATTATTATTATGACTTACACCACCAGATTATCTGTGGTCACACTCACCTCCCATCCAGCTCCCACCTGGACGCTCGCCTCCCATTGTGAACAATGTCACACAGTGAAAACAGATACGACCTGCAGTCTACGCCCATCTTAACTAGCTAACAACCTTAAGCTATGAGAAACTTAGTAACGAAATCTGAACCTGACCCAGATACAAATCTTCGTTAAATAATGTTAAAATCTGATTGAACCTAATTTGTTTACAGCAACATAGTATTTTTATTTTTAAAAAAAAAGCAAGACAAATCTACAGGTAGAATAACCAAACGAAACCCTCTGAGTCACGCAGTGCTGCTCTAGAGTCCCACAAACACTCAGAGACCCACAAGGACCTGTACACACCTTCAGACAGAAACCACACTGAGACCCACAAGGACCTGTGTACATCCTCAGACATGAACAAACGTCAAAATAATACACCTACATAACATATACCTCTACCTATAAACACCTAAAGATGACCTCATAAACACAAACAAGGACATGTATACCCATAGAGACACCCACTGGAACATCACTGAGAAAGACATGGACCTGTATACATCTACAGAAACCCCACTGAGATCTACAAGAAACTGTATAGATCAATCCACAAATAATTAAAGACATACAGACAGACATTAAAAAGGATGATTCCGACTAGTTTTGTCAGATGCTGCCTAGACATTAACATGATGAAAGGCCTCCCAGATCCTGTGGATGTTGATGAATATGTTATGTGCAATGGTAACTCAATGGTCATGAAGTCCTGAAACAGTTTGTACTTTAACTATGGAAAAGACAACTAGCTAGCAATGTTTCTGAATTATTGTTTGATGAGTAAAACAAGTGCTCGTTTATCTTTCAAAAAACATGCATATTGATGAGGATAAATGTTTCCCAGTGTTTTCTTTTTGCACATAACTGCTCTCATTTTTCAAAAGTCAAGGCCAAAATGTTTGATGAGAGCACCTGGAGACCACATCTAATCATGCATCTCATCTACAGAGACAACCACAGGAGTGTGTTTCTGTCTGGTTTTGAAGTGAGTCCTCACCAAACCCAGCTGAGAACCTGCTGTAGATTCTGCTCTAAAAGCAAGTCAGTATAAAGATCATACAGGAGAACAGAAGCACCTCCTCCCCTTCCTTTCTGTCTTTTGAATGATATCATAATTAGTCAGTTTAAATGGTTTAAAGAACCTGAAGCTCATAATCTCCTGGCGATCTGCTAGAAAATCTGGAGTAATTACAGAGCCTGAGCAACACAGCGCAGAGAGAAACCACCTCTGACAGCTGACATGAAAAGGACAAGTTACAGCTCGTTCTTACTGAAGCTGCCATGAAAGCTGCCTCTTCAGAGGAACACCATCACATGCACTCTTACCTGCTCCAGGTAATAAAGCAGAATTACAGCATTAAAAAGGGAGGACATGATGTGGCGAGGCAGGAAGGTGTACCTGTGCTAAAAGAACTGGTGTATGGCCAGGAGAACAGGAGAACTATAGGGATTCCTCTGTGTTCTACATAAAAGGTGCACCTGTACTGGGTGAACAGGTGTTTCTGTGTTAGGGGAGGATGTTCACTCATGATATCTGAGTGTGAGGTGAAAGTGTACCTGTTCTGGAGAAGGAAGCATGGCTGAAGTGAATGTGGAGCTAGACCTGTTCTAACTGATGAGTTCTGCTTGTTCTCAGGTATACAAAGAAGTGTACTGCTATAGATGAGGAGTTTCATCTAAGCTAGCTGTGCTTGATCTATCCAAGGAAGCATACCTGAGAATTATCTGAGAGAGATGTGAAGGTGAACTTGGTGTAGTTGAGGGCTTTCACTCGCTCTAGGTAAGATGTTTTACCTGATCTAAACATCTCTGCTATCTCTGCTAGCTGGTGTGTTTTACCTGATCTATATGTTGAGATGTTGAGCTAGCTGAAGTCTTTTACCAGTTCTAGGAGAAGAGCTGTACTTACGCTGTTCTAGGTGTGGAAGTGTACCTGTGCATGGTCTCCATGGTGATGGCTGGCTGCTGGTGAAACAGCAGAGAAGGATGACAATCTTCAGCAGCATCAGAGCTGCGTTCAAATGCAGTCAGTCAGATCAAGTCCTAAATTCCTCTTTGAGTCTCCTCATAACAGCCCACTGTGCTACAACAGAGTTTCTGTAAGACGAGATCTTCCACACTTCAGGAACATCTGGAGGAGCTTCTACAGTTGAATCTTCAGATTTCATTTACACCCAGAGGGCAATGTTGTGGAATAATCACCAGAGTTCTAGATACATTCATCAGAGTATCTAGAGTATCTTAAATGATCTAATAGAGTATTATTATTTCTTTAATTGTACACCTTTACATTTGAGGAAACAAATGAGATTCAGATGTTCAAAAGATTAAAGAGAATTGTGTTTCTTCAATACCTGGTGGATGAAACACTAAATAATAATCAAAGAGAATCTATACTTTTTAGAATGATCCAGAATCCTGACATATCTTCAAAAAATGTAAAAACCAGAAAAAAACTCTACAAGTATTAAATATTCAGGAAAACAAAAAAATCACTCTCAGATCCTTTCAGATTTCAGGAACATCCAGAAGAACAATACAATTAAAAAATGTTCATCTTGTGGTGGAGAACTCCTTGTTAGAGGTTAAGATTCTTAATGTGTAGAATAAGTCCAGTCAAGAGGACGCTGTGATGGAGCACTGAGCCCGAGTCAGTCTGAGAGACTTTTACAAAAACAGCTGAGAACAGAAGGAGGTGTTTCCTTACTGCTCTCCCTCTCTCTATCTATGATCTGTGTGTGTGTGTGTGTGTGTGTGTGTGTGTGTGTGTGTGTGTGTGAGAGAGAGAGAGAGAGAGAGAGAGAGAGAGTGAGAGAGAGAGAGAGTACTAGAAAGAAAGAGAGAGAGAGAGAGAGAGACTCACCTGTGGGCGGAATCAACACTGAGAATAAGATAGCTGTAGACCGAGAAAGATAGACAGAGAGAGAGAGAGACAGAGAGAGAGAGAGAGAGAGAGAGAGAGAGAGAGGGAGAGAGAGACTTCAATCTTTGTCAGCTTTAATGGTCTTGTCTTAGAAGTGGGCAGGAATTCCCCAGTGTTGTGTTTGTATGTCTATACTGTGTGTGTGTGTGTGTGTGTGTGTGTGTGTGTGTGTGTGTGTGTGTGTGTGTGTGTGTGTGTGTAAATATGTTAAGTATGACCCTGTGTTAATCCTCCAGCTGCTCCTCCTAATCTTCAGAAAGTCCAGAGAGTTCATAACAGTGGGAGGATCTCGGCTGCTTGATCGATAAAGGAATAAACAGGAAGGTGTAATATGGAACAATGAAGCTTTGACTAAGATGAGGATGTCAGCATGGCTCCTGTTAAACACTTGACTCTTATACACACTAAAGCCACCAGTCCGGCGTTAAGCCGTCTCAGTGTGTGCTGCTAAGGCATCTGTTGTTTACTAAACTTGAAAGGAGTCTTCAGTGTCAGCTTTGTATCAGTTAGAGGTGAATCATTAACTTAAAATTTTCAAAAAATTATTAAAAACAGAGCAATGGATCTGAGCTCCCTCGATAATCAAAACTGGTTACATTCTCCCAAAACAAACCACATCATGCTTATTCTGCTCTCTAGCATCCAGTTAGCTACTAAACATTTTTAATAATAATAAATATTACATCACACAGGCAAAAACTAAAGATTAATAAAGAATGCTAGTGACACAATAGGAATGTAAATTGGTCTAAGATTTGAATGGGTGTAATGAGGAAGAGTTTCTAACAGCAAGGTAGCTGTGTTATTTCTTATTGTAGGCCTTTATTCACACAGCCCCAGTCATTAGTGACCCTCACACCCAGTCATTATCACACACACAACACTGATCTTCAGAAGTGTGTGAATAGACTATCCCCACAACATAACATAAATGTTGGCGTTCCACAAGGCTCTGTTCTATGTCCACTGATCTTTTCTCTCATACACCACTTTGGGTTCAATTATTTATAAATGTGGTATTCATTTCTACTGTTTTCCTGATAAAAACAGATGCATGTTTCAGCAAAACAGGATGACAGATAGAGCCACATGGAGGTAGAAAGGTTGGGGTAGAGCTATAGGGATGTAGAGATGTTTGGGATTGAGCCATAGGGAGATAGAGAGGATGGAACACAGCTACATGTATCAACCACATATCCCAGATATGTCCAGAGGATGTCTTGTAGTAAACTGTGATGGAAATTATATCTGTATGTTCACACACCCAGGCTCTAACAAAGGCTTCATTACCCACAATCCCCTCGGCTCACCTCATTGTTCAACAACACTCACAATCACGCCAAACCTGCACTTGTTATCATGAATCAAAGTAGATATCTTTTAGAGAGAAAATATGGCAAATTATATAAAGCTTGACTATTGTGTCTATGTGTGTATGTATGACTATATCAGATGAAGAGTTATGGCTTCAGCTGGACACATCAAAGCCTTCACACACTTTTAATCACCTTCAAACTTCAGCCATGAGATGCTATCTGAGAGAGAGAGAGAGAGAGAGAGAGAGAGAGAGAGAGAGAGAGAGAGAGAGAGAGAGAGAGAATGTATCTAAAGGCCCCTCCAGCTTTAGCACACTCTGATAAGTCACCCCCACACAGGAAGTGTGTTTATCAGCCATGTTTCCAGAGTAGTCAGTACAATTTGATTGATGGAACTTGGCATGATGGCAGGAGATGGAAATTAACAGCTTGTAGCATGTTATATCTAGAAACTACATGAAATTAAACGTTATTAAATAGCACTTTTTGTAAACTCATCATCATCATCACCACTCCATTGACTTAAATAATAATAAACACATTTGTACATGGAAAAATCATTCAGCACCTCGGGAAAGGAATTTAAGCAATTTACCTCTGGGATTAATAACGTTCTTTGAATCTTGAATCTAATGAAACAAGACCATGCACAAACACTGCTGAGGAACTGTGGGGAGTCTAGACATCTACTGGGGATACTGGTGAACGATATAAGGAGCACTATGAGAAATCCTTAACTGAGTTGACAAGGGCTCCATTCTCTGTACACTCTGAGAACCCTGAGAACACCATCATGAGGGTGGAGGATGGTCATAGCAGGGCCATGTCTCTTTGGTTATTTTATCTGAATTGTCACCTTTTTCTTTACTCAGTGAGTTGGTGAACGGTCTCCTCTAAGCAGTGTCACAATTATCCCATATGTTTTTGCATTTTCAAATAATGTATTTAAAATGGTTTCTACAGTACAGTATGGTTATAGTGTGGGATATTTTTTGTCAAAACCTGAACATTAATAATTATATTCAGATAAAATATAGAACACTTCCACAGAATGAAGTTATCTGAGATCATTATCTTATCTCATTTGAAGTCCTCAGTAATACTGAACATACAGTGTCGCCCTACCACATTAAACACATGTTTACATCAACAACTGCACAGAGCGTTATGGGGAATGTCCTCAGGTATGAATAGACCCCACAAAACTCGATCAAGTAACTGAATATTTACAGTCAACTAGAGGCATATTTAATTCTGTAGCTAAATCTATTTGTCAAACAGATAAAACCAGAACTGAGTCTCTTCTAAAAATACTCAATTCTTCCCCTAAACAGCCTAAATCTTTTAAACTAGCAGGTAGTAAACCCCAGTAAATCTCTAAGATCCTAGAAAAGGTTGTAGAACAGCAGCTATGTTCATATCGAAATAGGAATAGCATTCATGAAATGCATGAGTCAGGATTTCGGCCCCATTGTAGCAGCGCTGGTTAAAGTGGTAAATAACCACCCAGTGCTCCCACTACACTGCAGATTTATCATTTGGCTGTTAATTACAGATTATAATTATATATCATATAATTATAGCAATATAATTGCATTGCATTTAATGGGCCTATGCATCAGACCCATTTAAACCCAGCTCAACTCTCCCACAAAATTTTTGTATACATGTTCAAATGTAAAATACTGAATACTTTATGGTTATCATTTACTGATCATACCTAAGCTGCCTACACCAGTGCTGAGTTAATTTGAGTCCACATAAACACTATGGTGTTAATTCAACACTCTGAGACAACACTACATTTCATGTATAAGTGTATGAACACACGTGTACTGTACATGACATACTTATATTTTCCGAACTAATGTTTATAAACACTGTTGTCTTTTGTGGTTATGAAATATAAATAAATTATAAATAAATATTTGTTTTTCACTAACTTTTTAGGTAGAAAGTCACAGAAGACAGCCTGGAAGTGGCAGGCCCAATCCCTTCCACAATGCTTCAGGCCATCTCACAAGACTTTCCTTCATTCCTTCATTAACCATTCTATATCATCTAGTCACATTCCTGCTACTTTTAAGAAGGAAAGCATTATTCCCATCCTCAAGAAACCCTGCCTGGATCCAGCAGACATCTTTAACTATCACCTGGTGTCACTTCTCTCTTTTCTCATTCTAAAATTCCTGAACACACTGATTACAATCAAATGTCGTTGTCACAGAACAACCTCAAGGATCCCAACCAATCCGGATACAAAGTGGCACATTCCTCAGAGACTGACCTTCTGTCAGTCCATGCTGCTAGATCAGTTAAACTATCATCTTCCCTCATTCTCCTGGACCTCTCAGCTGCATTTGACACACTGCACCACAAGATTCTATTATCTATTCTCACAAGGCTTGGAATCTATGGAACTGAATGGCAATGGGTTGCTTCCTACCTAGAAGAAAGGTTGTAGAAGGTGATATAGAGGGGATCCACATCTGCCCCACGCAGACTCTCTACTGGTGTCCCACAGGGCTCAGTACTTGGTCCTCGCCTGTTGTTCCTGTATACCGGGTCTCTTAATAAGGTCATATCATTGCATGGCTTTTCATGCCATTGTTATGGAGATGACACACAACTTTTTCTCTCCTTTCATCCCTCAGACACTCAGGTGTCCACCCAGATCTCAGCATGTCTGGCAGACATCTCAACTTAGATGGCAGCTCATCAGCTGAAGCTCAATTTGAGTAAAACCAAACTGCTGTTCACCCCTGGTGACTCCTCCCCTGTTCAAAACCTTGTGATATCCCTGGACAACAATCAGATCACTCCTTCAGCCAGTGCCCGCAATCATGGTGTAACTGTGGACAGTCATCTGTCATTTTCCCCACACATTACCTCGCTCTTGTCGATTTCTTCTTTACAACATCAGAAGAATTTGTTTCATTTCTTACTTCACAGTCTACTCAGGTGCTTGTGCAGTCCCTTGTTATTTCAAGACTGGATTACTGGAAATGACCCCTGGCGAGTCTTCAATCTTCTCGTTTTCAATCTTCCTAAGTTCCTCCACACTACCCCACTTATCTGCACCCTGCACTGGCTTCCTGTAGCTGCCTACATCAAATTCAAAACACTGAAGTTTGCCTACAAAGCTAAAAACGGCCTAGCACCCACTCACCTCTCAGCTCTATTCATACCCCAGACCACACATTTTGACACATTCCCTCCAGCGCTGCAGGTAGCCATCTAGTAACTCTATACAATCAATCTATCTTTCCAATAACGGAAACTTAAGCACTTTTGTAAGTGACTCTGGTTAAAAGTGTCTGCCAAATGCCTAAATATAAATATAAATGTGGCAAGCAAAAACATAGACAAGATATGCTGTGCTAAGAGATGCTGTGCTAAGAGATGCTATGCACACTAGCGAGAGAAAGGCTTTGCAACCTAGCACATCATTTTAACCCAATTTATTTTTACATGAAGCCTGGAGATGAAAGCACACAAGTTAACCTGATTGCTATTTGTGCAGCATTCTCATTGTGCCCTTGTGTGTGCAGGTGTTATACTTATCAGATGTAACATTACGACACAAAACATTAAGCTCAGTATGGTGTATGTTCCACTTGTACCATTGGAGCGGCTCTGGCCCCTCAGGGCATGGCTCTGCAGAGCTTCTAGAGGGTGCTGTGGTGTAAGCAGCGGATCCTTTGGGTGCTGTGGGTTGTGGGGTGTGGGCTTTGTAGATTAGGATTGTCTTTCCAGGGCATCCCATGGGGCTCAATCGAATTGGGATCTGGGGAGTTTGGCCTTGGGGGCCTTGGGCTCTTTGCCTGCTGGACCACATGCATGGTGGGTTGTGGCGCATTGGGTGTTCTTTTGCCTTTCTATCACAGCCAGTGTTGACTGTTTTGTTGAACTGGTCCTTCTCTGGATGCCTCAGGAGCCTCGCAGGGACGGCCTTTGTCTACTGAAGCTGGCACAGTCTCCCGATACCTCGGCATGGGTAGAAGGATACAGAAC
>JAQQZT010000023.1:55663-66159 GCA_030068275.1 Clarias platycephalus
GGCTTGCTCATCAGAGACATTTCATTCATCATTCATTCATCTCATTATTATCTAGACACATTTTTCTCACACATAAACACTTTCAATTATTTTCTTTTCTAAAAAATTCTTTCATTTCTGGTAAATTTTCTTTCATTTTTGTGAAGCTGCTTTGAGACGATGACCATTGTTAAAAGCGCTATATAAATAAAAATGAATTGAATTGAATTAAATCAACAAGAAAAGTGTTGATTTTTGTCTGAGTTTACTGCAGCATCAGCAGTGTCCTCTACCAGTCTCAGCTTCACTGCTGGCGAGACACAGCCATGTTATAGACACCGTATAACGTCTGTTCATGCATCAATCCACAGAAAGTCCACCAGTCGTCCTCCACACACACACACACACACACACACACACACACACACACACACACATATCTCGCTTGTGCGTTTTTGGTACATTGTAGTGTTTATCTGTTATTTTTTTAATTATTGTTAGTGTTTTTTATTTTTTTTAAATTGTAAACTCTCTCACTTTCCTATCTTCTTCTTGGTTCTGATCTCTTTCTCACTCTCTCTCTCTCTTGAGCTAACATTTCCTGGTGTATCTCCAGACAGACATCTATACGACTTCTCCTCTTAGTTCTACAGGATTTCACCAGAACATGTTAAGATGGTTTAGGCTCTTTAAAGTAGAAGATGTACATGACACCATGTGTTTGGCTCAGACAGACCAAGCGACTCCTTCATTCAACTTTAAACTTCAAAACTTAATAATTATTTTTGCATCATGGGTCCAGAATGCAGCAAAACCAGTGCGATAGCAGGAGAAAAAGAAAAAGACTCCACTACTAATTCATTTCCCCACAGTGCTAAAACTGCAAGGTCACACACAGCAATGTTAAGTTTATAACATGGTGTTTATACAACATTCAAATCATGTAATATCCTGTTTCACAGATCATATCACAGACCGTATTCAATTCCAATTTCAATTTATTTACTTATGCGACACACACCTGCAGTTCATCAATGCTGGGGCAACTGCTGGGCAGTAACAGATAGTGTAAACCTCTTTTCCTTGATTTTCAACATTCTACAAAAATCCACTGAACACATGTTAAATGCAGAGGTTTAAAGCATTTTAAATAGGATTTTGTAGCAATTTCAATTTAAGAACTGTTTCAATTTAAAAAGGTTTCTAGACAACCTTGTGTGTCAGGAAATAATAATTTGTGAAAATTACCAGAAATCTGAGAAAGGCGTCTATCTCATTCTGTCAAACTTTTCAACTAGCTGGCTTCTGTTCAGTGTCGGTGCAATTCTCAGTTGTTAACAGAGAAAGCTGTTTTGTTCCACCTTACACAGTACAACACATTATGCCAGAACAAGTTCACCAGAGTTATACACTTGCTCAGAGGCGTCATGAATTCAGACTTTTAAGGTACAATGCAATGGCATCACCATCCAAAATTTAAATTGTTCATGCTGACTTATTTGCAACACCGTACATTTAGAACACTGTATTTCATTATACATCTAAGCAGTAGAGCATTAAGGGCCTTGCTCCAGGCCTTAACAGGGACCACATGGCAGTGGTAGGATTTGAACCTTGGACTATGGTTTGAATTTCCAAACCATAGTCCAATGCCTTAACCACACAAGTGCGTGGGCTCTTGTTTTTATGCAGAAATCAATTATGTATTTTGATGTAAGAGACAATGCCTAAAATCTACTGCAGACTACATAATTCTGTTGCTAATGCCACGTGTGTTAATTATAATTTTGAACCAGGATTATAAATGGATAATGGGCTTAGGTGTCATTTCATTGCTGTAGTGTTCAATTTCTTTGACAAATAATATAACTTAATGATAGAAAAAGACAACAAGCAATACCCTAAACAGAGTAGGGTGTATGTGTGCACTATTCAGCTTTCTAATGAGAAGATGAACATACAGTACAGTTCACCTCCTTCAAAAAGGGGTCTATATAAGAAAAACACACTATCACTGCGAAGTATACACTCTGTGTGTTAATTCCAGTCTATCAACCCTGATATTAACTGTTTGCAGTGATATCCCTTTGTGTCTGTGCACTTCTCATTATGTTTTTACACAAAAACAAACACAAATCATCTGATCATAGCAGGTCTTAGTTGTTCGTTAGATACAACATCTAATGAACAATATATAACCTTTTTCACTTTGCCATTATTTATCTAACAAAAATGAAGCTAAAAAGAAACAAAACATGCAGGCAATATTAAGTACTCTTTATTTAACAGATTATAAGAGGGTAAGTCATCAGCCCTTGGTTAACTGAGCATCAGCGGATGTGCAGATCTCTGTAAAAGCAGATGTTTGTGTTAACACAATGCCAAGTGGGAAAGTAATAAGCAATGGTCTTAGAGAAGCAATTGTTTCTGCACATAAATCTGGAATGATTATAAAACCATTTCCAAACAATTTGGAGTTCAATGTTCTATAGTGAGAAAGATTACTCACAAGTGAAACGCATTAAAGACAGACACCAATCTTTCCAGGAGTGGACATCCCATCCCTAAGGTGATACCATGCAACAAACACCCAAGAGTTACAACTCAGACACTATAGGCCTGACCGAGCGTGTTAAATGTTATTTAAAAAATCCATAAAAGCACAATTAGAAGAAGACTGAAAAAGTATGGTCTGCTTGGAAACATTGCCAGGTGAAACCTCTTCTGTCTAAAAAGCACACAGAAGCACAACTGAGGTTTGCAAAACAGCATCTGAACAAACCACTAGGCTTCTGGAACAGTGTCCTATGGAAAGACAAGATGACAGTTTGCCCTGCGCCATGTTTAGGGAAAACCAAACAGCATTTCAGCAGAAAAAAATTTTTCCCATCTTTTTTTAACATTTTGTTAAATAAATAATAGAGGGTGAACAAAGTTATATGTTGTTTTATGTCTGAGTTTGTCTGAGTTTGTATTTGAGACCTGCTATGACCAGATGATTTTTGTTATGTTTTTACACAAAAAAAGCATAGAATTAAAATACTTTTTTTTCAACATCACTGTATGTGTTTCTCCATTTGCTATTTAGAAAGTGATCTGAGCATGCAGTACTGTGCAAAACTCTTGTGGTCCTCAATTCTTTATACAGTGGAACCTCGGATTGCGAGTAACGGATTGAGTGTTCCACAAGACGAGCAAATATTTTAAATAAATTTTGACTTGAAAAACTAACAAGTCTTGGTTTACGAGCACCGAGTATCATGTATCACACATGCGCTTCGTGTTTTGATGTTGAGCGTCACGTGATAACAACTGAGCCAATGGTTTTTCTCTCTCTTGCGCTGCGGAATTGTGGGTAATCGTCTCCCCTGCTGGGTCTTAGTGCGCGTCTCTTACTGGAATAATCAACATCTGTGCAAGCGAGTACTGTTTACTATAACACTGTGACCACATTAGGGTTAGGGTTACACGCGTGTATGGTTTCTTATAACCCACGTGTGTGTGTGTGTGCATGTAAAGCAAAAGAAAGTCTCATTAGCGGTTAAAGATCCATTTTCTCCCTCTCTGTGTGCGTTATGTGTGCGTGGGCGTGTAATTTGACACCGTGCCGGTTCACACACTCTCTCTCTCTCACCTTTAGTATGTGTGTGTGTGTGTGTGTGTGTGTGTGTGTGAAGCACCCCCTCTCAAATTTCATGGTGTCAAATTACGCGCACGCACACACTCCGCAGCGCAAGAGAGAGAAAAACACACACACACACACACACAGCGCTTGCGCGCATAAACGGAAACACTTATCTGTCGGGATTTATTTTTACTTTTTTTTTTAAGGTAAAGTGCAGGATAATTAGTTTTATTTTTACTTTATATGTTGTATTAATTATTTTTATGTATTTATTTTTTGGGCCTGTGGAACGAATAATTTGAATTTCTATTATTTCTTATGGGAAAATTTGCTTTGGAGTGTTTTGGAATACGAGCCCGCTTCCGGAACAAATTATGCTCGTAATCCGAGGTTCCACTGTATTAAATTTCATTAAATTGTGCACGTAAATTTATATAAAGAAATGTAGACAAAAGTTTTACTGCAAAGGCTGCAAAGTGCCTGAAGATACAATTTAAAATCAATTGTTTATGTAATAACCTCAGCAGGTGATCTCATTTCCCCTCTCATCTGTTCCAACCACTCAGCATTCAGCATTAGCATTATACTAATCACCGGCCTGATCATCTGTCATCATCTGCAGGTACAGTGAATGGACTGAACATGAGAGACAAAAAGTCCCTCAGGACTATTCCTCAACTCTACATTAATCACGCAAGAAAGTCTGGAAACCAAATATGAAGAAATTGGGGGGGTGTCATGACTTTTGCATAGTACTGTATAATTGGAATGATTTGATGGCACAGAGTTGGCTCTGTTGAGACGTGCCAGCCACAGTGGTGGTCGTTTCTCATGGAGATGTTTATTGCTTTACCTTGATTTGTTATGACAGCTGGAGTGCTGTAGATGCGTAGAGCTTTGCATCTCTGTGTGATCCTGTGTGACAGCTCAGCGCACAGCACGTGTTTAACACGCAGGAACACTTTTAACAGCACAAACATCACAATTGTTTTCACCTTCACGTCGTCTGGAGCTCGGTTGGTGTGAGCTAAAACATGTCAGGATGTAAGTTTACATCTGGACGTCGATCAGTCACCAGTTCACCGAGGCGAGGTGAGCTGCTGCGTGTGGTTTCGGAGTTGTGAATCTAGAAACATTAAAATAACTTTTTGTTAAATCCTTACACATTAACATCTATGACCAATTTGATGTTTTGGAAAAACTCTTAGCAGAAGTATTTACTCTTATCAGACAGCACTGCTACAAAATCTGATCTCCTGCTCATCCTGCTTTTTAACTTTTTTTTATCTGATGATGTCATCAGTGGCACCTTTCTATCTTATGATGTTAACTGTGTTTCAGCGATGCTGGACTGCACTGAGAGTAGAACTTGCTTTATGGACTGACAAAAATTGTTTCTATCTAAAGCAGAACTTTCTCACTTGGGATCAGATTCATTAGCAGGAGTAATCACTTCAGCCTCTGACCTGAAGCAGGAAAAGGGAGTCAGAAAGAGGACAAATGGATGAAATTTATCTAAAGGATGCTGGAGAAGAGAAGATGGAGACACGAGTGAGGAGGTGGAGAATGGCACTGCAGTCTGCAGGAGATCCATGGGTTCGATATTCACATCATTCTCCAGAATCAGGAGAAGGAGAAGCTGTTTGAGAGGAATGAGATGGAGATGTGTAATATAAATGCAGGATTTTGACGTTGCAGCTCGGTCCTGAACCTCGTCCTGCTGGTGCAGAGGAGAGCTAAACCCCGCCCACCTGCAGCAGTGAGGTCTGGACATTACTGTAATCATGTAAATGCTGTGATGGAGAGATTATCATGGTGTGTGTTCTGTGTGTTCTTTGCTATCTACTCTCACACATGCCTGCTCTATATATGTGTGTGTGTTGTGTGTGTAGAAAGTGGGTGTGTTGATTGTGTGTCTTCTGTCAGCTCTTCCTGTAGGCGAATCCATGACTCACATTTACTGTGTGTGTGTGTGTGTGTGTGTGTGTGTGTGTGTGTGTGTGTGTGTGTGTGTGTGTGTGTGTAGGAGGACTGCTGGGATGTGTGATGTGAGTGCATCGCACAGTACATTATTTCACAAAAGAAGCTGTGTGTGTGTGTGTGTGTGTGTGTGTGTGTGTGTGTGTGCGCGCGCATGTGTTCAAGCTGTGTGAAGCAAACACAGTGTGTATAGTGTGAGAGACAATCTTAGAGGCTAGAGCTGAATAGTTTTTATTCCTTTACTAAGACAACACACACACACACACACACACACACACACACACACACACACACACACACACGGAATGCACACCTAGTGATACAAAGTCCAGCTGTGTAATTTCAGAATTATCAGTCCCAGTTACCCCACACCTCTCTACCCCAGCGGCCCAGGGCAGGTGTATATACTGTATGCAGCTGTACTGGAAGCTCATAGGGGCATCAGTGTAATTTGCCCCATCACCTGGACTGATTCTCCTCATCACTTTTGATTAGTGATTAATATCTCATGATACTGAAACCACTCCACCAGGGGTAAGGTCTCTCTCCCCTCACCCAACAGGAGCACTGTACATTCCAGGGAGAGAACCATGGTCTCAGAGGTGCTGATCAGCCAAATCACTACACACCCACAGAAACACCTGCAGGGTTCGACATGACCGATGGGCAGAGTGCAGTAAAGGTCAGCCTCATATCCAGCACATTAACCAAGAGACTCAGCAGACTCCATCTGACTACCACATCTGTGCTGCCACCACATCTGTACCATCACATCTGCACCACCATCACATCTGTACCACCACCACATCTGTAATGCCATCACATCTGTACCACCATCAAATCTGTACCACCACATCTGTACCACCATCACATCTGTACTACCATCACACCACATCTGTAACCTAAACAGATGTGATGAATTTACAGACATAATCTGTACCTCCATCCTGTCTGTAACTGCACACACAAAGGTAAATTCCGAAACATCTGTAACTCCACTTAATCAGACAGTTGCTTCACGTCATTGTGTTTTAATGGTCAACATCTCTCAGTGTTCTTGTCACTTTCAGAAGAAAACTCTCACCCTGTCCTCCTCATCCTCTTCCTCATGCTCTCATATCTTCCAGCAGTTCCTTCTTTCTCAGACTTGCCAGCTCAGTCTGTTGCTGAGACCCTCAGGACAACTCTATGGACTGACGGCATGCAGCCTCAGGCTGTCTGACTTTCTTCAGTTTGAAAGCCTGATGCCTCATGAAGCTGAAGGAAAAGGAGAAAATCCAGCTCTCCTGCAAATCGTATGAACTGCTCGGCTATTTTCTTGCCTATATTGGAAACAAACAGCTCTTGTTTTTCTAAACCTATGCATATTTATCCCTCAACCTTCTCATAGCATGACATAGATGTCATGATGCACAGATGGAACAAACCGACCCGAGTCAATACTCACCTCCCAAGACCATTTTTCCACATGGTCCACACTTTTACTGAGGTAGAAGTTATGACAATGAAGAGCACAGACCATGTGGCCAGCTTATCAGTGCATTCAGACTTCTCCACTGACCCACACTGTATATAAACTCTCTTTTATCTTTTATCTTTTACCTTCCAGTAGGAGCAGGAACCATAGGCTCAACTCAGTGCCATCAAATAATGTAACTCAGACCTGTCCCATAAACCATTTCAGGTTCTTCACCTCACAGTCACATCAGGATAGGGGGTGGGATCTCTTTCCAAGTTAATTTTTATTTTTTTGTTAGATGTGATTTGCTAAAAGTCTGATTTCACAGTGAGTTAGTTTTTACTTTAGTTCTGAAATGTGTAAAGCAACAGAAACCACCAAGAACCAAGATGTTGGATATGTGGGAGGAACCACTGTGTACATAATCTTTTTTTCCTCTCTCTTTCCACAAAGAACTGTGGGTTAAAAAAAAAAAAAAAAAAAAAACTCTTTTTATAAATTATAAATTTGTAATAAGCTTAATTTTAGTCACCGGTCAACAGCAACATAATCACTGTTTGATAAAGAAAAGATCTGTGTGTGTGTAATAATGCACATTGGGTGTACTGGCTTATTTTTACTGGACTATATTTAAAGTTCCTCTGAGGGGGACACTGGCACACATACACCACTAAGTGGACATAGCTATTTGAATACTCAGTGTGTAAACCAGTAACACACACATACACACACTCACAAAGTTCAGTTATATATAAGCAGATGTAAGTAAGCAGGTGTAAAGCCTGCTGTGGTCAGAGAGAAGATCTTTGTTCAGATTGTGTAGTTGTGTCGCTCTGGTGGTGGAAGGAAAGCACAAAGCATTTTTTATGCATGTGAAAATAACCGGAGCCACTTCTGTACTATACTGCTGCAGTGTGAACAGCTTTGGCAAGATTTCCTTTCACATATTCATCATATGAAGACAAACATTTCTCACACCAGTGTCCTCTGTAGTGTTCACTCATACACTGCAGATGTGGAGATTCACACATCCTGTCTCACTCCAAGCTACTGTACACTTCCCCTGAATGCCTTAATCACGTCATAACAAATTCCTTTTTACATCCCTGAATCTTTCCTCAGTGACCTTTGACCTATCTGGTATCTTAATGAACAATCCAGGACTGTGATGTGAAAAGATCCACCTTTATAGCAGTAGCTGTTAACAGCAGCGTCACGTGTCCCTGTGTGTCGTGGTCTAACAGAGATACACAATACCCCCAGACATGCACTCTTCAGAATATAGAAAGGCGAGTCAAGATCTGATATTTTTAACATGTTTACCTCTAAACGATGTTGATGAACCAACTCTCTAAAGGTTCTAGTAACTGCGGTGTGACTGCAGTGTTCCTACCACAGATACATGTGTACAAGGGTGCGCTTTCTGTTCGAGACTTCTGTCTCCCCAGTCACTGCTGTCCTGGTGTGAACGTCTTACATCAGTTCATTTGTAACTAAAATGGACGCCACACTTGTGATTTGCATGAAAGCAGAGCAGCGTGCAGTGATTCATGTTTTGTTTCATGGTCTACGGGTGTACCTGGTGCCGAAACACCTCACAAAAGAGCATAAACAGAAGTGTTTCGATATCTGTAAACTAAATGTGGAGCGATACTGTAAAGAAGATGAAAGTTTCTTATCTTTCATCTTCCTTACAGAATCGTTACTGGAAATGAGACACGGATTCATCACTACGAGTCTGAGAGTAAACAGCAGAGTATGGAACGGAAACATCCTCAATCAGCAACCGAGAAAAAGTTCCCCTCAGCTGTAAAATTCATCAATGCTTACAGTTTTCTGGGATTCTCAGAAGTATTGGAAATTTCCAGGAAAAAGATTCAACAATCAACAGTGCTCGTTACCGAGAGACGCTTATTGAAGAGCTGAAGACTAAACTTATATTATGATATCTCAGGGCGTCGTGATCTTACGTGACGATGTACGTCTGCACACTTCTGCTCCACACTGTCGACACTCTGAGGTGTTAAAGCGTCCTCACTATAGTCCTGATCTCACTCCATCAGACTTTCACCTGTTTGGTCCCTTAAAGCAAAACTATGAGTACGAAGATTCTTTACTTTGTGAACTCTCGATAGTCAGTGCATGGGCGATGTCCACTATGCTTCTCTTTGATGAAATAGATACTGGTTGCTGAAGGAGATATAGATTACATGCTCTGAAAACGCCTGATGTAGATGAAAGACTGGGGAGTGGAGGGTGGTGGGTGGTGCCTGGTTGGAGCTCAGTCATGCAGTGCTGCTGATGTACACTGCTGCCCTGCTCATCCAATAGCCCTGGACTGACAGCAGTGCATAATGTGTGTAGAAACACGTTAAAATTTAAGTTTGCTCTATGACTTTAGAGTCAGTTTGTGTTACACACACTCGATTTGTGTTTCAGTGCTCGGCAATTCTCTGGGCTGAAGATGATCTCAGAGCAAGCTGCCCTGATTCCAAGGTGCTGCTCCATGCATGATGTTCTGCAATCAACCTCTTCACCACGTGTCAAACACAAAGCCAAGACACTCAACATGCTCAACATTCACACATACACACACACACACTATCCAGAATTCACAATTTGCACAAACACATCTTACCTCTTAAACACAACTAACAAGGGATATCTTTTTAAATATCCAAAGGGCAGTTATTATAAACATAAAACCTGTTAGCGCTGGCGTGGCTACAGTCTGAGCACGGGGTAATTATCTAAGTTTGATGTAAGTCACACTCCTGTCTAAAAATGTTTCAGCAGCATGTTGTGTGTGTGTGTGTGTGTGTGTGTGTACTGTGGCATGAACAGAAATCACGTTTAGGGTGAAGAAATGTGAAATCTTTTTTTTTTACAAGTGTTATTGTCCTGATCTGTAAAATGAAATTGTTAAGTGGAGTGAGAGTTAACGCTGCAGCAGCTCCCGCTGTACCTACAGCGCTTGTTTCCCAGCACTTTTTGCTGTAACTCCAGAGATTCGGGTTCTCTCAGCGCACTCGTGTGATTTGATTGAAATGAAAAGAGGCTCCGATTTTTCTGGTCCCGATCCAGCTCAGAGTGATGCCCTTCGTAAACCTGCTAACCTTCACACAGTGCAGAGAGACGGTGTTTCACACTCCTCCTTATTACAGCTTTATTAATCAGGAGGGAAATCAGGGCCTGGAGCTCGTCTCAGTTTAAAAACCTCCTTTAAAACAATCGTAAAAGACTTTAACTGTCCCGTCACTGATCAGCAGTTCTAGGGTGAAATCACTCAGGGACAGCAGGAGGATGTAGGCACACACACACACACACACACACACACACACACACACACACACACACACACACACACACACAACACACACACCAGGGTTTGACATTAACTTTTTTGCTCACTGGCCAATGTGGCTAGTGGATTTCCGGAGTCACTAGCCATTC
>JAQQZT010000023.1:115867-126468 GCA_030068275.1 Clarias platycephalus
CAAACACAAACAAGTAGATAAAGCAAACGTGTATTATACAAAACTAAATAAAGTAAACGAAAAAGGTGCACCACAACTAAACAAAGATATAACCAATATTTACAAACTATATATATAATAAACGGTATGTGTATGTGAACACGAGTGAGTGGAAAATGTCCAAAGTCCGTGTTTATTGTATGTGTGTTATCCGAGTATACCGAGTATGGTTCGTTCTCACCGGGGATAATGAAGTCCGAGAGGCTGATGACGGAGGGTGAGAAGTCCGTGGAATATGTCCAGTCAAAGATAATCCGGTTAAAAAATCTTCGAAAGAAAATTATCCACCGCAATCTCTCCTTCTCTCATCCAAACAAATAACGCCAGCGCTGGTCCACCAGTACTACTCCTCGCCCCTGCTCTTTCCCGGCTGTCCCTTTGAAGGCAGGTCAGGTGACCTTTTGCGACCTCTGACCTCCTACGACCAGGAAGTGTAGTTCTACGAGGGGTGGGGAAGTGAGGCCTGTCTTTGGGACAGGTAACCGAACGGGTCCTTTTTATAAAGGCACCGCTGTTTTTCATTATTCAGCATGTGTATTAATGCCCTTATTTTATATATTAAAAAAACCCTTATGTGGCTGCGCTACAACCGTATCAATTCGAGCCGGAGTCTGTATATGTGTGTGTGTGATGCATTTTTCCCCTCGGGGCTTGCCGTAGAAGGGCAAAGGGCAGTTCGTGAGTGTTAAGTTCAGTTTTGGTGAATGGTGGAGAATAAACTGTTAAAAAGGATTTCGTGTGCTCTCGTTTTTATTAAGTGTTCAGTGTTTAAGCGAACCCGGCATGAATGATCGGTCACATTAACAAGTGTGTGGTAACGTTAATTGTAAGATGGCGGGCAAGTTGTTCGCGACGTAGAACGTGGGCGGACATTATCAAATATGTTACGGAGTGACGTGGATCCGTAAAAGAGTAAAAATAGATTTGCTAACGACTCGTTTAGGCGAATGTGAGCCGACTCTTTTTTTTAATAGCCAAAAACTTCATTTATTGTGCACTGTCAGCGTCACAGATAGTGCAGATAGTTTATGTTCACATACAGCTACATGACACACTGCATGAAAGATCATATTTGAAAACACATAATAGGACCTCTTTAAGATTTTGTTGAACCTCTTTTAGCTCTGATCTCACACACACACACACATACACGGTCATTCAGTACATTCAGGTCATCAGCTGACATTTTATTGCCACATAACGCTGAAAAAAGCAGCAAATTCCAGACGATATTAAGACTTTGATGTGAAGGAGATAATGTTGCAGTGCTCCATTAGGACGTGGATATCATGAGGCCATGTGACTCGTCTGGGGGCGGAGACTAATGTTGTTCCTAATGTTAAACTAAAAATAAAAACTTAGTGCAGGTTTTAATGTCAGTGCTGATCTTCATCGCGGTGTGTGTGTGTGTGTGTGTGAGATGAGATTCTCTTCAGAGTGTGAAATCAAAATGAAGTTTAATTTACTGTCTGAGTGATATTTTAATTAAGCGAGCACATCTGTCACAGCTGGGTGTGTGTTAGAGTCACATCCCTCACTGTACACTGTCTGTAAGTTTGTGCACCCTGAGGCAGGTGTGTTTTGGGTTTGAGCACTCTGAAATACTTTTAAACTCCAGAAGTGTATTCCTGAACACACACACAGTCAGGAGTCTGTGAGCTGAGGGTTAGAGGAGCGGACGCTCAGCACGGCTCTTAACGCTCTTAGGTTCCGTATCACAGCTCTCTGTGACCTCTGACCCCACACATACACAGGTCAGTACTATGTGAATTAGATCCAGAAACACGAGCAGTTAAATGAACAACGACCTCTGACTAGCAGGAGCTCATGGGCTAATGCTAATGGTAATTAGCGACGTTAGCATGTCTGTGCACTCACACACAAACTGAGTTGAATTGTAATACATCTATAAGTACACACACACACACACACACACTGTGCTTCTCCGATGAAGGGCGTTCAAGTCAATCTGGGACTGGAACTGACCGTTCTGTAAAAGTGACATTTACAGATGACTTCACAGTACAGTGATGAGACACCGCAGTAAAACATTTGAACAGTGCACACACACACACACACACTATGAAGTGCACTAGATATTTCAGGGAGTGCACACTTTTGCACTGAACTACAGTCAGTCAGTGTGTGTGTGTTCTCAGTAAAAGGGCAGGTGTTGAGCATCATGACTGTGCATATTGGGATTCGTGTGTGTGTGTGTGTGTGTTCAGAAACACCCAGCTGCAGTCAAATGAAAAGCAGAGATCAATTTACCTCAATGAGCCGAATCATTCCATCATTTCCACATATTCACACACACACACACAGGAGATGAGGTAGAGGCGTAGAGGATAAATCAGGCGTCTCTCTGTGTTTTTGTTTTACTTTTTGTGAGACTCATCTGCATCATTTCACACACACACAGCCGGTACAGTACACACTGCAGTGTGTGCGCTGCTCTGATCTCATTACTTTTAGAAACCTCTCTGACTCCATTAACATTCGTTCATGTTACAGAGGTAAACGTTTTAATGTCAGATTGTGTGTGTGTGTGTGTGTGTGAGACCAGCTGTGACCACCCCCACCCCCAACCTCTTGTTCACACACACACCTGAGGAATGGGTCTGGGTTGTTCTAATTCTTTACTCTTCCATCATTAAGTGCGTGTCCTTCATGTCTTCTCACCATCTTTTGCACTAAAGAGAGATTCATAAACTAATTTGCAGCCGAAAGTATATGCACCCCTGAACATAACCACACACAGAGCACACTCCAACACCTAGTGTACAGCCTTCACAGAAGAGTGGAGCATTATAACAGAGGAATAAATCTGGAACAGGACGTTCAAACAGGTGTGTGAGACAGACCGGGGTGCACATACTTTTGGCAGTACAGTAGACCATCCTGAGTGCAGAAATAAAGTTTAATACACAGAGACAGGAGCTAATGTGTTATTTACATTTTATTATTTTTACACAGGAACAGAAGAAACAGAGGTGTGTGTGTGTGTGTGTGTGTGTGTGTGTGTGTGTGTGTGTGTGTGAGAGAGAGAGCACTGGACAGTTTCAGTTACAATTAACATTAAAGAATTACCAGTGTAAAGAGTCTGTGTGTGAAATAAAATGTAGGTTTATTACTTACAGCAGCAAGTGTAACACACACACACACACACACACACACACACACACACACACACACAGGAGGTGTGTATTCACCCCACCACCACGGTGTCCTCGTCAGCGAACTCGTAATAAGGGACCTCAAGGTTGAGCGGCGCCGGCCCTTTCCTGATGCGGCCTGAGGCGTCGTAGTGCGACCCGTGACAGGGGCAGTAGTACCCGCCGTACTCGCCCGCGTTGGCGATTGGGACGCAGCCCAGGTGAGTGCACACCCCAATGACGATGACCCAGGAGGGTTTCTGGACGCGGTCGCGGTCGTGCTGAGGGTCACGCAGCTGAGACAGGTCCACGTCTGCCTCAGTGGCGATCTCCTTCTCGGTACGGTGACGCACGAACAGCGGCTTCCCTCTCCACTTAAACGTCATGTTCTTGCCCTCGGGGATGTCTGACAGCTTGACCTCGATTTTGGACAGGGCCAGAACGTCTGCCGAGGCGCTCATGGACGAGACGAACTGCGTGACGGCGGTTTTGGCGGCGTACACGCCCACGACGGCGGATGTTCCTGTGACCAGGTAGGAGAAGGCACGCCTCGCGTCGCTGCTGTCCTGAGACGACTTTGCTGGGTCCATCACCTCAGGACGGCGATAATCTGAGAAATCAGGGATCCGGATGTCCGTGTGGGCGAAACGCACGCTGGCACTCGCTGCAACACACACACACACACACACACACACACGTGTATCACTAACATGAGTAACTCTGTCCATTAGTATAAAGCATGAAAAGTTCTAAATAAATATTATTAATTTACTACACACACACGACATACTTTACTTGTTATTACTCACACTCATTTATTATCATTAATAATCATGATTATAAAGTTTAACTCTGCAGCCAGGGGAGTACCAGCTCCGCGCATGCGCAGTAGGAGCGCAGCTAGGTGACAGGACACAGCTTAGCCTAGCGTTAGCATGCTTACAGACGTCATAACTTTTAACCCCATAAACAACTATTTAACCCACCTTACATTGCCTAAGGAGCAAAAATATAACTGTGAATGAATACATGTCTGAATAGAATGTCTGAAATAAAGCGGAATGTGTGAAATATAAATGTTTTGAGGAACTCCGTGTGTCCTTGAGTAGCACACAGTAGTGGTTTGGTTCCAATCCGCAGTGTTCTGAAGCCATAGTGCACTAAAACAAGTCCGGAGGCTCATCCCACTCCACCCTGCATTAGGGACAGACAGAGTCTAGGCTACATGCCTAGATTTGGGACGCGTCCCGGACTCACCGCTGAGGCAGGCGGACACCGCGGAGCCTGTCCTAGGGCTCTGCCCGCTCAGGGACTCGCGGCACAGGAACTTCCTCTTCACATCCAGCGCGATCTTATCGCTCTTCACCGCCAGGCCCGGCGCGAGCGCCTTCAGCGGCCCGGTAACGGCGAAGTTCGTGGCCTGAAAGTAGGGCGATAACGGACTCACGCGCGCTACAATCGACATCATGACTTTGTCTGTACAACTGCTCCAGCGGCGGACGGGGTGGGACTTCCTGTCCTCAGGAAACAACTTCCGCTCTACGTTCTGAACGTTAGCGACGCGTGGGGACGTCATGACGCAACAGAGTCCCGAATGCTGTGTTAACTAGTCTGGATAAAAATCTAAAATAAAATAAGGAATTAATTAATTAATTAAGGAATTCATGAATAAGTAATATAAATTCTACATGATATTACACAAAGACTGGATTCTCTCATTATAGTTCTGATCATCTGGAAAACAAGTTTTCTAGAAAAAACATTATTAGTATGTTAGTTTCTGATGAAAACACTCAGATTCAGCTCACACACACACACGTTTACCTATTATTAATTATAATAAATTATAAACAGTGATCTACAGATATATGAACATGACAGTAACCCAGACTGTCTCTGCCTGGAGGTTACAGTGATCACCTGACTACAGATCATCAGTCCACGGCTGGACATCAAATGAACAAATATATAAACAAAAACTGTAACTGTGATCTGAAATATGTTACTCTATCGTTAGAATCGTACAGACATTAAGGTGCTGTGTGTGGAGGAGTGTGTGAGCACGCAGCTCTCTGACACTGTACACGACAGACAAACACTCAGTGTCCGTTCTGGAGATCTTTTATTATTATTAATATTTTTAGATCTGAATATCGTTCAGACAGAGAGACAGACAGACAGGTGGGTTACTCTGAAGGACGTCAGTGTGATTCTGCTCCGCGTTTTCATTTATAACAGAAAAGAGTGAACGAGTGCATCATATCCACAAGCTGTTATTAGTGTGTACCATTTACACACACACACACACACTGATTCTGAGGGTGTTTTAATTATCTCTTGTCATCTGCTTGTGTTAAGATGCAAATCCTGTTGTATTGCCAGATTGCTGAAGGGCAATAAAGTGTGTGTGTGTGTGTGTGTGTGAGTGCGTGTGTGTGTGTGTGTGTGTTCTCCTCCCCTTCAATCAGCCGTCTCTTGGAGTCCCAGTAACACATTAGTGTGCGCTTAACGCCACCCTGAACGCGCCTGTGTAATTGATAAGGAGTCAGAGAGTGACGTATCTAAATGGAAATCTGAAGCAGCACACACACACACACACAAACACACACAGTCAGCTTATGTACGAAGTTAGAGAAGGAAAGAGCTTTCAGTAGTAAACAGAAAGAAAGAAGGGTTTTGCTCTTAGACTCT
Source organism: Clarias platycephalus (assembly GCA_030068275.1). Taxonomy (NCBI): domain Eukaryota; kingdom Metazoa; phylum Chordata; class Actinopteri; order Siluriformes; family Clariidae; genus Clarias; species Clarias platycephalus. The sequence goes on from JAQQZT010000023.1 coordinate 121,753, forward strand.
TTTTATTATTATTATTATTATTATTGTTGTTGTTGTTTATTCCTTAGATATATATGTACAGGTGATGATTTATAGTCCGTTTCTGATCAGAGATTAAAGCTGGCTTTAGAGGACTGAGGAGATTAAACACCGCTGGCTGTGCTGATTATCTCTCTCCACACACACACACACACATACACACATTCGCCTGTGCTTGTTCCACTTTTTATAAACCTGATCAGTTCACTCATTCTGATGGAGACAGAACACACACCATCTCACCATCTCACTCCAGGCACGAGGATCATTTCGTTTCAGGAGAAAAAGACCTTTAAACAGAAGTGTGTGTGTGTGCGTGTGTCCAGTCATTGTCTCTTATTTGTAGAAACTGGGGAGTTTATAGAGCCATGTGTGAAAGCTGCAGTAACCTGAGGGAAGACTCTGTGTGTGTGTGTGTGTGTGTGTGTGTGAGAGAGAGAGTGCGTATGATGCCGTGGACTCAGCGCAGGTGTGAAAGCGGCTCATCATCGGGAGTTTAATGCTCAGGAATGCAGGGTGTGTGGTGTGTATGAGAAGCTATAATACACACCACACACATAATACACACAATACACACACACTCACACGGTCAGAAATCTCACAGAACAGGTGAGTACAGTCAGGTATCAGAGCAGTAAGAGGAAGGGGGCGGAGTCATGACTGCAATAGAAACATGGAGAAGCCAATCACCACACAGGACACGGAGCAGAGAGACACACTGACACGAGTGTGTGTGTGTGTGTGTGTCTTCCGAGTTTCACACTGCAGATGGAGGTTGTGATGATGTCAGAGGTCAGATTACCCATCAGGCCGAGCGCCGCTGGAGGCTGAAATGAAGATGGATGTGTCTCGTCTGGTTTCTGTCTGAGGCCTGAGAGAGTGCAGAGCCGTGACTGAACACCACCACCGCTGATGGATGGAGCAGACCTGAGGAACGACAGAGAGGAGGGGGGTCTGTCTGTCTGTCTCACTCTCCCTGTCTGTCTGTCTGTCTCTCTCTGTCTGTCTGTCTGTCTGTCTCACTCTCTCTGTCTGTCTCTCTCTCTCTGTATGTCAGTCTGAATGTCTGTTGTACTGTCTGTCTGTCTAACTGTCTGTGTCTCTCTGTCTGTTATTACCAGTTCTAATGGTCCCTGACTGAGCTGCTGGATGTTCAGATGAACCTCTGATTTGATGTGTGTGATGCAGCTGAGAGAGAGAGAGAGATCAGAATGAAACAGAGGGAGAACACTGAATGCTGGCTGATACTTTGAGCTGAGGAAGTGATGGGGGACAGTTGTGGCTCAGATGGTTAAGCCTCTGTGATACTGATCAGAAGGTCGAGGGTTCAAGCCCAAGTTGCCACTGTTGAGCCCTTGAGCAAGGCCCTTAACCCTGTGTTCTCCAGGGGGCGCTGTATCCTGGATGACACTGACGTGAAAAATTCATTTAACTGTGCTGTAGGGTACATCTAACAAAATAATCTTAACTGATGTCAGTGACACAGAGAGACGTCCTGCCTCCATCATCACATCACACAGAGCACAAAGTTCCCCATAACCCCCTCAGATCAATAATCAATAAGCACGATTCATGCTGCATCAGCCGGGCTTCTCTCAGGACTGTTCCAAAGCACTGACACTGGAGACTCCTTCCAAACATCAGTGCGCGCAGTACACGCCCCTATGAACGACCCGTTACTATGGAAACGATAATGTATCAGAGCGAGCACATTTTTACAACCTTGTGCTACTGTCAGAGACGCTGTTACAGAGAGTTTATAAAGACCGTTCGGCCAATCAGAGCCTTAGATTGTAATAATAATTAACATGACAGTCGTCTTTGTGCTGTGATGTCCTGAAGTTTCCCTCACACTGTGATTCCTCAGATCCTCAGGACAGTGAATTTCAGTGCATTCGCTAATCTGACTAATCAACGTGTGTGTTCACTTGCGTAGAGTTCAGCAGTGTTACAACACACACACACACACACTGGAGAAATTCTCACTGTGTGCTGTCATTTACTAGGGTCGATGTGCTCTTCACTCATTACACTGTAATTTACACGCGCACACACACACACACAGGAGAAATCACACTCTTCACTACACACTCATAGATAAAAATGATAGGAAATGTGCAGCATCACTTAACAACTTTATTTTGTTATGATGAAGTGTGAGTTTCATTTAATATTCTGAAGGGCAGTTCTCTGTGGACGAGATTGAAACACTGTCACACACACACAAGCTGAATAAAATTAAAATTTTATTTGTCACATACACAGTCATACACAGTACGATATGCAAAGAAATGCTTAAACAACCGCCCGTGACCTTAAAATAAAAAGACTATTAATAGGAAATAAATATGAAAAAGAAAGTAAACTTAACTAAGAATGAATAAAATATCTGTGCAGTACTGTAAGGGTTAACCCCTAGAGGGCGCCGAAGCGCCCATTGGTTTGTTTAGGTTGTAGTTTGTCTTTTGTTCCGTTTTGACTTCAGTTCCCAGGATGCACCTTGGTCAGGTGACGTGTGCCGGCACCTGAACCTAGGAAAGTAATTAAGAAGACTATAAATAGCCTGGTTATGAGTTCATTCCTTGTGTTGCATTAAACGTCATTTGGTTTGTGTTGGTAATGGTTTATTTAAGTTTATTTATACCAGTGTATATCAGAGATGCTCAGAGAGAGCTTAGGTTTTGTTTTATGTGTTTGTGACTTAAATAAACTTTATTATTATTGAACCGTCAGCTCGCTTCCTGCATTGATGCCACGCACACGCCGACACACACCACATATTCGTGACAAGTACAAGATATACAATATAAGAAAAATATATGAAAAATATAGAAAATAAGAAAAACAGCTGTACAATATAGAACATATAGAATTTATGGAATTTTTGCGTGGGAATGAATTTGAATATAAATAGAAATGTCCAGGGGGTGTGCAAATATGCCTGAAATTAGACTTACATTAGAGTAAGTAACTAATGTCCATGAATGTGCAGGTGTGCAATGACCACTAGTGTCAATTAATGTCCAGAATATCCAGAGTGAGTGCAAGAAGCATATGTGTGGATGTGCAAATGGATCAGTACTGTGCGGTGTTGTGGTTCGCCTGCGGGAAGAAGCTCCTCCAGTCTCTCTGTGTTGACCTTCAGGGAGCGGAATCGCAGAGAGAACAGTCCATTACTGGGGTGGCTGAGGTCCTTCACGATCTTCCTGGCCTTAGTCCAGCACCGCTTGCTGTAGATCGAGTGCAGTTCAGGGAGCTCGGTGCGGATGATGCACTCAGCTGATCTCACCACCCTCGTCTGTCCTGCATGGTGCTGTTTCCAAACCAGGTCGTGATGTTTCCTGTCAGGATGCTCTCTATGGTGCAGGAGTAAAAGTTCCTGAGCACCCTGGAGGGCAGTCTGAAGTCTCTCAAGCGTCTGAGGTGGTAGAGACGCTGCCGGGCCTTTTTCACCATGGTGTGACAGGACCAAGTCAGGTCCTGTGTGATGTGTACACCGAGGTATCTGAAGCTGTCCACTCTCTCCACTGGACTCTCGTTGATGATGGGGGTCTGGTAGATCCTCTCCTGCTTTGTGCTAAAGTCCACTATCAACTCCTTTTTCTTGCTGATGTTTAGAAGGAGATTGTTCCTCTGGCACCAGTTCTCCAGATTTCTAATCTCCTCCTGGTAGACCATCTCATCATTGTCAGTGATCAGCCCCACCACGACGGTATTGTCAGCAATCTTGATGATGGTGGTGGAGTTGGTAGAGGCTACACAGTCGTGTGTGTACAATGAGTACAGCAGGGGGCTCAGAACACAACCCTGGGGGGCTCCAGTGCTGAGAGTGAGGGAGGATGTGGGAGACATGTCCGCCCATCTTTACTGCCTGTGGTCTACCAGTTAGGAAGTTGGAGATCCACTGACACAGAGATGAGCTGAGTCCCAGGTGCTCCAGCTTGGTGGTGAGTGTGGAGGGAATTATGGTATTAAATGGCCGAGCTATAGTCGATGAAGAGCATTTTAACATAATTCCCCCTTCTAGTGTCCAGGTGAGTGAGTGATGTATGGAGGAGATGAGAGATGGCATCATCTGTAGAGCGGTTTGGGCGGTATGCAAACTGTAATGGGTCCAGTGTATCAGGTAGTGAAGAGATGATGAAGTCTCTGACCAGCCGTTCAAAGCACTTCATCACTACTGAGGTGAGGGCTATAGGGAGATAATCATTAAGGGAAGCATGATGGAGTTTCTTTGGAACAGGAACAATGATGGACTCTTTGAAGCATGTGGGGATCACTGACTGAGATAAGGAGAGGTTTAATATCTCTGTGAACACAGGTGCTAGCTGGTCTGCGCAGGCTCTAAGGACTCGACCTGAGATGCCGTCTGGTCCTGCTGCTTTCCCGGTGTTCACTCGCCTGAAGTCTCTCCTCACGTCATGTTCAGCTCGTCTACCAGAGTCCAGATGTTGGTGCTTCTGACACAGGCTCCTAGAGTCACTCTGTTGGAGAAGTGACTCTAGTTTCCTCCCGTAGCGCTGCCTCCATCATCGCTTTCCGCACGTTATAAGACGCAGCCTTGTACTGATCCATGTCCCCTGACGCAAGTCCCACGTTATAGGCAGAGGTGCGAGATCTTTTATTCAATTCAATTCAATTCAATTTTATTTATATAGCGCTTTTAACAATGGTCATTGTCTCAAAGCAGCTTCACAA
>JAQQZT010000023.1:162012-175878 GCA_030068275.1 Clarias platycephalus
GAGCACGCAATAATTCGGCAGCGAGGAAGTGCGCTGCGCTTCCTTAAATGCCGGGAGAAATTATTTGTGAATGAGGAGCCGGTGTATGTGGGAGGGGCGGTACGGAGGCGTGGGAAAAGACGTGACAGTCTAGAGCCAACATGACCACGTGTAGAGAAAACTGACAGCGTGGGAAAAAAAACAACACAGACAACCAAAATGAGGAGTAACAGGGGTTCGTGACAAGCCTGCTGAATTTGGATTTCAGGTAGATTGAGGGTCAGGATTTGATGCATGAGTCCATGGACCCTCCCTCCACGGGATCAACAGTCTAGTCTGGTGGAGATGGTGTGATGGTGTGGGGAATGTTTTCTTGGCATTACGAGTTCATTACTATCATTAAATCATGACTGTAATCAAACCTTAGCTGATTGTGTGTGTCCCTTCATTTCCACAATGTGGAATCACCTCCTACTGTCCACCACGTCACAATGTGGAAGGACATGTGATTGCAATGAAACAACTCAAAGTCTTTCTTTTTTTAACGGCTCAGAATGAAAAAAAGTGTGCAGGAAAAAAGGCATAAACATAAATTACTTTTCACCAACAGGCTTCTTAGCTAGAGAAATAATCCACTCGTGTTTTAGTCGAGGTCCAGGCACCCAGTGCAGATAGGGCAGTTTTGGAGCCGCCGCCAAGGCCGGTGCCGGTGCTCAGATGTAGTGAGAGAACTCGATGGCGTGTCGCACTTTAGTTCTGCCGCAGTTTGGCGTGTCTTGGTGAGCGTGCCGGATCAATCGGAGTCTGTGGGGTAACAGGAGAGGAAGGGTAAGCGTGCCATAAACAATACTACTCACCGAAAGGACGGTCCCCGGCCCTTTTATAGGCAGCGGATGACAGCGGGACGTAGAGAAGCCGGCCGTGGTGAGTAAGGCGGTGAGGAGAGCTATCCATGGTGCTGAACATGCGTTGCAACATGTACCAGGTGTGTGTTACTATCCCATATCCCTCACTCACTCACACAGTATGTTAGCATAACATTATGCTACTCAGCCTTAAACCAGACTTTTAAAATGAATGTAAACATGTTAGCCACTCCTGGACACGGGAACCAGCCGAGCCACACTGTCCATGTTCCACACAGTCGCCCTGGGCTTTAACCTAGATGTTGAACAAAATGTGTAACAGCAGAAAAAGCTGCTAATAATACGGCCTTCGGATAAACACACTAACCTCGAGAGGTGTGTAGCTGCACTGAATAACACAAACTGCTCTGTCAGGAATCTCAGAAGGAACAAAGGACGTGCGTCACAGCCACGAGCAGCCCATTCATAGACAAACCTTATTAATAATTATATTTAACTAAATCATTCATCTAAGAGATAAACCATTGGTTTATCAAAATAACCTTCACTCTATTCTCCTTAATGATAAAGAAGTCTTATTGACCTTTATGAGACAATGCTGATGAATAAATACAAGCAGCCTCTTTTTTATTCTCCTCACTGCTTCTAAATTATATTAAATTCTTCTCTCTGAATTCTAAATGAAATTTAACTGCTGTTAAATATAAATATGAGACTTTATTCAGGAGAATTACTCTATAAATCAGCATTAACTTCATTATTTACTTCACCTGTTCACTTTCATGTTCCATCTCCTGCACTTACATTTTAACTAGAAGTGAAAATTACAGCAATAAAATCACATCAGTTTCTCTCTTTAAAGCTCACATTTCCTCCTTAAGTTTGAATGTTTATTAAAGTGTGTAATTTAAATGAATTCACTCTGTTCAGTATCTTTATCTCACTACAACTAATTAACAATCAATAAACTGTGTCGCTCAAACATCTAGAAACTATTTAAAGTCATAAATCATGCGGTTTTACAGAATCTGGTGTATAAACAAGCGTCCACAGGTCCCTGCGCGCCTCTTTATAAATTAATCTTCATTTTATTTTAATATCACAGCTTTCATATCGAGTTATTCAGCCGCATTAATACAGAGCCACACTCGTCCGTCTGCGAGGCTTAATCCTGCCAAATTAGAGTATAATGCAGTTTTAACAGCAATCCATCAACTCCAGGCTGAGGAGCACGTCCTGTGTGCGAGCTGCATTGGATTTGCTGTGTTGGCGGTTTTACAGCTACAGGATCCCACCGGAATAAACCCCTGAACTAATCCCCTACAGATCATAATCAATAATCTCTAGTTATTATAGAAATAACACTGTAGTACAGACATTTAAACCCCATCACCCCCTCCCCCCCACACACACACACTGAATATACACATCTGTTTATGAATTGACAGAAAGAATAACAATTAATCATGTTTAATAATTGTTACAGATGTGTGAACTACATGGGGCTCTGGACCTTCTGCTCCGGCACAAGTTCCTTACACACAGTGTGGGACAGAAACACCACGACGCTGAGACTGAGGGACTGAGGGAAGAAGGGAGGGAGTGATTAAGTGAGTGAGGGAGTAAGTGATTAAGTGAGTGAGTGATTGATTGAGTGAGTGATTAAGTAAGTGATTGAGTGAGTGAGTGATTAAGTGAGTGAGTGAGTGATTCATTGAGTGAGTGAGTGTTTAAGTGAATGAGAGAGTGTATGAACTCATTTGTGATGCAGCTCTTCGCTCCCTCTGTAGTGCGCTCTATGCTCCATATGGCAGAGCCCTAGTGCCTAAATACAGTACTCTATAAATACAGCTTGATTCAGAAGTGTGTGCAGTGCACTAGTGACATTCAGCCCTAGCTCTGAGTGCACTACAGATACAGACTCTACACCCTACTCAGTGCACTACTAGACATCTGGACTACTCCTCTGTATTGCCACGTACAGTATGCAGGATATGTACATAATGTACTTTATCCTGTCTGGAACGAGGGCTGCTAAACACTAGATAGTGCACTAGATGTCTCGTATCTGAGATAAATGAGACGTCTCTACAGCTCCACTACAGGAAACAGGAAATCAGGGTGTGTTTGTGATAGTGAAGATCTGGAGGCAGGTTTCATAAAGATAAGTGACAGATATTGACCACACACACACACACACACACACACACACACACACACACACACACACACACGACTGATGGACGTGGGATGTGGTCTAAAAGCCAGTGTGTGACCTGCTTTTCCTTCTCTGACATCAATCAGACTCGCGGCTCCGACCTTCAGCACTTGCAGTCAGTTCCAATAAGATAATCTGCAAATAATCACAAATAGAAACACAATGATTAACAATCCATCACACACACACACATGCCCTCAGCTTACTCACTCAGTCCCGCAGCACATTTACACACATTTACATTCATTCTTTTAACAAAAAGCTTTGGAGCTTCAGACTGAACTCGGTCCAAAGATCATAAAGGAGATTCAGTCCAAAATTTTCTACAAGTTTCATCAGAAAGACTCTGAGGTCGCCTCGTATCTCAGGATCCGTCCTGGAGATCTACATGATGATTTACGTCCTGCTCAAAGCTTATTTCACAATATTCACATCATTTAAACATTAAAGTCAGCAAAAGAAAGGGTTTGTTTTAACCAGGAGACAGGTGCGATGCTCAGCCGTCCACAAACTTTTGGTCATATACAGTCTCATATACTCTGCCCCCTCTGACGGACTCTTATCCCTGTAGCGCAGCCACATAACCAGCTTTATTTATAAACTCACTGTTTAAGCTGATTACTGACGCAGCAGCGGCGCCTCTACATCTGACCTTACTGTGGTAATTACCCTGTTAGTGGTAACCTCACACACACACACACACACACACACCTCACACACACACACATCCCTCACACACACATCTCACACAAATATCGCACACACACACACACACACCTCACACACACCTCAAACACACCTCAAACACACACAAAAGAATGTATATTGAAGTACATTTTAATGTACAATGTTCAAATTATTGATGTATTTACACAGACTAGAGTCACAGTTCTCCAAAGATGCTGTAATGTGGATGAGGAAGATGTGCTCCCTGGGAGATCACTTAAATCCCTGGTGAAGGTGCATGGGAGAAAGTTTTATGATCTGGGTTTGATCAGTTACTCATGTCTAGACTCAGCAACGTTATGGGGCAATAAAATGAAGTCAGCTGACCACCTGAATGTACTGAATCACCGGGTTATCCCATCTATGGAGGTTTAGTTCCCTGATGGCACGCGCCGTACTCCAGGACTTAGAGTGTGAGAGAGCGGCTCTGGGAACACGAGGAACCATTTTCACACATGAACTGGACACCACAGAGTCCTGACCTTTAATCCCAGTGAGAATCTTTGGAGAAGACTTTGGAAAAGCTGGAGAAGACTTTACACAGCGGTTTGACTCAGTACAAGATCAGTACAAGATCGAATGTTAATGCACCTCTGGACTGGAATGAATGTGGTAATGGTGCATAAGGTTGTAGAAACAGTGCCATGGTGAATGCCCGCTGTAGCCAAAGCTAAAGGCTATTTACGATTGTGTGATGTTTGTTTTGTCTCAGCAGCTCGTCTGTAATACTCCACCTCCCCTGAGCTTTACACACAATAACCTCAGGCTCACCTCAGTATGGTGACGTGTCTGTGTTCACACCCGGAGCGTGTCTCTGAAGCGCTGTTCATGTCCGTGTGTCCTCATTTACTCCTGATCATCGATCATTAGATTTACATTAAATGATATCAAAGATCGCTGGTGAGCAATGCTTAGAGTCAGGGCAGCTGTGATCAGACACGTGATATAAAATCAGTCCAATCTAAAATCATTCCTCCTTTTGATCTTTATGATTTATTTAGACTTTAGTTAAGCGTTCTGAAATGCATTTGTCTATGAAATGTTCTACGAATAAATGCATCATGTCATATTTAAACTCCATGGTGTGAGAGTGTGTGTGTGTGTGTGTGTGTGTGTGTCAGAGCAAGTGCTTTTAGAAGTGTTTTATTTTTCTCGTACACTTATTTCCCACCAGATTAATCAATTAGCAGTTTAATGAGGAAGTCAGTGAAAAGACGTGTGAAGAGTCAGGATGAAGGTCTGAGTGAGAAACCCGTTAGTAAGTTTAAACAGCATGAGTGAATCTGAGGGTGCCAAAACTTTTTAACTTGTTATTTCTCTTTTTTTTTTTTCAACTGCAATTTCAAACAGAAAATAAAATGATGCAGCCCAGGTACAGGAGTGTCTTTTCTTCTGCATTTCTGCCTCTAAAGCCTGATGTATCACAAACTTCTGACTGCCTGCAGTTAGATAAATAAAATGCATTAATAAAAATAAATCTGATTTAAGTTCTAGCGAGAACTTAGCGGACCTGCGTTGTTATGGTTGCATCATGAACATTGCAAGATTCTTATTCTTATTAGGCACAAACACAATTTTAATAAATAAACCCTAAAAACCTTGTTCAAGTATGAACTGTGTGTGTGTGTGTGTGTGTGTGTGTGTGTGTGTGTGTGTGTGTGTGTGTGTGTGTGTGTGTGTGTGTATGATAAAAGGCTCCAGTGCAAAAAGAAAGACAATAAATCAGAGTGTAAATGCCGTAGTGGACAGAAGAGATGAACAGGTTTCTAATCTCCAGTGAGGACGTCAGTAACTGACAGACGCGTTTCGGTCACAAATCAGCTCTTATTCTTTCAGGATTTATTCTGTAATTAAAGAAGACTATATCCAGGTTTTGCTGCAGGAGCTGTTTATTATGTTCAGGACAATAAGAGAGTTTTAGTGCTCACAGTAAACTCACCTGCGTAATTGTGACTTTGTCGAGCATTTCTAATCCAGGAAGTGAAGCGTTACTGCAGTAATTTAGACGACTGATGGAAAATGAACCTCAGGATATAAAGCCATTGTTCCAAATCACATGTTCATCAGCGCAGCAATCAGACTGACACATCGACTCTGGAGCTGAGATAAAACCTACAGCATCACAACCATCAATCATTATCACATATAATAGTCACATATACACTCGTATAGACACTTGCATAGACACTCGCATATATACTCACATATATACTCACATACAGTAGACACTCGCATAGACGCTCACATATATACTCACATACAGTAGACACTCGCATAGACACTCACATATATACTCACATACAGTAGACACTCGCATAGACACTCGCATAGATACTCACATATATACTCACATACAGTAGACACTCGCATAGACACTCGCATAGATACTCACATATATACTCACATATACACTCGCATAGACACTCGCATAGACACTACCGTTCAAAAGTTTGGGGTCACTTGCAAATTTCTTTGTTTTTGAACGACAAAAGAAATGTGTCTAAACGTCATGTGTCTATGATCTTTCTCTTTCCTTTATTATAAGGATGAAATTGACATTTCTGGATTCCTTCTCCCATACCGTATCTGTTGTCTGTTTTTCCCAGGTGGTCCAGGAGTTCATGGAGCGTTTGGAGAATGGTTAGGAACGTTATGTTGGAGGCCTTCTTTGGAGGTGATGCCAGGTTTGTTGTGCACAATGACACTACAAGGTCAAAGCCATCCAGAGTTTCCTGGACTGAAATGAAGGTTACTTGGTGTTGATTAGCGCACTGTTGGTCCTGTGTGCACATGATGCTGGTCCCGGACTCTTAGCAGGAACAAAGCAGAAAGCTGGGGTCTAAGTAGCAAATCCACATCTGCTGGTTAGATGTTGATTTGCATGTCTGCTTTCAGTTTTCAGATGAAACTCGTTCCCTAACAGAGCAGCCTTGGCCACTTGTTTTGGAGTTTTGGATGCAGGTGATACAAGTTAGAAAATCATTCTGGAAAGTAAGATTAACAGTGAAGTGTACGAGTGTGTGTGGAGCCGGAGCGTCGAATATTGAGATGAATACAGAGAGGTCATGAGCCTGAGAGAATAAAAACACAAAAACCTCTTCACTGCTTTTCTATTGTGAACAAAGTAAAAAGGACAGCGCACGCACGCACACACACACACACAAACGCACAAGACGACAGCAGCCCTCCATTCATTCTCCAGCTTTTCTCCGCACACGCTTCCTTCTCCTGGCACTGAGATTTATAACTAAGAACATTTCAGAAAGCGACTGAGCAACAAAAAGCAAAAAGGAGAGGAGGAGTGGAGGCGAATATCAATGAAAGGCAAGAGGCATTTTATACAGCTGAAGAAAAGCTGATTGCATGAGCGAGAGAGAGACAGAGAGAGAGAGAGATAGATAGATAGATAGATAGATAGATAGATAGATAGATAGATAGATAGATAGATAGATAGATAGAGAGAATAGATTCCTGATCAAAAGAACAAGAATGATAGAGGGAAAAGTGGAATAATTGACAGATTAAAAAGAAAAAAAGACGAATGTTGGGCAGAAATGCTGTGTTTTTTTTTTTTTTTTTTGCCCTATAAAGACTGGAGACACTTCCCGCATTCCAACACTGATCTAAGTCCCACTCACACACACACACACACACACACACATTGTAAGAGTGTGTCTCTCTCTCTCTCTCTCACACACACACACGCAGTGCCTCCTTCACACCCTAACAGGGTCATAGCTGCTCGCTAACACAATAAAGAGCTAGCATGCTAATGAGCATACTTGCTAATGTGCTAAAAGTTGCGTACAGGTGGAGGAAAAAAATTCAGTCAGCTTCGCTTCATAAACAGATTCATGCACGAGAAAGAAAACTGTGACGCAGTGCAGCAAAGGATTCTGGGTAAAGTATAAAGTGTGGAGGAAAATCAACTAGACGCTCACCAGAGGTGTGTAGTAATGAGTTACATTTACTTCAGCAACTTTTTGGAAAAAATTTTCTTCTATGAGTCGTTTTACTGCACCAGACTTTTACTTTTACTTGAGTAGATTTGTGAAGAAGAAACGCTACTCTCACTCGACTCGTTACTTTTATAATCATTTATTCTACACATGCTGGTGGATCTACCACATGACTGTTTCACCAATCAGACACAGCAACAATAATCACATGACTCAGTTTGACCAATCAGGTCAGGCGGCACAGTAGGGGAAAAAACCTTCAGCCGGTGTTCTATATATCCATCCTACCTGTGAATCCGTCCTAGATACACTCACTGCACAGGCACAAACAAAAGTTTCCGCATCTTTCTCCAATTTTACATGCTGCTGCTAATGAGATCTTGCGGTTAGTGTACAATCTTGCTGTGATCTTTTCGTTCTACTCCATCATCATCTTTCTCTTCTCATCTTCTGTAAATGTCCTCATCATCATCTTCTCTTTAATGGTCAGTCTCATCATATTTCCATGTCCTGTCTTTAGACCATACATTCATCAATGACTGTGTGTGTGTGTGTGTGTGTGTGTATGCGCGTGTCTTAATCACACATCTTGGGAACATAGACATTTCCCTGACCATCTAACCTCCAGATCCATGTTTCAGACCACAGAGCTTTAATGGTGCATTTATAAACCACCTACAGTGCATTATGGGTAACCCACAAGAACACACACACACACACACACACACACACTGCAACCCTGAGTGAAGTCAAGACCTTCAGCTCTAATTCATGGGGTTTTGACAAAGGTGTGGCATTAACCATTCAGAAGTTACAGCTATTTTCATACACACACACACACACACACACACCCATTTGGCCTCATAATTGATGGAACAGACTAACATAAGTACAGATATAAGATTTGGTTTTAATTCTTAAATGAAGATACTTTGCAGTCTGTGGCAACCTGAGCTCCGTGACCGCATGCTGCCTTCAGTCGTGTCTTCAGTGAGTGAAAACAATGCTCTATTGGGTTGAGATCAGTAGCTTTTGCCAGTGAACAACGTCCCATGCCTCGTGCAGCTTTCACTGTATGTTTTGGGTCGTTGTCCATCTGCAATATGAAGCCACGTCCCAAACTTTTCACATCTTTCCAGGACGAGTTAATTTTGGTTTCATCAGAAAGAATCTGGTGAAGTTTTCTGTCCATTCTGTTTCGGAGCGTTCCCAGTGGTTTGCACCCTGTTGTGAAGCGTCTGTAACTCCATAAACTCGTCTCTTGACTGTAGATTTTGACAATTATACGATGACCTCATCAAGAGTGTTCTAGACTTTGCTGTCCCTTTGCTGTTGCTAAACTCACCATTTAATTCCTTCTTTTTAAGGCATGTTCCAGACTGTTATATTGGCCACTCCCAATGTTTTGCTCTCTCTCTCTCTCTCTCTGATGGGCCTGAAATAACTCAGCCTAATGATGCCTGCCTTCATGTACATAAAAACACATGATAAGAGTTAACTCGTGTTAAGAGTTCAAATGAACAGCTACCAAATGCAAATGTAACACTCAGAATCACCTCCAGGACTTTTGTCTGCTCGATCAGTCATGGAGTAACGAGGAAGAGGCTACACCTGGCCAAGCAACTGCTCGTCAGTTAGTTATTTATTTCATTACTTTTGAGCCTCCACCAAAATGTGTGTGTGTGTGTGTGTGTGTGTGTGAGAGAGAAAATGGCTTGAATTAATGCTGAAAGTCTTCAGTGTTTTATTTTAAATTTAGTGTGGTGGTTGTAACAAAAACGGACTCAACAAGGTGGTAAGTATAAGAGATGAGTAAGTTTATTGACAATATTAGAAATGAAGGCAGGACGTGAGATGGAGTTATTTGGCAGGTGGGTAGTAATCCTTAAATGACTTTGACTAGATGGGTGACGAGTCCGTTTATTTTCTCTTTTGCGGGAACAATGAGCATCGAGGAATCCACGCCGAAGATGAGTGAGACGACAACAGCCACACACCACGAAAACACGGAGATTATGACTCGGAGAATCGACTAGATGACGTCTGAAAACTAAGAACAGAGTTACGTAGTAAGTTAAGTATTCACTTCTTACGTGATCACCAGGGAACGGGTTCACTTTCGTAGATACTAGTCTGGACACTGACTGAAGTGTGGTGTGTGGTTTTATGTGCTTGTGGTTGATTGGTGACAGGTGACAGTGATTAGTACTCAGTAGATAAAGCGCGTTGTGTTTGGCTGAGTTCAGAGCCTGGCCCGACTGTGACATTGATGTGAGGCCAGATGCCAGAATTATATATACAGTGGAACCTCTGATTACGAGTAACGCAGTTTACGAGTGTTCCGCAAGACGAGCAAAGATTTTTAATAAATTTTGACTTTAAAAACGAGCATCGCCTTGGTTTACGAGCACCGAGAATCATGTATCACGAATGCGCTTCTTGTTTTGACACTGAGCATCACGTCTCTCTCTTGCGCTGCGGAATTGTAGGTAATTGTCTCCCCTGCTGGGTGAATACACACACACACACACACACTCACGGACACAAACACACACAGAAACTCTGAAAGCACTAGGACCCAGCATGGGAGACGATAGTTAATGTGTGTGTGTGTGTGGTAGAGTGTGTGTGTTTGTTTGGGAACCTGAGAGGAGGGGGCTGTAAAGCAGAGAGAGAGAGAGCGTGTGTGTGTGTGTGTGTGTGTGTGTGTGTGTGTGTTGTTGTAAGTGAATAAGCGCACACACACACACATTAACGGAGAGACTGTTTTTAAAACCGTTTAAAAATTAGCAAGGAACATCGCTAGTCACACTCGCGTGAGCGCATACTAACGGAATCATTGCTGTAAAGTAAAACAACAACAAGAACAAATTAAACAGCACCTTGCCTTTGAATCGTGAGAGAGCGGAGTTTCTGTGTGTTTGTGTTTGAAGCCGGGTGGGGGTGGGTGGGGGCTACAAAGCCGAGAGTGTGTGTGTCTCTCGGTTTTTAAACGGTTTTAAAAACGGTCTCTCCGTTAATGTGTGTGTGTGTCTGTGTTTGCACGCACATTACACACACACACAGCGCCGGAATGCACAAATGGAAACACTTATCTGTCGGGATTTATTTTTAAAGGTAAAGTGCAGGTTAATTTGTTTTATTTTTACTTTATATTTTGTGTTAATTATTTTTATGTTATTATTTTCCCATTATTTCCTATGGGAAAATTAAATTTGGTTTACAAGTGTTTTGGAATACGAGCCTGCTTCCGGAACGAATTATGCTCGTAATTCGAGGTTCCACTGTATACTGTATATATATATATATATATATTTGAAATTATTCAACAACATTTGGCTAAAATTACTTGCAGCAGTTTGTAATAAATCAGTGAAACAAGAACAATTTAAAAAGCTCAACACAAGTAATATACTGTTACATGTTTCTTTTGATTCTAATTCTTTTGATTGTGTAAAGCTGCTTTGCGACAATGACAATTGTTAAAAGCGCTATACAAATAAAATGTAATTGAATTGAATTGAATGTTTCTCCAAAGTCAAGACAAAATGCTAATTTTAACGACGACTACACTATCCAAATTTTTCAACATTTTGATTTCATTTATGGTAGAGGTTTAAATTCAAGCTATCAAGCAAATACTTAAAGACTGGCAAAGTTTCATCAAATTCTGTTCAGGCAGTTTTGTGTGATGCTGTGACTAAATCTAGCTGGACAGACAGACAGACAGAACATTTGAGACTGAGACATAAAGATAGCAAAGATAGCAAAGAGTGAGTTCTGACTAATGTACTGACAAAACCTTTCTTTTATTTACATGGATATATATGCAATCTGGACACAACAGGAGGTATTTTAATTACATTCATAACAAACGTTTATCACACTTTCACTACACACTTTTACTTGTACTCAACTGTAAACCATTTTATATATATATATATATATATATATATATATATATATATATATATACACACACAGTTTACAGCAGGAGTTTATAAAGCTAAGGTGGGACTCGACAGCTGAGTATAAAATCTGTCTGCTGTCATAAAAGTAGGAGGAGCCGGAGTCTGGATTATACACTGCCTGGGGGTTTAATCACCAGCCTGGAAATAATCAGAGCCTCACTCACTAAACAACAACAACCACAAAAAAGCATCTACTACACACACACACACACACACACACACACACACAAGCTGTGGTCAAGTCAAAATGGGAATTAGGATGAACTTTCTGCTGAATGAAGGTGTGAAAGTGATTGACATTTACAGAGACTTCAGTCACGGCACGGTGATGAGACGCTCAGTGTAACGTCACAGTGAAACATCTGAACGGTGCAAACGTTTAAAAGAAGTCTGTACATCTGTGAATGAGGTCTTATTCCACAGGTCAAATACACTCATTTAAAATTTTCATTGAAAGTGCAAAACTTTTTGTAAGGAGTGTGTTATATGAATGCCACACACTTCCACTCTGTACGGTTCGGATAAATGAGGATTATTAGGTGATAATTAGGTGATTCGTAAATGTGGGTCGTAAATTTATGAAGATATTTCAGTCAGTAAACATCGGGGACTGCAACTTTATAAAAAGAAACACATCACACACTCTAGAGCTCAAACGTAATTACACTCATTAAATAATTTCTCTTCAGTTGACTTGCAGTTAAATATCAATATCACATTAATAATCTTTAATCAGGAAAAGAGTTACTGAACAGCTCAGTGCTGGAAATGAGCCAAAGAGCTAATTAATATTAATAAAGAGCTAATTAATAATCATGTCTGATTAACTCAAATTCAGGATTTATAATTTACACTGTGACTCAAGAATTCCAGTGGCAACTTGGTGGTACTCGGATTTGAACCCAGGACCTTTTGATCCTCATCCCCACCATCATCATCCCCATCACTATCATCATCACCAGCATCATCACATCATCATCACCATTATTATAACCATCTATTCAATTCAATTTTATTTGTATAGCAATTTTAACAATTGTTATTGTCGCAAAGCAGCTTTACACAATCAAAAGAAATTATTTAGGTTTGTATGAAATGTGAATGTGTATGAATCAGAATGATCAGATTGTCCTGATGAACAAGCAGAGGACGATGGTGCTGAGGGAAAAACTCCCTGAGATGTCAATAGGAACAAACCTTGAGAGGAACCAGACTCAACAGTGAACGCATCCTCATCTGGGTGATAACAGATAGCAGGGATTGATCTGCAGTCATACTGTGTGTTAGGAGGCTGGAAGTTCAGTATAACAGGAGATGTTTTTAAGTTAATATGGAGTCCAGTTTGTTATTGGAGGCTCAGGTAGACTGTACTATCGAGGGACTGCAGTCACGAGTCCTCAGAGAACAGCTGTCTACATCAGCTGAGGACAGGACCATCTTCATGGTAAAGTGGAACCGTCCCCAGTCACCGCACGCATCCTAGACAGACCACACAGGGCATCCATGTGACGAGATCTCCAACTAGAAGAGGGACACTAGGACGAGTCAGACAGGTCCAGGGGACAGAGGGGGTCTGGATCACTGGCAACTCAGGAGAGACATGTATAGAGAAAGAGAGAGAGAGAGAGAAGAGGAGAGAGCAGAAGAGAAGGGGAGATAACAGTTAGGTATGGCCACAGTCACGTAATGTATAAAGTGAATGTATATTTAGTGCAGAGTGCAAGCAAGGACTCCGATAGGACTAACTATGACATCATAACTGAAAGGGAGGAGTCAGATGGAAATGCAGACATGAGGGGGAACTGAGCTGTAAAGTGACCAATCACTTCACCATCAACAAACCTGAGTGATCAATGAGAGTGGGGAAGACAGCATCTAAACATATCAGTTCACCGTAATACTCTACGTCCATGAGTCCCCCAGATCTGCTCCTTTACCTAAAGCAAATCTATTTACAAAAATGCTTGATTAAATAAATAGGTTTTTAGTCTAGACGGGAAAAGCTACGCGACCTCGGCTTGCTGCGCGAACCAGGCCTCGAAGCCTCGGCGTTGCCTGATGCCGGCGGCTGGAGGAGGGGACATCGGAAGCGGTGCGCGAGGAAGCGGAAGCGCGGCAAGCGGGCGGGAGTCTGTGCTAGGCTAAAA
>JAQQZT010000023.1:327738-336815 GCA_030068275.1 Clarias platycephalus
TGTAAGAAGTAGGTACGCTGTTCTCACACACTTCCTGTCCTCCTCTCAGTCATACATAAGCTGAGGGTTAAAGAACCTACATATGAGACACACAGTCAGTCTCTTTGTGTGTGTGTGTGTGTGTGTGTGTGAGATCTAGCTGAAGCTTCTCAGTCCTTTTGACAGGGTTTAGTGGAAGAGCCGCTGAATGAGATAAAGAGAAGAAAGAGAGAGGGAGTGATGGAAGGAGGGAGACAGCTGAGCCACTACAGACACCGCAGTGTGACGAGGGACCAAGGACTGCAGCTGCAAACGTGCACACACACACACCCTGCATACAAGTGAGGGAACTGATGGGTGAGAGGCACAGGGATAGAAATTTGTATAGGAATATACAGTGTGTGTGTGTGTGTGTGTGTGTGAAGGCAGTAACTTCATCCCCCACCCTGCAGTCTCCGGAACATTCCTTTCATAAATCAGAAGCATGGTGTGTTTTTTGAAAAGAAACTCGAGAGCTTTGCATGTGTGTGTGTACATGAGCTTTGGTAAGTTCTCAAGTCCTTATAGACTCAAGAGTAAAAATCATTCTTACGCCACTGGAATCTGTTAACGAGTTACATTAGTGTTTGTTAACGAGCAGCACTCGATACATTGTATCTGTTTATAGTTACAGTAGCCTCTGTATGTGTGTGTGAGAGAGAGAGAGCTCTTGCTCCAAGTAACATCATTAGAGCAGCTATAAACACTCGCTCCCTCGAAAACCCTCCAAAGCAGCGTAAACTGGTCTGTCCTGAAGATGTGGTTTTACCTCGGATTGTTACACAGCACTGACACTGGAGACTCCTTCCACTGGTGTCACACAAATACCTCCATACAGACATGTTAATGAAAATCTATAGAAAGCATAAGATATCAGAAAGAACATATTAGTATAAATCTGCACTACTGTGAGAGCTTCTGTTCTGGAGAATTAATCAACACCTTCTGACCAATCAGAGCACAGGACTGGAATATTCCCTTTTAAGATACGACCTCCAGCAGCATCATAATTGAGACTGCACTGATCAGGTTCTGCTTCTCAATTCTTCTGTAGTAAAACAAGAGCCGTTCATTCTGGGTTTTTTTTCTGCCCCCTTGTGGACAGGAGTTTATTTCAAATACATATTTAAATAGAAGAGAAACAAGCAGTAGACCAGTTTAGTCTCAGGCACTCTCTCCGGAT
The DNA here is from genome assembly GCA_030068275.1 of Clarias platycephalus. Lineage (NCBI taxonomy): Eukaryota > Metazoa > Chordata > Actinopteri > Siluriformes > Clariidae > Clarias > Clarias platycephalus. The sequence continues at coordinate 328,940 of JAQQZT010000023.1, forward strand.
CATTAGAAAGAAGTGAAATTAAAGGTCCAAGTTTAACAAAGTATTTTTGTTTGTTTCATTTTCTAACATAAGCCATCAAGGTTAAAATGAACATTCCTCACAGTTTCAGCTCTAAAAGTTTAAAACGAACAACTTCATAACTTTGTTACATGGATAAGAAAAGGATATGTGAAAGTCTACGTTTGATTATGTATATTTAAATGCTAATCCAATAACCACTTTCATTTTCAGCAAAACTCACAAGCAAACACACAAATTATTCTTTTCACTTTTTTTTTCGTGGTCAATGTCCAGTGTGGCTTTTTAAAATTTTTATTATTTTTTTTATAACCAGCGTTCTAACTCTCCTGGTTGTTATATTTAACCAGCGCAGGCAGTTAAAGCTCACCAGTGCCAAACACAACATGGCAAATTACATTCCTTCTTCTTTTCTTTTTCATCCTTCATCTCTTTTTTTCACCCTCAATAATTCACTCTGTTCTTCATCTCATGCTCTTCAGTGGTTGTAACCATAAACTCCCTGCACCTGAGTCGCTGTGAAGGCAGTTTGGACGTTTACATTTCAGGAAGTCAGTGTCGTTGGAGGACTTTATTGTTTTTCTTCATGATGGATTTCACATGTGAAGGATTTTTTTTTCATGCCGTGTCTACAGCCTGGCTCACTGCCGCACTGAGACACTCCACCATATCTCCAACATCACTGGCCATGTTTAAGTCCTTTTTCAGTTCACAGTTAGGTTCCTGTTCAGCCACTATGCCATTCACACACTCCTTTCCATGAAGATCAGCTACTGGGCAATCTACTGGACCATCTACTGGATCATCTACCATCACCTGCTCCTGACACACTCCATTTTCTTTAGCTACAACAGGTGAAGGTTCTTCTGTTGATCCAGCACTTTCACATTCTCCATTTTCCAGCTTCTCCTCTATAACCTTGCATGGTTCTGCAGGTACGATCTCATTGGCCGAGGTGGATTCTGAAATGACAATCGCAGGAACAGGTTCCTCTCCATCTGCAACAGGTTCGATTTTAATTCCTGGTTCTGGAGGAGAAGGTACTACTGCAACTGGTTCAGACTCAGCAAGAGATTCAGAAATCTCTGATTTTGCTTCTACTTTCAAAGCCTCTAAAGGTTCTGTGATCTCAGCTGATACTTGCGTAACGTCTATGGTATTTAAAACCTCCTCTACAGCTTCTTGCACTACTTCATCAGGTGTAAGCCTCACTTGAGCAGATTCAGGTTCTTCAGGTGCGACGACAGGCTCATGAGTTGCAATTTCAACCTGCTCTGTGGCAGCTACAGGCTTGTCTTCTGGTGTAATTTCAACTTGCTCTGTAGCAGCTACAGGCTCATCTTCTGGTGTAATTTCAACTTGCTCTGTAGCAGCTACAGGCCCATCTTCTGGTGTAATTTCAACCTGCTCTGGGGCAGCTACAGACTCTTCTGGTGTAATTTCAACCTGCTCTGGGGCAGCTACAGGCTCATCTTCTGGTGTAATTTCAACCTGCTCTGGGGCAGCTACAGACTCTAATGGGCAAACAGCTATTTCCTCAAGAGCTACTTGTTGTGGTGGATCTGTAGATTCTTCTGGAGCACTTACAAGCACTTTAGAGACTGCTATACTCTCATCTGGTGCAGGTAATAGTTCCTGTGAGGTAGGAACAGCCTCTACTGGTGCAGTTAGAGATTCATCAGAGACAGCCTCAGCCTCTACTGGGGCTGAAGGAAACTCTAGTGTAGCTGGTGGTTCCTCGGGTGAAACAGCTTGTTTGTGTGTGGTGGGTTCCTCTGGGACAGGCTCCTGTGGGGCACAAACAGCGTCTACAGGCGTTAAAGATTCCTCTGGGGTAGCTGCTGGTTCATTGATTGCAGCTTCGGCCACTACTGGGGCAGAAACAGTATCTTCTTGGACAGCTGATGGTTCCTCTGGTGCAGCTGTAGGCTCCACTAGGGCAGCGACAGTCTCTCCTGGGGTAGGTGCAGGTTCCTCGGGAGCAGTAACAGACTGTGTTGGTGTAGGAACAGCTTCGGCTGGAGATAGTGGCTCCTCTGGCTTATCTGAGGGAGTTGCAGCCTCCACTGGGACAACAGCCGCCTCTTCAGGTACAACTGGTGATTTCTCTACAGCCTGCACTGGTGCAGCAACAGATTCATTTGGTGCTGGTCCTTCTGAGACAGGTGCAGGTTGCTGTGGGACAACTATTGCTTCTTCAGTGGCAGGTGTAGATTCCATGGGAGCAGCTATTTTTTCTTCTAAGGCAGGTTCTGGTTCCACAGGGGAAGCCACTGGCTCTTCAGATACATGTGTAGGTTTTACAGGGGCAACTGTTGGTTCTTCAGAAGTAGGAGCAGGTTCCACAGGAGTAGTTAGTGGTTCTTCGGAGACTGGTGCAGATGCCACAGGGGTAACTATTGCTTGTTCTGAGACTGATGCAGATTCCACAGGGGTAGCTAGTGGTACTTCAGATGTAGGAACAGATTCCACAAGGGCAGCTATTGGTTTTTCTGAGGCAGATGCAGTTTTCTCTGGGATAACTTCTGTTGTATCTGAGGCAGGTGTGGGTTCCTCTGGTGCAGCTGCCGATTCTGGGGCAGGTTCAGGTTTCGCTGGGGCAGGTGCAGGTTCCACAGGAGCAGCTACTTGTGTTTCTGCAGATTCCTCTGGGACAGATGCAGGTTCCTCTGGAGTAGCTGCTGTCTTTTCTGAGGCTGGTGTGGGCTTCTCTGGGGCAGATACTAGTTTCTGTGGAGTCGCTTCCACAGTGGCAACAGCAGCTTCCACAGGCTTTCCCTTTGCTTCTTCATTGTCTGGTGATGCAGCCTGCTCAGTTGAAGCTTCTGATGGAGGTTCAGGAGGAGCTACCACACTTTGGTCCACTTGTTCTGCTTTTACCTCTGCAGCTACACCCTGGCTCGCTTCAGGAGCTTCAGCTTTCTGCTCTGTTGAAGCTGTAACTACCACAGCATTCTCCTCCTTTTTCTCTTTAGGGTCACTGACATCATATCCCTTCTTCTTTTTGCTCAGCTTACCTCCCATAATGTGACCTGCAAAAATCACAAACATTTTCAGTAAGTAAATCAGTGGATCAGCATTTCATCCACATATACACCGACTCACTAATGTGAACCTGGACTTAGCTTCAAGTCATATAGGTTGTATTGAGTCTCTGTGGGTTAATATACAGATCACACTGACAGATTTAAAACACTACAAGGGACATCATGGTAATGAACATTTTGCGTCACTTCATATTAAAGAGTAAATCAATCAAAATAAATTTATATTCTTTCAGTTTAAGACAAACTATTTATACCCTGTATAGAGGAGGAGGCGTTTATGTGTAATGAAGCTGATACACTGCAGGGACTGAGCTTGGGGATTTCTTGGAGATTTAGAACATGCCATACTTAGGAGGCGCCCTTTCATCGATTTAGTCATCACTTTGTGGTCCCTGAATTTAGCCTTTTGTGGAGTTTTGTGGGCGTGGTTAAATGTAAATGTGAATTTTTAAATTTGGTTTCAACATAAGTTTATGGTGTTAACATAGGTGTGTGAGTACGAAAAAAAATCGGGGTTTTGTGTTAATGTGGCAGGATTGTAAGAGTCGATTTGAGCAAGAAAACAACAGACACAAATGAGAGATAAATGTGATAAATGAAGCATCTTGATTTCACTAAAGCTTTATAGATTCTCTCATTGCTAAAGTGTTGACCTGCTACACACAAAGGAGATTTAAAGAGTAAACATGAGTCATGTGTGCAGTCTTATCAGCTTTGTAACCTATTTACCCTGCTTTGAATGGTGTGTATAGATAAAGTTGGGGGTTACATAGAACAAAACTTATTTTTACCAAAAAAAAAAAAAAAAAGGGTTTAAGATTGCAGTACACTCTGGGTAAGTTGTGCCCTTGGAATCATTCTAAAAGACTTTTCTTGAACTAATACAATAATAAGAGTAAATGCAGATTTGACCCAGGAGAAATGCTGAGGGTCAAAGCGTGACTGGAGTACGGGATTAATTAACCATGATGGAAGTAAAAACTGATAAAAGCGTGCACTGTGTGCGGGTGCCAGCTTCGCCTGCACTGTGTCGCCTTTTAAAGGGCATTCACTTTATTCACCACGGCTAACTCTGCCAAAAGGAGGACGTTTGAATGCAGTCCAAAAGCTGCGGGAGACGAGGACGAATGAAAGACAAATGGCTGCTGGATGGAAACTTCACATGGGTCTTGTAAAGAGTCTGGAATGTTGAGTAAGTCGTACACCGACGAGCTGCCCGGCTCCTCACTCATTCCTTACTTCCAGCATTTACATTTAATGTTAGAGTTCTTTGGCGTCTCTCTCATGAGAAGGACTCAAACTGGATGATAAAGAAGTTCAGAATTTAACCTCGGTGTCGTGGGAAAATACGAGCTGCAGTGGGAGAAACACAAACAGAAAAATGATCTGCTCGTACGGACGGGCCGAACATGCAGCGATCCTGCTGTGCCCCGCTCGAGTGGGTAAGAGTCGAGCTGATAGGAGCCGAGTGGCAGTCTTGACTGGCTCGCCAAGCTCAGTGTAGGGACACGATAAGGGTGGAGAAAACGACGGATTAGATTACATACAACTGTACACGGTCACTCTGCTATACATCACATGAAACACACAATCCTGGAATGATTTAATTGGATTATTTAATTTGCTTGTGCTTTATGCACATCTTGTCTGAAACAAACACATGAAAACGCTGCATTCTTTTAACACCCTGCGCACACTTCGTGGACGATAATCCTACAAGAACATCTTCTCGAGTCCAGTGTATGAACATTAACATGCGTACATTAGTACTGTAAGCTATGTGAATCTTTCTGCACTTGCCGGTGGCATGATGTCTGCAGCAGCGTGGCTCAAAGTGCTGCTGCGTCGCTGCATGCATTAGAGGATGCGCAGTCATGCGCCAGCATAATGCAAAATCGATCCAACTGCTGAGCTCGGCAGTGTGTGCTGGGTTTTATTACAGTGCAGGACTCTCAGGGACGATTACGATTCTAATCTCAGTGATATTCACTCTTTTAAACGAGTAAATGTATCATGCAAAATATATAACAGCGAGGAATCCAATTATGATGTTTAAAATTAAAAATAAAGAAAAAGATTAGATTTGAGCCACTGGTCTCTGTGACACTCACACAGCGATGCTACAATAAGAAACATATAACAAGTCGGCTCTTTATGAAAGGAAATAAACTAAACTTGTATGGGATACAATTTATGTGCCTGGGTCAAATAAATTACTTACAGACATGAAAACTCCTACATGAATGTGTGTCGTGTTCAGTTCAGCAGGATTATCCTAACAGGGCTGTCCAAATTCACATGTAACATAATTTTGTATTTTTGCTACTACAAGACCACCATGAGACTGCTGTACTTTTACACTGTGTTGACACACACACACAGGCTATTACAACACCTGTATTTTTTTCCCGTTCTTTCCGCCTGAAATGACCTGTGTGTGGTGTATAAATAACGCTGTGTGTTTAATCAGTAGTGGATGTTTTACGACAGCGGACAGTTAGCCAACAGGAAAACTCCAGTTCAAGGTCAAAATAAATTAAGTGGACTCGGTCCAGAGTTCCATTACTGTTGCTATTTACCAAGACATATCCGGGTTATAACGCTGCTAGCTAAATGTTGATGCTAACTCCCAAATGGCGCTGCTTCCCTTACAAATTTACTTCTTACATGAATTTAGAATAAATTGTGCTAAAAATATGAGAAAGAATAAAAAGAAAATGTTATGACCCAGATGAGAATGGGTTCCCTGTTGAGTCTGGTTCCTCTCCAGGTTTCTTCCTATTACCATCTCAGGGAGTTTTTCCCTCAGCACCGTCGCCTTCGGCTTGCTCATGAGGAACAATCTGATCATTTTCCTTCACATTTGATAAAAAAAATTCTATAATTCTTTTGATTATGTAAAGCTGCTTTGCATAAGTAAAATTTATTTGAATTGAACAAACACACAAACTAACCTGGGTGTGACAGGAGGTCTGAAGTCATCATCATGTGTCACTTTATTCTTTCACTCTTTTTAAATTAGCTTTATAATTTAGCATCATTTACACAAATCATTTGGCATCTAATGCTGTCTGGATCTGATTAAGGTGATGAATATGGCTGAAAATTTACTTTGGAATTTTTTTAAATAATAAAATTAACAATGTTCTGTAAAAATTGCCGCAACACACACAGATAAAGATTTTTTTTAAATTGAAAATTGGTTTCTACACTTCATTATAATTAATGTAATATTTCACATTTAGCACTTTGCAAAATGATCCAAGCTGATTTGTGTGATTTGACGTTTAGATTCACAAGATGATTACGATTACTAGAACTTTGCTAGCTAGCTAGCATTTAGCTCAGGATTTATGCTAACACCTAGCTTTATCTCATTCAAGTACATTATTTTTACTGAGGTTTTTTTTTCATATACATCAAAGTCATTAATTAATGAGCGGTAATATAAAAATCGATTGCTGCAAAAAGAGAGGCTGGAGGCGTTGCCATGGCGACTCATACCGAGGCGTTTCCTCGGCAACTGAACTCTCGCGAGAACAGGACATGAAAGCCGTGAACGCGCGGGGCAGCTGGTGGTGCGTGCACGAGCTTCAACAATTAACTTTAAAATGACAGCGCACGCGAGAATCCTTAACCAAATTACACTTTATAAAACACACATCTGGAAATGTTCATATTTAATAACGTCACAGGAGGGTGGAATTTAATGTGATTTAAAAAAAAAAAAAAAAAAATGAAGACCTGAAAGGTGTGTGTGTAAGAAATCTGTATTAGAACTCATTATTCTAAGTGTTAGAGACAGAACCCAGTGCTGCAGAACCCCGGCTCTCCACAGCAGGACCGCAGGCTCTCTCCTCTGCTCCCCCTGCTCACACACAAAGACTCACTGCAGACCCACAATACACTGCTTCAGATCTAATTCACACTCATGAGTGCTAGTGTGTGTGTGTGTGTGTGTGTGTGTGTGGAGTGCAGACTGGAATTGGACAGAGCTGTAGAGAACAAAGAGCCGGCACTCTGATCGCTCTCTGTCTGTCTCTTATTCACTAAACCTGTAGCGTGTGCGTGTACGTGTGTGTGTAGGATTCGACCCACCTGTCTGTCGGACCCTCAATAATCCAAAAGAGTGAAGAAGATGATGAAGACGATGATGAAGCTGCTCTCTCGCTCTCTGAGCCTCGTCCTCTTAAAGCCTCACCGCCGTCTCACACATGTGGCTATACAGTGCTGACCCACCCCCTGCTGCACCCTCCTACATCCCTCCTTTCTTAAACCCTCCCCCCGCACCCTAAACCCTCCCCCTTACTTCCTACACCCTCCCCACTTACGCCCTTTACCCCCCTTGCTCTCTACACCCTCCCCCTCACACTCTTCTCCCCCCTCGCATCCTAAAACCCCCCTCGCTCCCTACATTATGCACATTTTGCTTCTCTTAAGACCCGAGCCCATATTTATCTAACCTTTCACCCCGTAGAGCCTCTATCTGGATAGACAGATAAAGAGCAAGAGAAAGAGAGAGAGAAAGAGGATTGAAGAATGAGGGAGTGAAAAAAGAAAAAGGCAAGCAAAGATAGAAATAATGCAATCAAGAAACAGAAAAGAATCATTGAGCAAAGACGTCTTACTGGTTTTTCAGTTCGTGCATGTAGCACTTTTCACTTAGCAAACTAGGAACACTGATCCGTCTAAACACATTACAGGTCACTGAATGTAATATATTTATGTACACGAACACACCAGGGTTTGACATTAACTTTTTTGCTCACTGGCCAATGTGGCTAGTGGATTTCCGGAGTCACTAGCCATTC
>JAQQZT010000023.1:351974-365675 GCA_030068275.1 Clarias platycephalus
TGCAGGTTCACTTCCCCTAAATCACGTGTGTGTGTGTGTGTGTGTGTAGCCTGAGGCTGTGTTCCCCGCACCTTAACACTTGACATCAGTGTGACGCTCCTTCATGCTGTAACTACTAGAGCTGTGTGATTTAATACTCATTTCAGTTTAATCGATATTTTAATTTCATCGATCACTAAGACGAGTTACAGAACATTTCAATATTGATTACATCATTTTAGTTGGTTTTAATCCTTCAGAATTTGAAAGAGCTTTTGTTTGAGGCAAATTCGACATAAACCTTTGTGCTGCGAAACATAGCTGGGCTCAGAAATCAAATGCAGTCCAAAGGTCAGTCTACCTCCGAGTCACAGCTCTAGTACCTACACCACGAGCTCATCATTCAGATCCGCACCTCCTGCTGCACCACACACACCACCGTCTGTCCGAGCGGTTTAATCTGCGTGTCTGATCAGTCAGTGTGAACGGATCAGACCGACTGTAGAGTCAGGAACTTGCTCAAAACTGAGCAATAACATAAAGATCAGACCACGATCAAGATCAAGACTGATTAGACTGTAATAACACGTGTCTTTGCTGTAATGCCGCCCATCATCTTGATTTATGAAAACGTGTTCAGCGTGTTACACTAGAAGCGTTTTAAAACAAGAATAAGGGAGAAAAAAAGTTGCTTTAATGCACTTAACTCGGTGTTACGCGTGTGTTATTAGAACACCGTATCCAGCAGCACCTCGTCCTGACTAATGAACTCTCTAATAAATGTCATGTTCGTTTTTTTTTCCTGTATGGCATCAGACTAACGCTCATTGTAACATCACAAGTTGTTTCTATGGTAACACACTAATTTATACCGTTAATCTACTCCTGCGTGTAAACAGTGTCTCCGGCTCTGACTGTACCTGTGGGAGCCGCTGATGTCATTCTGATGTTCCCACTAGTAATTACGAATCGGAATCCTGTGGAAAATAAAGACCGTTCAATCTACATTAACATCTCAGCTCACTAACAATACTCGACACTGTAACTGCAGGACAGGGGGACCTTTATGGGACCTGACGAGATGCTTGAAAAGAAAGAAAAGGTGCTGCAGTGTATTCTGGGAAAGTCATGATCTTTAAAGTCTGATTTAATTTTGAGTTGATGAACTTCAGCCAAGATCTGAACCGACAAAGTGACTCTTTGATGATGATGATGATTTAGGGGAAGTGGACGTGCGAGTTTGACGAGCAGTATTGAAACACAGCCACTCTGTATATTTTCTCTGTATGTCTCAAATAATTTCAATTTAAAACATTTTTCATTCGACTCTCAGATTTACACGCGGTCTTGAATTCTGCTTTGTATAAATAGAAAACAAAAAAAATGTTTAAAAAAAAAAAAAAAAAAAAATACCCATGGAGTGTGTTGGTGTGAAACATTCCTCATTATTACACACGAGCTCCATGTAGGAAAATCACTCTCAATGCTTTTGTACTTTAATGCTTGATTTTCATTTCTGTTATGATCTCTGCTGATCCTGTATCATATCTGATCATCTGCAACAGATTTTTATGTGATTTGTGAGAATAGAACAAAAAAGAAAAATGCAGGAAGTGCGAGCTGAGTCCGAATCCTGAGAAAAAAACGTGAGGGAGTAAACGAAACCTGTAAAAATCGGATAAAAAGGAAAATTCGTACCAAAGATGTGTGTGTGTGTTAGTCACAGTCGTGTCCCAAACGCATCCCTGGTGCTGTTTCACCTTAGTATTTTGCTTCTATCTGGTAAAACACACTCACATGCCGTTTATCTCGTCTTTCTCGCTGCGTTCATTTTCAAATCCTTTATTATAAAAAAAATTAACTCTCCCCTATTTTTTTTGTTTTTGACTCTTTAAGGGAAAAGACCACAATTTGTGCAGAGTCTACTTCTTATTTTGTATTAATTTTGCATGATTTATTATTATTATGATGATTATTAATTGTTGTATTTAAAAAGAATCATGATGGAGATTTGTAAGATATTCTTTTCCTGCCCATTTGTAAGCACACAGTCTGGACCAGTTCATCTGTGAAGCACTTCCAATAAAAGCGCATTAACAATAAACTCCAGTGAACCTGCAGCCGTGAGTCAGTAACTAAACTCACATCCTCATCACTGCTGAACGTGTTAATGTAGTTCAGGATGTCGCAGGAGGAACAGCAGAGTTTTGGGATTCCAGCAGGAGTGTTTGTGTTGAATAGTGAAGGTGATTTGACACCACGGTCAGATTTTCACATTTATATGAAACTATTTTAACACGCGCACGGAGAAGATGAACACTGTAAGTGAGATAAAGTGAAGTCTTTGAATGTGTATTAATTAGAATTCAGGATGTGTTGCAGGATCAGGTTTAATTATTATTATTTTTTTTTTTACTGAGTTTTGTATTTAAATGGATCTCGGTGAATAAAAATGCTCCGTGTTTAGAACGAGTCAGATAGAGCAGGATTTTTTATTCTGGGAGTAAAAACGCTGTAAAATGTATAACTGAAGCACTTCCCCTCATCAGCAGCAAACAGAACGAGTCCAGTTCCTGTATTAACGGGTTTCACACTTTTCCTCTGTGTATTATATTCAGTGAGACTGTACGCCTTTTTCTCAGTGTAACGGTTCTGCAGAGTCGCTTGCTTTTCTGCCAATAAAGCAAAAAGAAACAGCTTCAATAAAACATCCAGACTCCAAACATCATCGTCTTTCTGCTCTATATTGTGTGTCTGTGTGTATATAATGTGTAAAAGCCTTCTGATCCAACAACGCTGTTGAATTCTGCTTCCTAATGAAAGAAGTCTCCAGTGTCAAATGACTCGTCTATGACTTCTAGCTTGCAGTTTATAGCCTACAGCTGCTGTAACGTAAGTGTAGACAGGAGCTAATTTGTCTAATTTAAGATTAAATAGCATTAATGCTAACTGTAGATAAAATCTTTGTAACACAAATATTATTTTTAATGGAGGTAGTGTGTGAGCTGTGTACTTCATCCTGTTTTTCTTTATTTACAAATAAACTGATCCTCTTTGCTGTTGGTGATTATTTAGTGAAGATGTTTTTAGTCTTTGGACAGTAAGTCCACCAGGGGGCGACACGCATGCACCATCACTTCAGCAGTATTATTGAGACTGCTAAGACAAATAATGACGAATAGATCAGTTTATTGATGGAATAAATCCTTAGCACAGGTGAATAATCTGATCAGTGGTGAAACAGCCTTCTAAACTCTGTTTATTAATTACAGTTATAGCAGTTTATTCGCTCCTTATCATTTACACTAAGTTTGATGCAAGTTTAAGTTGATCGTGAGATCGACAATGTTTCATACTGTATTCTGTTTTAAACTAAACAGTGGTGTTAAAAAATCTTCTTTATACATAAAAAAATGTGTCTACTTATTAATGATCGCAGCAAATTAGAGCAATTTTTTTGAAAGTTTACCTCCAATCTGGCAACCCGGCTCTATGTTTACACTAGCAACAGGCGACCGGCCATTTTCTACATCAAAGCGCGTCTCAGAGTTCCGACCGTGACGTCATCGACACGGCATCCAGTGGAGTTTGTCCATTCTTCCCTTGTATGCAAATAAGATATTATCCGCGGAAGTAGCGATCCAATGATTTGGTTCCAGTAAATCGCTCTGGCCAATCAGGAAGCGCGGAGTGGTATTATGTCCTCCGGGTCCACATGCTCGCCCGGTTACTTCCTGCGTTTCGTCCTGAGGAGATCTGTACTGAAACTTATTGAAAGTCAAGAAATTTAAATGAATCAAATTTAAAATGTAAAGCCATTCGACTTTTCTTCATACAAAAGTAAAATAATAAATAGTAGATTGTTTAGGTTATATGTTATAAATTATTAATCAGAAAAATATTAAACAAAATAGAAACTGCAGTCAGTAATAAACGTTGCGAATAAATAAACACATAAACAAACAAACATTTAAACGAAAAAATTATTTACAATTTTTAAATAGGACTGAAATATAAAAAAAACAAACAGAAATGGTATAAACTATAGTTCACTGTATGCAAACAACATTAATTGAATGTATTTACAATTAAAATAGTGGTGAGCACTGTCACCTAGCGCCGCCAGGGTCCTGGGTTCGATTCCAACCTCGGGGTCAGTGTTGTGGACCGTGCAATGGTGGGTTTCCTCTGGGTTCTCTGGTTTTCTCCCACAGTCCAAACATGCAGCTCTAATCTTACACATGCAGATTGGCACCCTGTCCAGGGGGTACCTCACCTCCTGCCCTGAGATATAATCTTATCATTTTGATTCATACACATTCACATTTCAAACAAACTTCCATAATACTTATGAGTGTGTAAAGCTGCTTTGTGACAATGACAATTGTTAAAAGCACTATACAAATAAAATTGAATTGAATTGAGATAGGCTCCAGGCCCCCGCGACCCTGAATACATAAATATACTATTATAATTAAAAATATAAAATAATAAAGTGGACCCGACTGGAGTGATGTCGGTGAGAAACGCGCGACCTGGCAACCCGCATCAGTGTCTCGGTGGAGTCGGGTTTTACTTAAACACACACACACTCCGGCCTGCTGGTGTCTGTAGGGTCCTGAAGCTCGGTGTGGATTTACACACGGTGTGGCTTTGGCGTCTGTCCGGTTTCCGGTTTGGTGAGGAGTTTTTCAGGCGAACGCAGTGCAGGGCGGAGACACAACATCAACAACAACATCACCACCTCCTCCACCATCCTCATCCTACACACCCTCACCATCAGAGCCCCATGCCGCGGGCGGAGCAGCAGAAACCCGGCTCCGGTTCGGGAGGAGAACACTAACATGGAGATGGAACTCACATCACAGGAGCTTTCGAGGAACTGAGAACATCTCCACCTCAATTCATCTGATCTCCACACAGCTCCAGCTCTACAGCTCCAGGTGGTGTTTATATCTCATCCTCCTGCTCCTGTCTCTCCATCTCATCTCAATCCCACCTCCCTCACTCTCAGTCTCATCTACAGTTTATTCCATTTGCTGGATCTTCAGCTCCACCTCTCTCTCTCTCTCTCTCTCTCTCTCTCTCCACAGTAGGATCTGTATCTGCAGATGAATCTTGTGCCATCACCTTTATTCCTCCGTCTTCATTTCAGTCTCTGACTTTATCTCACCTTCTGCAACTTTTTATCTCCATTTGTTCCTCACAGACCTTCAACTCTATCTCTATCGTTTTATTTCCAGTTACAGTTATTTTTCCATCTGCATGTTAAACATCTCAGATTTTAAATAAATTCTTTAACTTTATCTCTGCTTACGGAGCTTCATCTAGACCTTTATATATAAAGACTTTATAACGCAATAAAACTTTATTACACACAGTGACACACTGTAATAGTCCTTTTAACATTTTTTTTACAGACAAACACTTGAACACATTTTGTGACACTTTGTAACCGATTGTGTAACACACACACACACACACACACACACAGAGGTGGTAACACAGAGATGGTCGCTGTCCTCCTGTCACTCAGCTCTTCAGGCAGCGTCCCTGCTACTGGGCGGAGTTTTCCGGTTTACGCCCTTCGGCCGGGTCAGGATGAGGAGCAGTGAGGAGGCGGAAGGTTTTGACGGCGAGGCCTCCAACACGGCGATGGTGTCGGGGGCGAGCAGTCCGTATCAGCCCACTACCGAGCCCGTCCTCTCACGGAGTGTGTTCAGGAACATGAACTGGAACACACGCTACCTCACGTCACAGCTCGGCATCCTGAAGATCATCGAAGTGGTGAGTTCACACTTCAGGAGAATAATTACACTGTAAAAACCTTCACATTCTCTCCTCTTCATTCATCTCTGACCCTTTAAAGAGAGAGAAGAGAGAGATTGTGTTGTTCATACATGAAGGAGAAGTGGGGTGGTGTGAGAGAACTTAGGAATTTGCATTACTTCCATAATACTTATGATTGTGTAAAACTGCTTTGCAACAGTGACAATTGTTAAAAGCGCTATACAAATAAAATTGAAACGAATTGAATTGAATTTAATTCTGGATCAGCTGCAAAGGACGAATGGTGGACGTGCCAGGAGTGAGTTGCAGTAGTCCAGTCTTGTAATAACAAGGGTCTGAACAAGCACCTGAGTAGCCTGTGAAGAAAGAAATGGGCAGATTCTTCTGACATTGTAAAGATGAAATTGACAAGAATGAATAAGGTTAGCAATGTGTGGGGAAAATGACAAATGATTGTCTAGAGTTACAGCAAGATTGTGGGCAGTTGATGAAGGAGTGATTGTCCAGGGAGATCTGAGATTTACTGAGATTGAGCTTCAGCTGATGAGCCGTCATCCAGGATGAGATGTTTGCCAGACATGCTGAGATCTGGGTGAAAACCTGCGGGAAGACAGAAAAGAATGAGTTGTGTGTCATCTGCATAACAATGATATGAGAAGCCGTGCGATGATATGACCTTACCAAGAGACCAGGTATAGAGGAAGAACAGAAGAGGTCCAAGTACTGAGCCTTGTGGGACACCAGTAGAGAGGCTGCATGGGGCAGATGTGGATCCCCTCCATGTCACCTCATACAACCTATCTTCTAGGTAAGAAGCAAACCATTACACAGATTCCAAGGCTTGTAAGAATAGATAAATTCCAGAGCCCACCAACCACCAGTGCAGGAGAGTGAGACAGCAGTGGAGGGTAGAATGTTTTTTTTTTTTTTTTTAGACTTTTCTGCGAGATCTGCCTCTGCTGTGTGAGAGAAATGTCTCGGTCTATGAGAATCGACAACAGAGATAAGTTGAATACACATCCTTACCTTCAAGTCAGGAATGTGGTCTTTGTCTATACAAACTGCCAATTCCTTGCTGAACAAGAGTTTGTGTTGATTCTACTTGCACTTGCTATCTAGATTTGTGACTAAGTTGTTGCAGGGTATGCTTTATCTGCCGCTTTACCGTCAACATACAGAACATCAAAGACTGGGTACACAATAGAGAACCAACCGTGTTCGAAAAGAGTACAAAAGTTAAAACCTTTCTTACCATTGGAGAAAAATTCAACAAACTTTAAAGCACACAAAAAAACATGTAAAAAAAAACACTTTGCTTTGCTTTCCACTGATGCAAATAATTTTTGAATGAATCCTACAGTAGATGTACGCAAAACTTAGTTGTTGTTCAGTCCCTTTATAGACCAGCAGGTGGCACGCTGTTAACAACTCGCGTGATGGCAGGAGGCACAGCATCTCGTGTTGAAGGAGTACGTTTGTTTAGAGTAGTAACAAATCAGAAAAAAAATAATATAGAATCGGGATTTTTATTAAATGGCAATACTAATCGAATCTCACTCGAGTACCGTGATGATATCGTCTGGTCCTGCTGATACCCACACCTGTACAGCCAACTGATCATCTTCATTTTTTAAATGAGGGAGGCGGTGAGACAGACAGCAGGACAGTGAGACAGCCAGACAGCAGTGCAGTCCCTCCTGCTGTGTGAAGAAATAAAGACTAGAGGTTTAAATCTGACGCTCTGACACAGCCGTCTAGACATCACAATGAGTCCAATGAGACAGCAGGACAGTGAGGCAGACAGCAGGGCAGGGCTATGAGACAGAAGCAGAGCAGTGAGACAGCCAGCCAGCAGGACAATGAGACAGCCAGCAGGACAATGAGACAGACAGCAGGGCAGTTAGACAGACGGAGAGACAGACAGTCAGACAGACAGCAGGGAGGCGTTCTATTCAGGGATATATTGCCTTTTTGTGTCTCTTCCTCCACCAGATGCTCTAAAAAAGAGAACAGCAAAGCACAACACACACACACGTACACACACATACACACAGATGTGCCAGCTCTTTGAGTGTGCTGGCTCAGCTGTAAGTTTTACAGTGAAGAGCTGCATCCTGACAGGAAACCCTGAGATAGTCATTAACCCAAACACAGACGCAGCAAGCCGGTGTCGTCTCCATAACCAGGCTGTGTTTCTATAGCGATGCTTTTATTAATTTATATACTTTCTTACACTTTTAGATTTTTGACTGATTAGATACACTGATGAGACGTAACATCAAGCCCAGTGCCATATGAAGCGAATAACACTAATTATCTGGTTATAGCACCACCTGTCAGAGGGTGGGAGATATCACACAGCAGGTGAACACTCAGGTCTCAGATGTTGATGTGCTGAAAGCAGGAAAAATGGACAAGTGTAAGAATCTGACCACGGACTCATTGTGATGTCTAGACGGCTGTGTTAGAGCGTCAGATTTAAACCTCTAGTCTTTATTTCTTCATCTCTTCAGCAGAGATGTAAAGTCTGGCTGATTTCCTCTCCCAGGAGGTTACACATTGGCTCTAGATATAAGATGCTATGGTGGAACACAGAAACACAGGGAAGAAAGAGTAAGCTCCTCCCACCATTTGAACTTGTGATCTCCTGACAATAGAGCACCCTCTTTTCTGTTGAGGGATTTGGGAGTTCATGTGATGTAGTTTCCTCTGTCAGGGAGTAAATAGTGAGCATAGACTTATAGGAGGGACTTGAAAAGATATTAATGAAAGGGGTGCTAATAAATTTGCCCAAAAAAAAAAAAAATTGCATTATGATAATGAAGCTCTACTGTATTTAAGCTTGACTGAAGAAACAGTCCTGATCTCCATTGTTGTGTTTAGTTGCCTGAGCAAAATTATAGGCAGAGTCTCAGAGGCTTGTTGATTAAGAGGTGTCACTATTAGCATATTAGGCCATGCCCACCAGTGTAACCGTAGCGATGTATTAATGACAGGAAGTGAAGTCAGACAAAGATTTTGAATTTAGTGAACATTATCGTCTTGCTGTAGAATTTTAAAGATTGTCTAGAGGGAAGCAGTAGTGTGTGTGTGTGTGTGTGTGTGTGTGTGTGTGTTAAGACACGTCTCAGTGTGTGTGTTACGTCTGGTCTTATCACACATGGCTGAGATATTTTCTTTACAGAAGGTCAGGAGAAGGACAGAGAGCTCGACTCTGAGTTTACAGCCATGAAGTGTACACTGCAGATTTATTTCAGACATTGTGTGTGTGTGAGTGTGTGTGTGTGTCATTCCGCGTTTTTTAATTTCACACTTTATATATCAGAGAATTACACCTGATCCAGTGTTGAGTGTTATTCTTATACAGTTTTATATTGAGCTCTAACTTTAACTCGAGCAGAACTTCATGAAGCCACAAGACTCTAAATCCAGGTGATGAATTCAAATTCAAATTTTATTTGTCACATACACAGTCATACACAGTACGATATGCAGTGAAATGCTTATGAAGTGGCAATGTGTGTGTGTGTGGGTGTGTATTTGTCACTATTAATTATCTTTGATTAGTGGGATTATTAAAGTAAAGTCTGTGTATGTGTTAATTCCATGTGCTCTCTCTGCTGTAAAGAAAACCTGAACATAGGGCTCCTCCCCCAATTACTCTACTCTCCACTGGACGAGCTCCGCCCCAATTACTCTACTCTCTGCTGGACGAGCTCCGCCCCAATTACTCTACTCTCTGCTGGACGAGCTCCGCCCCAATTACTCTACTCTCTGCTGGACGAGCTCCGCCCCAATTACTCTACTCTCCGCTGGAGGAGCTCCGCCCCTGTGTGTGTAATTGACTTCATTAGAGATTTGGGATGCCGATTGTTTTGTACAATGCCCAGGAATACTTGCTCTCCCCCATCACCCAACACATGAATCCTGATATGTGTGATTTCAGTGTTAATTCCACATTGTGTGATTAACTCTACACTAACACACACACACACACACACACACACACATCAGGCGATGATTCTCCGTGTTGTGTTTCTGTGCTGCACGAGCAGGTTTTCACTGCCGCGTGTCTTCCAGCTCGAGATTAGTGAGTAACTCCTCCGATGTCCTGACTGACCTTCACGCTTTTACCCAGACTTCGTCTTCAGGCTCTGACTCCTGTCAATCATTGGCATCTTTTCTCTGCGTTTTTCCACCGTATGCTGCTCTGTGTGGAGGTGAGAGCCGGAACGCGCTCCGAGCAGTTGTACAGGTGAAGTGCCGGAAGAAAAAACTAAAGTCAGAAATGTCAGGACAAAGATTCACTTCTTCTTCAAATCAGTGAATCATCAACAAGAGTCACTACTGTTTAGTTTAAGGAACCAGTGATTTAGTAAATCTTTGAGTCCTGATCGTGAGTCAGGTGTGTGTGTGTATGTGTATGTTTATAAACACAGACACAGAAACCATGTAAAACCACACAATTTACACAAATTGTGTAAACTACACAATAGTAATTACACCATGAGCTGTTTTTACCCGACTCAGGAGAAGCGTCTCGCTGTATATCATACAGTGGTCGTGTACGTCACAAATACAACTTTAATTTGATGTTTGTCGTGTTCTTCTCGAGGTGAATGAATCATTTATCTGAACAGATTCAAATCCCTGAACACACTAGGACACTTCAGCTCTCACTTGGATTGGCTCCTCCTCCCTCACACCGCAGTGGTGAAAAGAATTATGGGAATGCGGTGTCTGTGAGCGTCTGAAGCAGAGACACGTGACCTCGAGCTGCGCGTCTGATAAAACAGAAATCTATCTGAGACTTTAGAAGTGTGTTATAACCAGTTATTCTGCATCCTTATCACATGCACCAGAGCACAGTGCAGTGTGTGTGTGTGTGTGTGTGTGTGTGTGTGTGTATGTGTGTGTGTGTGTGTGGGTGGGTGGAGCAGTTCAGAAGTTTGTAAGTTCAATATTATTTCAAGGACTCTAAAAGTGTGTGTGTGTGTGTGTGGTTAGATGAGAATTCCAGATGCTTTTTTTTTATGAGTGTGTGTGTGTGTGTGTTATTCAGAGAAACCACACTCTGTTGTGTTTTTCAGAGCTTTTCCCAGAGCTGTGTGTGTGTGTATATATGTGTGTGAGGGAGAGATAAATGAAAGCAGCTCCAGAATAAATCAGATTCACACAATGTGATGAAAGAGATTGGGGACACGACCAGACGCTTAATTTCCCCTCAGATTAAACACTTCCTCAAACATGTTGTTTCTCTCAGATACACACAGTACACCACCACACACACTGTACACCACCACACACACAGTACACAACCACACACACAGTACACAACCACACACACAGTACACAACCACACACACAGTACACAACCACACACGCTGTACACAACCACACACACTGTACACAATCACACACCACAGTGAGTGTACTGTAAACACAGCTAACACACAGAGTTAATATTAGATTCTTATGACATTTTCACGTAACACTTTTGGTTGCCGTGGTAACAGAGGCTCCAGCCGTACTGTGTGTATAAATGCAGCTGTGATTAAATATAGCAGAATTAATTTACTAAAATGTAGAGTTTACATATTTCTAACCACCATTTCTTATTTAGGACAACTTTGTGTGTGTGTGTGTGTTTTACTGTCATTGTGGAGTTTTCTCTTGAGGTTTTAAGTTTGATTCAGTCGGAGCAGAATTTAGCCACAGTAATGTGCAGTTTGCTGAAAACTTTCCCCATAGAGTGTGTGTGTATATGTGTGTGTGCACGCATGTTCCAAGAATGCCTTGGAATACAAAAAGCACTCGTGTGTGTGTGTGTGTGTGTGTGTGTTTGTTTTTCCCTACCTAAGCAGATTCTTTCTTTTTCTTTTGTATCCCAAAGGGGGATACTAACTTTTGGACTCTATTTACTCTCTATTCTACTCATTATGTTTCAATTGTACAGTTATAACATTCACTCTGAAGCAGACTGAAGTCGTTTGATAAAATAAATCAATAAGACTTGAATAATTAAATTAAATGTGTGATTAATTAATGACATTTTGAAAATGAGACTTTAATATTTAAAGGTATTTAATTGCTCAGTGAGCTCCTGCTCGAGTCCATCACACATGGCTCCAGTCACGTCTGTACCTGAGACATGTCCTGCGGTTGCGGGAGACACGCGGGAGACTGTGTCCTCTTGTCTCCGTGTGAGTGTGTGTGTGTGTAACAGAGAGAGAGAGTCACATGACCATCCTGCGCACCTAAAACACTGCACTACTATAAAGCAATAACACACACTAAAACACCACAGCCTCTTACACACACTGTAACACACTCTTAACAATCATGAACAGACACTACTATACACCAAACACTGTTTAGTACAGTTTAGATTATTAGATGAACAACAAGTGATATAAACACACACACACACACACACACACACAAACATTGCTGGATTACTTTAAGAGTGTGATATTTAGTAATGTGGTCTCTTATACCTGATTAGTGTAAAATATTGTGTTATATAATGTGTGTGCGTTTGTGTGTGTGTGTGTTTTCCCGGCAGGTTCTGTCCCTCATTGGGTTTATCTGCATTGAGACGGTGATGATGTGTTCCCCCTGCGCTGGAGTTTATCTCTTCGAGTTTGTGAGCTGCAGCTCCTTCGTGGTGACGGGACTTTTCCTCCTCATACTCATCCTCAACCTGCACACCAGACTCACACACATCAACTGGAGCGTGTTGGTGAGTTACCACATCTCACACACACACACACACACACACACACACACACACACACACACACACACACACACACACACTATTACATGATATTAAACACAATCACTCACCATTACACATTAACACAATTACACATCATTACACATCCCGGGAAATTGTTTGCTTGCCAGGGATTACTTTCCACTGCAGGGATTGATCTTTTCTGGACACTCACAATTCTCTTCTCATTCCGTTCTTAACCTCCCGGACTTAACATCTTTTACCGGTGAGATCGAGCCATCTCTCCAGCTCATCATTTCATACACACTGCAATATCTCAGACACTCGACTACCATACACACACTCACACACATCGCACACACTGTTTATATTTGTATATCTTTTGTATATATTGGTTTGTGGTGCACCGTGTTTGTTTATTTATTTATTTGTTTTGTACAATACACTCTGGATTGGTTTGGTAATTGTTTTTGTGTCGCGTCTTATATTGTCCCGCCTCGGTTGCGCAATACCGGAAGTGTTGTTTACTAGCCCTTATTTTGATTCTCGACCCCGTAATAAAGTAACTAGTGGGTTTAATAAATCCGAGCGTTACAGGTTTATGGTAAAGGATTGAGACAGAATATCAACCAAAAATCCATAACAAGCACATGATACAAATGTTATGAATTAAGTTTCATTTCAATGAGGGAAATAAGTATTTGATCCCCTACAAACCAACAATAATTCTGCCTCTCACAGACTGGTTATGTGCTCTTGTGGTACATACACATATTAATTTAAGAAGGTGCTCCTAACAACAATGTGTATAAAAGCCACCTCTCCACAAAATCTCTATCTTCCATTCAAACCTCACCAACATCGGCAAGACCAAAGAGCTGTCAAAGCAAGTCAGGAACAAGACCTGCACAAGGCTGGAATGGGCTTCAAGACCATCAGCTAGCTTGGTGAGAAGGAGACAACTGCTGGAGCGATTATTTACAAATGGAAGAAAGACAAAGTAACCATTAATGGCCCTATATGCAAGATTTCACCTCATGGAGTAAAGAATAATCATGAGAAAAATGAGGGACCAGCCCAGGACTACATGGGAGGAGCTTGTGAATGATCTCAAGACAGTTGGGAGCTCAGTCACCAAACAAACCATTGGTAACACAATACGCCTGCATGGATTGAAATCCTTCAGCGCAGCA
>JAQQZT010000023.1:389958-408543 GCA_030068275.1 Clarias platycephalus
ATAAGTTCCGTTGTGTTGTCTGACAGAAAATATGTAACGTAATTGATAACAGTTTTATATTGGACACGTGAGGAAGGGTTAGGGAAAACACGCAGAATGAAAAATACGACGTAATGACGTCATCAATATGCAAATATACACATGACGTCATCTAGCGACATTTGGCGACTTTTCGAGCAGACTTTTATCTACTTTCCATTGAAAATAGTTGGCAACACTGCCCCCATACAGTGCAATAGATTCAAAAGAACGAACGACTCAGGCTGGAGGATATAAGAGGTGAGTTACTCATTCTGTTTAGCATAATATGTCCTTAGCTGCATTGTAATATTTTCATAACTGGAACTATAATAAAAATTTATGTATATAGACGTATTGGGGTCTTTTTATTGAAAACGCAACATTTTAATTTATTTCTGATCAAAAGAACGAATTGAACGAAATGACTCAAAAAAATGATTCGTTCATTTTGATGAACGAGATTCAAAGAACCGAGTCACTAAAATTATTCGAACTTCCCATCACTAACACACACACACACACTCTCTCTCTCTCTCTCTCTCTCTCTCAGGTATTCTCTACTTTTAATTTGTTGTCGCGTGCGTATGACGTTTGTACGGCGCGAGGTTTTTACGTTTTACGTTCTTAAACGACGCACAACCCGGAAGTGTCAGGCTGTGTGCTTTGCCGCGTGTGTGTGTGTGTGATGCTGAGAGATGATCCGGCTGATGAACACATGCCGAGCGACTTTTAATTATTTTAATTTCAGAGCTCCAGCAGTGAGTGTGTGTCCGCTTCACACCGCGCTCAGGACAGGTGACCAACAACAACAACACTAACACTAATACTATTATTATTATTATTACTATTATTATTATTATTAGCAGCTCATTCAGTGTAATTAAGAGCGGCTGGCACGTGACCCACGAGTTTATAGAAAAGATGAATTATAGTTGGAGACTTGAATAAAACCCTTAAATCCGCCTCATCAGCTTTAACCTTTATTTTCTGATCAGATACTCACACACTCATTTAAACTCTCATCTACAACTATTAAATATACAGTTTTAAAGTTTTAAACATATTTATTGAGGCTAACAGTAAATAATTTGGATATGGACAAGGATAAAAAACACAGATATTAACTGCCGCCTTTTGTGATTAGATACCTGAACAGGTCCATATAGTGATTTCGATGCGCTACTATTTATTATATTTTATTATTAATTATATAAATCTTGATCTTAATGATCCTATACTTTATACATCATATCAATATTAAATGTTTATTTCTTAATAATACTATAAATAACCTCATGTTGTGTTTTTATAATGAGATCTTAATACTGTGTGTGTTCACATGACCACATGTCACTCACTCGTCTCTCGGTCTAACCCTGCTCACTTCTTTTTAAAAAAAGTCTTTATTAGCTCATTATGTCCTAACCTGCCGTCTCCCCCCCACCTTCTCTGAGGCTCGGGGTTTGTGCTTTATGCTGTTCTCTTCCCGAATCTTCTCACTTCTACAGTAGATCTGCAGCTGATCTGAGATCAGCTTGTTTCATTACAGTATGTTGTCTTCTTCTCAAGGAAAACTGGTGCGTGATGGTGAGGACAGAAAACCAGTGGTGAGTTTGTTTTCAATCTGATTGTCTTTTTTTTTTTTTTTAAGTAAATGACCTCATTGTTTCTCAGGTGTGAGCACGTCAGTGTCTCTACTGGCCGAGCTTCAGGCGAACCTTATTTGCAAATATTTACATACACTGTCAGACTGCAGAGGGAGGATGGTTTCAGTATTCTGGACTTCATCATCATCTTCATCATCATCATATACATAACTCTCAGTATAACTGATGATCTGATTGTTGGGCTCAGTTCTGTATCAATCTGTTTATTCACTAATTTATTTATATCCAGTTAATAACACTGTAATGATAAGAAGCTCTCCTGTGTTAATGATGTAACACACAGACTGACCCACAGTGTGAACCGCGAGTTATTCAGTGTGAAATTCATGGCATAAACCATCAGCCTGACGCGGGCCAGTGAAGTGTTTGGCTGCAGGTTGGAGTGAGAGAAAGTTCATCATTGGGTTTTGTCTTTTTCAGATTTGCATTGAGGGGAACATCGCGAGCGGAAAGACGACGTGTCTGGAGTATTTCAGCAAAACCAGCAACATCGAGGTGAGAAACACTGAACTGACAGCAGGGGGCGAAGTTGTGTAGTTGTGCAGTGTAGAAATACCTCAACTCACCTGTCTCACCTGTCTCACCCGTCTCACCTGCACAGTGGTGGCACGAGGGCGTGGTGCAGGGGGTGTGGACTGCACTGGGTTACACCTGTGAATTGGAAGACTTTCTATAATATTTTTGTGCAATACTTCCTTATACTTTTTTCTATAAATAAGGAAGAGGAGTTGGGGTGTGAGGGGGTGTTGGTTGGGGGGTCGAGGTGTGAGGGGTGTAGGGGCACTGGGCCAGGGTTAGGGGTGTGAGGGGGCAGGGTCTCAGGTCAGGTGTTGGGATAGTGTATGTGTTAGATATTAACATGACTCTTTAACTCTGATAAACTCTTCCAGGTTCTGACTGAACCGGTTTCCAAATGGAGGAACGTTCGAGGACACAATCCACTGGTGAGAGAGAAACTTTTAACCGTTAATCAATATCAATGATCAATTAATGATTGATAATAAGGTTTGATGTATGAACCGTGTCTGGATGATGTAATAGCACTGATAGTCTGGCAGTCTGATGGAGAATATAAAAGTGTGTGAGGATCTCAGGGACACACAGAAACACAACGTCATCACTGTAATGTCGAGCTGAAGCTCGAGGCCAGCCGGCAGCCGCTCGACTCTCAAGCACATCAGTCAGGAGTTTAGATCATACTGTACGTCTGGGATATTTCACAAGAAAGCATCACACTACCTGGAGATTTTTATCTTGTGGTTCGAGTGTGTGAATGTGAGGAACCTGATGATGTTCACGTAGAGATCTTTCTGTCCACTGCAGTGTTTAACTCTGTACAGGTGTGTAATTTGTGTGTCCGGGGAAGTGTATATGTAATGTTATTAGTGTGTGATGTCACGGACACACTGCAGATCTTACACACACTTTAAATCGGGTCTCTGTAGTTATTAATAAGAGCAGCTAGTTATCCTGTACTGGCTATTCTGATTACAGTTGGATTACTGTGTATTAGTGACTAAATTAATTTTAGATTTAGAGTAAATTAAAGAGTAAAGTGGAGGAGGATGATGATGATGATGAGTGTAAGACGTTTGTGTCTCTTGCAGGCTCTGATGTACGAGGACCCGGCGAGGTGGGGTCTCACACTGCAGACCTACGTCCAGCTCACTGTCCTCGACCATCACCTCTCCAAAATAGTACGCACCCTCTTGTGTCACGCCTCACTGCCACGGGTCTGCCCTCCGTCCCCTCCACCCCCTCCACACCCTCCGTCCCCGCCACACCCTCCGTCCCCTCCACACCCTCCGCCCCCTCAGTACCCCGAGTCCGCACTCTGAAGCTTTATTCATCTTTCTGTTTCCTCTGTGCAGGCGGCCCCGGTCAGGATGATGGAGAGATCTCTGTACAGCGCAAAGTACATATTTGTGGAAAATCTCTATAAAAGGTGAATAAGTACGATTTATTTATTTATAAAGCAAACAACTTTTTTGTCTTCCTGTATATTTATTTTCTTTATATAATTCTTTTTGTATTTGTTTATTAGGTCAGGTTAGTTTTTTTGTTATTGTGCATTTATGTTCTTATTTATCGTTTAAAAGATTAGTGTTAATTTAATGAGATCAAACAGCTGATTTTTTTCCTTTTACACTTTTATACATTTGAGAGAATATACAGTATTTGGAAAATAAACGTGTTTGTTTCCTAAACGGTCGATGGACCCCTGTGGTGACGCTGAGAGGAAACTATTCTGAGGCCACGACTTACTAATACGTGGGAATGAGATACTATGTTGTGTCCCTGACCCCCGAGCGTGTGGTGATGAGGTCACTCGTGTCCCAGGTGTGAGAGGATGATGGTTTTATTCTGTGTGTCAGTGAGTAATTAAAGCTAATTTTACATCTGTAATAATAGTTATAAACAAAATCGATTCATATTTCATATTCCGTATGATCTTGTTAAGTCATGACCACAGCAGAGTATCTCATGGCCACGCATTATACTATCTTGTTCCCATGACTTTTGTGGCCTTGGAATATTATTTCCCCTCCCCAAGTGTCACCAGAGGGGCTCTGTACTGATAGGAATTAATGTAATGAATAATTTTGGCTTTAAGTTTAATGATCTGTTAGTGGATTATTTAGGGACTTTGTGTGTGTGATTAGTGGGAAGATGCCTGAGGTGGATTACGCTGTCCTGACTGAGTGGTTCGAGTGGATCATCAGTAACATCTCCATTCCTGTAGACCTGATTGGTTTGTTACTCAAACTGACTCTCAGTAACAGTGTCTGCTCGTTAGCTGCAGTTAGCATTACATGCATTTCTCTAAATGTGATAACTGTAATAGAGTTCAACTCAGTCAGAAAATTATTTACACTTTGATTAATAAATAATATCTCAGACTGACCTGCTGTGTTCCCCGTGTTCTCCCCGCACTCCAGTCTACCTGCAGACGTCTCCTCAGACATGTCTCGCTCGTCTGAAGCAGAGATGCAGACAAGAAGAAAAAGTCATTCCATTGGTACGACTGAAAAAACCCTCGCTTCCCTGCGGCGGATTCATTTATTAAAGTATTTATCTGCAACGTGGCATGGATGTTTAATTGTTCGTGTGTGTGCGCGTGTGTGTGTGCGTGTATATGTGTGTGTGTGTTCAGGAGTACCTGGAGACTCTTCATCATCTGTATGAAGACTGGCTGATAAATCAAACCTCGTTTAAAGTTCCTGCTCCTGTTCTGGTAGATATGACACTATATTATTATTATTATTATTTAAATAGATAACTGCCAAACAAACATTTTGAGAAGTGATTATGCTGTAATATTCTTCTGAACTGGAGTGTAAGACTTCATCAGTTTAGGTCTCCTAGAAGGTTTTAACTGTCTGGTGTAAACTGTCTGCATTTATATAATAATCTAACTTTTACAGACACAGGAATAAGAAATCATTTTTTATTATTGAGACTCGTTATTGAGATTGTGTGTGTGTGTGTGTGTGTGTGTGTGTGTGTGTGTGTGTAGGTCATCCCGGCTGATCATGATCTTCAGAAGATGCTCCATCAGTATGAGGAGAACCGAGACAAGATCTTCACCGTCCCTCGAGCTCCATAAACAGGAACGTTTCTCACACACACTTTGTTCTAGAGGCAGTGTTTGGTCCTGTGTGTATGTGTTTGATAAAGTAGTAAACAAAAAAATTAATAAATGATAGTACTTTATTATCTTTCAGCTGAGAGTGAATGAAATTGATTCCTGATTCATTACATCTTGATTCGATTCAAAATCAACTTTTGATTCATTGATTCGATTCGGTGAGTCAGGTTTCTGTAGGAAATATAATGATATAAACTTGGACTAAAAGCCTCTTTCTGTTTTATTCAAATATTTTTCTTTAAATTTATTTTTAATCATGTATAAAAGAATTCTCACCAACGCAAGATAATTCATATTCTTTTTTTATTCTATGTTTATTGTCTCAGCCACACGCACACGTTTTAGAGAACCAGTTGGTGCTGTACTTCACTGGATTTCTTTGTCTTTTTTAATGGAAATTGTCATTTCTTACATTTTCATATTATGACTTATTTATTTTCTTAGTCTGTTTATTAATTGGAATATCGTTATATATTTTGCTGTTTAAATCACTGAATCATTCCACAGCTCTGACCAGAGAGTTAAACCATTGGACACAACAGTCTTTTAATACTTTTTTTTTAAGTTTATTTTTTATTTATTTACTTAAAAAACCCAAAATGTTCCTATAAAAGTGTCACTTGTGTTTGGAGGACCGTTAGAGACCGGTAGTATTTTGCACTCTTCATGTTTACGCTGTAATTGTAATAAACCTGTGAGAAATGGATGAACTGCTGATTTCTGTCTTTCTTACTGTAAAAGTCTGGAGACGTGTTTAGTGATATAATCTATAATCTACTGCCAGCATCACCTGATCCTGTATCATGTTATTATTACTTTTATTACAGTTAGTAATAAAAGTAAAACAAGTGCAAATTACTCTCTGATTCAGTATCAGGAAGGCACAGATAACACACACACACACACACATAAAACAGCTGTCCTGTACACATGTTTAAACACAGGGGTGTCAAACTTATTTTAGGTAACACACTGTACTTCATGTGTAGAGCACACACACACACTCAGATAAAACTCAACATGTCCTGCAACATCACTCACACACACAAACATCAACCCAGAGACGAGCGGTAATCAGGGGAGGTTTGAGCTCAGAAACACTGAGGTGAGATGTTCAGGTCACCAGGACCACGCGTCAGGTCACGTGTCGCCGTCGTCCTTGGTTCGTTCATCAGGTTATTGGGTTATTGTTCATCAGGGATGATCTGATCATTCTGATTCACACACATTCACATTTCATACAAACTCCCTTCATTATGATTGTGTTAAGCTGCTGTGCGACACTGACGATTGTTAAAATCACTATACATATCAAATTGAATTGAAAACTTCTGGCTCTAAATTTAATTAGGTGTGTGTGTATCCGTCTCAGTTCTCTGCTCTAGTTCAGGGGTAAAGGTTGTATAAAAGCGGCGTCAGTATGAGACCCTGTGGATGTGTGTGTTGCTGCTGGGTGGACAGGGCACTGGTTTGAACTCAGTTTAACAAAGTTAAAAGAGGAAGGAGGTCACATGGCTCATTTGAATGAGTGTGTCCCTGTCAGCTTCTCCTTGAGAGCACAACGTTAAAGGTTCTATAAAACCAGGTTTAACGCTGTGTTACAGTGGCTCATGCGGATGAGTTCTTGTTTAAAGGTAGACAGTTCTGAGGTTCAAACCCTGGCCTGGTCTGCTTTTTCTTTAGGTTGGGGATGTAAAGGAAAAAATTTGAAGGAGTTCCACTAAACCCTATAGCTCATGTGGATCCGTGTGTGCCCCCCCCCTGGAAGGAGAGGTTACTGGATTGAATCCAAGCACCGGCAGCTTCTACTTCATCTTTTGGTGAGTGTTAAGGAATTAAGAGTAAAGGTTCTTAAATCCAACTGCAACATTCTCAGGAGGTAGCGCATCTGGATCGTGGCTTGCCTTGAGAAGCACAGGTTGTTGGATCGAACCCCAGAAAGGCTGCCTTTGTTTCACGCCAAAGTGAAGAGCACAAAGTTAAATGTTCTATAAAAGAGGGGACAAGCCTGAGACCTTACAGCTCCTGTGGATCTGGTGCTTGTGTCTACATTAAAGGGTTTCCAGTTTGAACCCCAGCCACATTTTAAGAACACAAACCCAAAGGTTCCATAGAACAAACTATAGGCGGGAGATCCTGTAGCTCATGTGGATGAGCACCCACCTCTGGGTGGAGAGGTTGCTGGTTCGAAACCCGGCCAGGACTCCACGATAAGAGCGTAGACAGTTCAGGAGTTGATTGCAGGATGTGGAAGGTGCTGGAGGGGGTAACCCACCAGGAACAGAGCATGAAAGAAAGGGTTATACACCAGAGTGAGAGAGGTTTGACTTAGTTTTTCATAATATAGGAAGCGCTGTAAAAACCCATCACTCACACTTTACCTGCAATACCATTTTTCCACCCATCACCTCTCTCACATGTCTCGGGGACAAGCTGGATTTGAACCAGCAACTTCCAACCTCAGAAGCAAGGTTTTTACCACTACACCACCGAGTCTCACACCAAACGTGTGGAGGTAAAGGACTTTTGTCTGTTAAAATGGCAGAAAATAAAATAAAAACCATTCATACAAAAGTGAAAGTGGATTGTCTGTCATTAATCTACACTGAGTCTCCCACAATATTAAGATAAGGGGAAATCAATGTAGATAAAGTTTTTACAAATAGTAAATGTTAAATTGTGAATGCATAAGTATTGACTCTCATGTTGAAAATCTCTAACCAGTGGTTCTTGTTAGAGGAGGAGGCGTGCTTACAGCAGTGAAGTTTACCTTCATAATGAACAATGACATCAACAACACGTCCCCTCAGGAGCTGGGTTTATTACACAAGTGTTCTGCTCTACTTCGTCCTCTAGAGGAATAGCAACAGACTAGCGCTACAGTCCACAATATGATTTTGAATCAAGAATAAAGAACGTGTTCCACCCGTATCGGGCCGGTCCTTGTCCCCGGGTCGTGTGTTTGACACCCCTGATTAAACGGGTCACATACACACACACTTTACTTTACTGTGAAAAAGAAGCTTGTGTGTTTCTTCTTCCTGATCTGGAGGTGTTGAGGTTAAGAGCACAGGAGCATGGACCACCATCTGGTCAAGCAGTTCAGCAATAAGAGTCTCATCACAGGAACGTGAAGATGTTGAGATACGTGGATCTGCGAGAGCTTCTGGAGTTCTTCACCTGAGACGAACACGTTCATAAAGACAAAATAAACAAGAGCAGCTTAATCCCAGAGCTCACGTAAACACTGACCCTTACATCATCATCTACTACACATCATCATGTTTGAGGAATCTGTTAAAAATGTTTTATCCATCAATTTAAATCTGTAAAATACAACAGAATAAAAGCTGGTGGAAAACTTTATACTTTTACAAAAAGATTCATAAATGTGATGATCATAGATAATTAGTTTTTAAAGCAGTTAACATACTATTAAAAACAAACAAACAAACCAAAAAAAAACTGTAACAATGATAATTTCAGATAAATTTTAGTTTTTGACCGTAACATTAGATTAAAACACAGCTCAGGATAATCACTTGTCTTCATTTCTATTTAATCCTCTTAAAGAAATGAAGTAAAAAGCAGTTATGTAATGTTTCCACCCATTTACTCTCTTTTCAAAACATCAGGAGCCACTAAAATAAATCAATATGCAAATTAGACACGCCCATTAAACCACGCCTTACATCATAACATTAGCTGACTTTACTAACTGGCTAGTTAACTGTGAGAAAAACAACTAGATTTATTTAACTTGACACATCAGACAGCCACATCTTTCTCTAGTGAATCACTTCCTGCCATTGTATGGTAATTTGCATATTTGATGTGATTGGTCCAAAGTTGGTGAGTTTGTTTAGTGACTTCACAAGCTAAGGTTGTATGTAGCCCCGCCCCCAAATCGTATTTAAACAGAGAAAACATGTATTTATGTAGAAAAACACAAATTTTAACCTGAGTAACTTCACCGCTGTATTGTGTGTGTGTGTGTGTGTGTGTTTGTCGTGAGGTCTGTTGTAAGGGAGCTTGTGCTGATCGTCACCTCATCACACAGGTTTGTCAGAGCTCCAGGGTGTGGTGTAGGACGGGATCGGCTCTGCTGCACGGATCGTTGTTCTCATCGTGCTCTGCAGGGGGCGCCGGAGCAGAACCGCTCACACGGTTGGGGATGTAGAATGACTGCGGAGGCTCGGTGATGCCGTGGTGCTGCTGGAGTCTGTCGGAAGCGAAGCAGCTGCTGCAGCCGGCGATGCTGCAGACGGACTCGTGCGAGGGGCTGCAGAGGATCGGGATCGTCTCGCTCTTCTCGCACTGTGCCGTCTCCTCCACCGGACACTTCAGAGGCTCCTCGCCGGGGTTCTCCTTCAGCTTCAGCTTGTCCATCATGTCGGCCAGGTCCATCACCGGGGCGTCGTCGCCATGTTTTAACTCCGGAGTGTGTGATGCAGCTCCAACAAGCTGAGGCTGCTCTTCTGAGGAACAAGGTTCTACAGCAGGTTGGGAAGCTTCAGCGTGTAAGGTGATGGTAAGAGGACCACTCGCTTCACGGCCCGGCCTCACGTCTCTCGCTCCGGAACGCTTCACCCTGGTAGACGAGCTTTTGAAGATGGGCCTCTGTCGGAAGGCCAGGTCTGGATAATCCTTCTGCATCTCCAGGATGGACTTGTCTTCACTCAGGAACGATCCATGTCTGGAGCTTTGGCACTCGTTCATTTCCAGATCTGAAGATTTTAAACACAGTTCTGGATTTAACAGGAAGTCGTCTCTGCTTGCTCTGTCCTCCTCCAGTACACCGTTTGGACTTTGATCGAGATCCGGTTCCTCCTGAAGAGCCGCAGCAGAACATTGTTTCTGGATGATCTCCAGAGCTTCAGCGTGAGACGTCTGGCTCGTGATCTTAATCAAGTGTTCACATTCAATCCGGGCCAGAAAAAGCTCAAAGCCCATTTCTTTGGCCCGGTTTGGGTCGGCGTTTTCGGACAGTTGATACTCGGTGTCGGTTTCAGAGTCGTAGCCAATGTGGTGGAGGACGCTCCGAGTCGTCTGCAGCGGCAGAACCGTTTTGATGTAGTAAACAAAATGACCTGTGAACTTCTACACAACAACAACAACAACGTTCAGTTAAATTCAACTCTCCATCATCTAACCTTACACACGTACAATCCACACTCAGACAGGGGGGCGTGGCCTAAAGTCTGGAGTCATCAGAAGTGTGTAACATTTATTAAAGACTAATACATTTTTAACTGTTAGGCTGTAAATCAATTAAAATCTAGTTAATCCGATAATAGTCTGATTAATCACGATTAATTACAATTTTAAAACACTCAGATTTATTTGGATAGTAAAAGTGCAATGTTGGAATACACAAATGCATTTTGTTTAAATCTCAAACATTACCATTTAACAGATGTTAAATTTAAATCTCTCGAATGGGAACGGCGCTGCATGCAGTGAGTGGGTGAAGTACGGGGGCGTGGCAACCCACCGATGGTGGGGCTCGAACCCGGATCCTCAGATCCAAAAAAATAAAACAGCCTTGAGGCTTAGGTGCCTGAGCCATCGCTCACACAGCTTACAGTTAGTGCGTTCTTGTAAAAATCGTTCCCCCTGAGGGTCGCTGAGCACACAGCTCTGGTTTTATTTAAATTTCCATCTAGAAGCGTTTTATCATTAAACTTATTTCATGAATCAAATATTTAAATAAATTATTTAAATGATAACATTAAAATTCTTATGAAATATATAAATAGTAACTTATAATTAAAACAAGTAAATTATAATTTCTGCTGAAATAAAATCATTAGATTAAATACTGCATGAATTACCAATTTCTCATTTTGAAATTTTTTATCATTTTAATTTTTTATATAAAAAAATTGTCTTTTTAAAATTTTGTAAAAGTTTTAATTCATATTATTTTGAGGAGATTTTATTGTAATAACTGCAGCAGCTCAGAGCATTTCCTGTTTACTTTCTCTTCTGTAATGTGAACTCAGTGCAGCGTGAACCGTTCAGATTATTCAAAATTTATTTTAAAACCATGACAGACAGAAACAGGAACAGTGTGTGTGTGTGTGTGTGTGTGTGTGTATGTGTGTGTGTGTGTGTGAGAGAGAGAGAGAGAGAGAGAGACTTTACTCTCACCTTCATGGTTTTAATCTCTTTTCTCCAGGGAAAGAGGAACAGGTTAATGCAGAACAGCTCGAGCACCTCGAAGGCTTTACTCAGGCGCTGAAGCACGCTTCTGATACTGGTGGTGGTGCTACTGGTGGTGGTGCTACTGGTGGTGGTGCTGCTACTGGTGCTTCTGGCGGTGCTGATGATGTCGATCACAGTGGGGTAAAATGGCAGGAGTGTGAAGGTGTGTGCTGCCTGACCCGGGGTTAACAGCACCTGCCTGGCCTGCTCCATCAGCTGTGCGTCCTCACACACCCTCACGCCGCCCTCACTCCACACCCGGCTGTAGAAACTCACGTAGCGCTCCAGGACATCCTGATGTCCCGCTTTAGTCGTCTCACCTCCAGAAACGTTGGTCATGGCGTGTGTATTCCTCGCATGTGTGTGTGTGAAGAGACAGCAGAGAGCTGAAACCAGGAAGTGAAAGTAAACAGGATGACAGCAGGGAGAAGGCTGGGCTTCTAGTCCAGACACAAACTTCACAAACCACACAGGAGTATCAAACCATCACCAAGTAACAGACATAACACTAATCACCTGTGCAGGTGAGAGCTTTTCTTCCTCCTCCTCCTGCATGTGTCTGTCACTCACTGATCAACAACAACAACAGCAGCAGCAATGATAATAATAAACATCTTCATTAGAACTATTACCTGTCTGTGGAACACGCTTCTGCATGTAGATCAGCCTCCAAATCCTTCATCTGAAGTATTAACTCCAAACACAGAACAAACCCTGCACCCTCCTGTCCACACACACACATACAGCTGTTCCCGGAAGTAACGTTACACACTCGATTCATAACAGCAAATACACTGTTTTATTAGCTTCAGTTCCTGTTAAACATTCTGTCCTTTACTGTTTAGTTAAAGCATCATCATATTCACCACACGAGGCTGTCAATCAATGTGACGGCAACTTCTTTTCTTAAAAACAAGCACGTGGTTTAATTTTGTATTCTTTAACAGACACTACATTTCCCAGAGTTCCAAAGGGAATCTCCACCAATCAGAGTCACCGTTGTTACCATGGAAATCTTCTTCCAAACCCACCGGCTTCCGCTGACGTCATTACGTCTTGCTCGTTTCAGTTAATAATATATTTTAACATGTATAAATATTTTCTAACCGTCGAAGTTACTTCTAGACATTTATTTCGTATATAAATCGCGTTCGTTACACGTTTTCTCTTTTTGTAACATTTTATTTATTTATTCATTTTGGTCACGTACAAATTACTGCGCAAATCTTCACGCACCGGCTCTCTACTAGCGTTAGTATCTTTTTAATATTGCATAATGAGCCCCACAGTTCCTTTAATCACATAGATAAAATCAGTCGGGCTTTTTTGTCAGTGCCTCGAGTTAGCAAACTCCGTTGACTGTGCAGCTAAAATTCCCGGATGAGAACACTGCGACTGATTCGTCCTGACGAACCGCGGTGCTCTGTGGGATTTGTAGTCCACTAGAATCAACTTCGATCCTGTTTTTTTAATGAGCTTTGGACGATCTGTGTCTTTAAAATGTAACGTTACATTACGCGAGTTAAATCAGGTAAAGCAAATTGCTCGTGAAGCAAATTCGAGCAATACTGCAGATAACAAATAGCGTTCAAAACCCTTTGAAAATTTACTTCCGGGTTTACAGTAGACAAAGGGGCGCACGTCAGCTGCCCCGCACAAACCTCTTGCATCCAGTAGAGGGCGACATAATGTCATCTATTAACCTGAAAGCGCAATATTTCTATTAATAATTACAGGAAAAACACAAAATCAGATATAACAAAAGGAATATAAAATTATACACAAAAAAGTTTACTCATTCTTAAATTAATTAGATATTAATGTTTTAAAAGAGCACAAATGTTTACAAATAATTAAAAATAATAATATTTAATCAGCTAATTGCTATACATAGTGATGTAAGTGCTGAGTTTGATTGAAGTGCTTTGCATTTTGATGAGAATGTGTGTTTAGGATTATTTTGATAACCTTTATACACAAAAAGAAAAATGTACAGAGCTTTACAGACTCTACACTGCTTCCAATAAAGATACAACACAGAAAGACAAAAAGCAGCATCATGTTTCTCTACTTAGTCATTTACGCGCGCGCGCGCACACACACACACACACACACACAGAGTCAGTGAGAGAGTTTCTGTAAATATCTTTCAGTAATATTCTACACCAGGAAATACAGTGACATTTAAACTTATTTATAAAGTTGGAATAAATGCGTGTAAAAACATTATTTAATGATTGAAAATGTATTTGATTGAAAAACAAAAACTTTAAAATAATCTCAGATTTAAATATCATTAAATGAAAAGACTCTTTAAAAATATGAAACGTTTGTAGAGGAAAAATAAAGTTCCTGTTCACTTGAGTTTTATACATTATTATTATAAGTTCAAATGTTTACTAAATGTAAGAATTGCGGATAAACTCACAGGTCAGTTAGCCAGCTAGCATCACACTAGGGGGTTTAATAGGTGTTTAGTTACACAGTTAGCGTGGAAACGTTAACCTGCTAATGTACGTTGGTTAGCATGAGCATGGCATGTGATGCCAGCAGAGAGGATTAGCTTAAACATCGTTTATCAGAACACCAGTTTCTACGAAATAAAGCAGAGAAATCAGAGATTCCATTAATTGCTGTCGATTTTTACTGAGATGTTAGCTACTCCGCTAACATGAGATTAGCTGTTTTTACATATCTTTATGCTCCAGCACTTTACTTTGATTGACACATTGCGCTTTGGCTAAATTTAAATAACCACCCGGTATTTTATTTCCTAGAAAATAAGAAGGTAAAAATAGACTAGCAATAAGTTTAATCGTTTGCTAATCTGTTAGTACAAATGTAATTGTTTAGTAACGAAAGTCCAGATTGAATTTTCCCCACAAAATTACCTACAAGAGTTAAGAGTTAATTTTAAACCTCAGTCAAAGACAGATAGAGAGAGAGACAGAGAGAGAGAGACAGACAGAGAGAGAAAGCTAACACAGAGAATCTTTGGTTCTCAGCTTTGTATCTGGAATAAAGTTGTAAAATGAAGTCTGTTTATCTTTTGCAAAAGCAATCGTGTGTTTTCAACAAATCCTGTCCTGTAGGACATTTTCTGATCACATGATGACGACGTTACCAAATGGTGCCATCTGCAGTTGCTGTATTTGGCTGTGTTTAATCGGTGGTGTGTGTTTATTCACGTTTGTGTTTATCCGGCTGTGTGTTTGGGGTCCTGGTTGCCGATCAGTGGAATGGTTCGGTTCTGCTGCTCCACCACGGCCTCGTAGGGCGGCAGCTCATCCAGCGACAAAACAAACACAGACGAAACGTCCTGCATTCTGACTGGAAGATGGTAAGATGCATGTGCATGCGCTGACCACCAGGTGGAAGCACTTTCAGGAAGCCCCGCCCCTTCCATACTGGGGTGTGTATGTGAGGTGTGTGAGTATGGCGGCGGATCGTCTGTAGGGGTGAAGATCTGCGTTGCATCGCGTCCCACGCACTCATCATAACTGAACGAGTAGAAAAGAATAAAATAAGTTAATTAATGAACATAAAATAACACGAAACAATGACCATATGAGGAACGTTAGGCTATAAAGAGTCCAGAGTAGCTGTAGTGCCCTCTGCTGCCTGCCAAGTGAACTGCAACCGATAAACTTCGCGGAATATACGGCATATCCTAATACGGCTCCTCCCTGTTACACCTCGTCCAACACAGGAAGGGCACATACACACACCACATTATCATTCCTTCACCTTGATTTAGAAGCTTGAAATAAACTAAACAATAATATGAATATAAGATGAAGTAACATGTCAATGCAACAGATCATCTGTGTGTGTGTGCGTGTATGTGTGTGCATGCTCTCTGTCTTTGCGGAAGCTCTGGTTCATGTGCTCCACAGGTTTTCGGATCATACATGCGGCCTGAGTGGTTAGTTCGCCTGCACCATCTGTGGCACACACACACACAGACCATGGGTGTGTGTATATATCTGACCTGGCACTGTTATAGAAGCCCTCATCTGTGACTGGGATCAAGCCAAGATACCACCACACACACACACACACACACACAAAGAATGGAGATAAAGAAAGGAAATAATAAAAATAAGGAAAAATGATTATGATTTGTAGAAGTAGTAAATGTTGTGCAGTGTGTGTGTGTGTGTTTGGTTTGTAAATGCCAGTGTCTCCTGCTGAGGGAACTGAGAGATTCCCAGTGAGTTTGATCTAAATGGCAGCTCAGTTAATTGGCCTGTTCAATAATTTATCCTGTTCCTCACCTCCTGCCGAACGCCACAGGGTCAGAAATAACACACACACACACACACACACACACACAAAACAATTTGCATAAATTAAGCATCGTCATATTACTATATATTCCACAAACTTCCTGTGAGAAGCCCAGCGCTGCGTGTGTGTGTGAGGAGTCATGTAACTCAGAGAAGATGATCCACTCTGACTGTGAAGTAAAGACACTGCAGTAAGTACAGCAACAAAGCCTGCAAGTAAAACCTGTTAAACACTGTCTGGGAGCAGAACCGGATTTGGTCCTTAGTACTGGTGTGTGTGTGTGTGTGTGTGTGTGCTTGAAGGTCCTGGGCTGATCTCCTGAGGAGAGTTTGGACAGGAGGGTCAGGCGTCACCCGGGCAGGGGGTCAGGTCTGCCATGAAGCCTGATGAGCATGGGTTTGTACAGGAACAACAAACTGTGAGCGACCCAAAATTGTCCCATGCTGGCACTAAAGTGTGAAGAACCAGGAGAACGTGGAGGCACAGGAGCAGGCTGAGTCACGACTACAGCAGAGTGTGTTGGTGAGAACAGTGGCGTACGGCCGAGCAGGGCTCAGCATCCTCACATCGACCCGCTCCGACTGAGCCCAGGGCAACGACAGGCAACAACTCGTCCAAGAGGAGCTGAGAGCTGGGGTCGAGGAACTGCGTACCAGCCAGATGGTGAGTGTATCAACAACACGCATGCATTGACTAGATGAGAAGAAGCATTAAATCAGAGGGTGGATGGAGGACCTGGGCAAGAGCTCCCAGAGCCACTGTGAGAGCAGACGTACTTCTGCTTACAGAATCATCCAAGCAGGAGAACATGCTGAAACATACAGCGTCAGAGAGGAGAGGATGGGGCGTGGATGAAAGGAAGCAAGCCAAGCATGCAAAACTGGTGGAAGTGTGCTGCAGAAGGGGTGGAGAGCGATGTGTAAGCCCACAAAAGTGACGCCAAGAGATGAAGGCCAGCAGAAACTCCACAGAGGCAGCAGAGAGGGTCATGGATAAAGACACGAAATCCATACGGAACTAGGGGCACTGAACATGCATTCACTGTGCCAGAGGGGCTTAAGTTGCCACCTTGGTCACTGGGGAGTCCTGTGTATTCTGTCCTGTGATCACCCCGGCTGGATCACCTGAGCGAGGGGTGCTGATGACCGTGGATAATCTCACAGATGCCCCAGTGCAACACAAGATGCATTCGAAATTTTTTATTTTATGCACAATATTTCAATAGTCGTGGTAACTAAAAAATAAAA
This sequence comes from Clarias platycephalus, assembly GCA_030068275.1. Classification (NCBI taxonomy): domain Eukaryota; kingdom Metazoa; phylum Chordata; class Actinopteri; order Siluriformes; family Clariidae; genus Clarias; species Clarias platycephalus. Next base: position 407,040 of record JAQQZT010000023.1, read on the forward strand.
GCTGTATCATAAAAGTTGTATCTTTGTTGTATGTAATCTTTGTAAAATTCAGCATGTTCTTATATTAACACACCTTGTCTGTTTTTAATCAAAATAATAAAATATAGTTGCAAGTTATGATGATCGGGCCCAAGCACCTGCACCATCGCCGCCCGGGGCCACCAGAAAGACAGTGGGCACATGTATTTAAAGGGGACATACAAGATCATTACGACATAATTTTAGAATTGGGGGAATTTTATGACAAGACATTTATGACATCAAAAAGCCTGAATGCAGGAAAAAAGGATCACATTCAATATGATGATAACCATAATAACCATGCACCAGTGTGACACACTGCGGTACTCCTGGGGTGCATAATCTTTTGCATTCAGGTCACAGCCTCTCTTTTTTCATATTAATGAGAAACTGCAAAGAAGTGTACACTTTGTCCTGAAGATGTACAGTTCCAGCAATGCCCCTGACTGTTACACAGCGCTGACACTGGAGACTCCTTCCTCTGGTGTTACACAAACAGCTCCTTACTTTATGAAAATTTTACATCGGCATGGTTTTTGAATTCAGCTAGTGTTTGTGGAGTGTGTGCTGTGTACGTCACTGTCAACGAGCTGTCACTATAGAAACAATAATGCATTAGAACGAGTGCATTAATATAAACCTCAATAAACTCAGCTGCAGCGATGTAAGAAATACTAGTTACACTAGACTTTATCTTTACTCATTATTTCACTCATAACTATTTGAAAGAGAGAGAGATTAAAAACAGATTCACACAGCACAGGAGTGTTAGGGATTCTATCAGGAAAACACAGAGAGAGGTCAGAGGTCACTCACTGAGGCGGTGCGTCCGGGTAAATGGTGCTGATGTGTGGGACGGGGATCATCTCCGTGTACGAGTCAAAGTCAAATACAGGAGGAAATCCATCCACACACTCCGACCTCAAGTCACCTGTTGATCCTCCGAACGAAAACCCGTCTGCGGCTGCGAGGAAAAATACGAAATAAAATTATAGGTTAAGAAAAATGTGTTTCTGAAAGAATTGAGAAGAGAACATGGTTGCCAGGTCCAGTAGAACTCTTCAGACTAAAGTCTGTTTAAGGCAGTGGTTCTCAAACTTTTTCTGTCATTCCCCACTTAAGGGGGTGAGCGGATTTTCAAGCCCCACTTGTCAACAAAATAATAACGAAATCGGCTAAGTTTACTGTTTATTGAAATATCAATTTCTAAACCAATAAGATCAAACAACACCAGGTTCAAAACAGATAAAATACACGTGCATTGTTATAAAAGGCTTACGTTGTCACTTATCTTTGCATAATTGACCCCATGTTTATTAGCTGCTCAGCAATAGTTTGTAGTTTTTTTGCGCTGGCCAATTCTGTATGCAACTTTGAATGAAGCCATTTGTGCTTTTCTATCCACTGATTCAGATTTTACCATGCGATTCTCCTGCTGTCTGTATTCTGCCAGCTTTCTTTGAAAGAAGTCTAGTGGCTTATT
>JAQQZT010000023.1:478504-493460 GCA_030068275.1 Clarias platycephalus
CTCTCACCCCCCCCCCTCTCTCTCTCTCTCTCACACACACACACACACACACACACACACACACACACACACACAAATTACTATTAAGACATTTAAAAATCAATTTTTTACCTTTTTGGACCCAAGCATGTACTGTAGGTGAAGCCACAAAGTCTAATGAAAAAACAAAACCTCTTCTTTAAAGTGAGAATGAAACACAAATTGTGTAAAGAACTCGTCTTTTATAATCATTAATGCTGTCAGTCATTTCGAAAACTGGATGCTTAATTTTCATCGCGTCTCCGCTGAGAGGATTTGTGCGTATGTATTGTACCTTCAGTTCTCCTCTTTTTGAAATATGTCAGAAGCTGTGCTTGAACTGTTCTCTTGCAAAAATGCGAACAGTTGAAAAATTATGCAAACTTGCGTGTGCTTGTGAGCAGCGTGTTACAATACGCAAACGTGATCATGAGACACGATTCGGCCTCGCGGCTCTGGATAACCTGAGAGAATGTTAGCAGGAGATACGTACTGTATGCGTGTGTGTGTGTGTGTGTGTGTCTATAGAGAGTCTGTTTCAGCATCTGAGTCACCATTAGTGCATCAGGACGACAGGAATGAGCGACTTCAACAAGACACGTCGTTATGCACAGGCAATCACTCATCACGTTTATTTCTGTCTCAGGCACGGGTATTAGTCTGGGTTTATGTAGTTAAGTACTTAGTTAAGTAGTATTAGGTAGTATTTAGTTGCCTTGCTTTGAGTTCATTGTGCACAGGGTTAAAGTATTTCATGTTCGATTTATTTGTTTTATTAAACAACTAAACAAACTAAAAAAATGGTCCTTTAAATGAACAAAAACTTTATTGACTTTCGGGTTCAGTTCTACTGTAAGTTTTATAAGGTTCTCTGCAGGACTTTCACGTTCTCTTAGAGGAACCTGAGCAATCCGAAACTTTTTTCTTTTTTTTCCCATGATCATTTACGCTCTGAAACATTCAATAATAATTATAATTATAATATTAATGATAATAAAGTAAAAACTGATAAATAAGTTAGAAGTAATAAAATCAATACTACTCAGTATTACAGGCATTACTGTAAAAATATTAATGAGATGATGTGAGATGAAATCTGTGCACCGAATGACCTGCTGTTGTTGTTTTACTGTTTCATTTTTTTTTTTATTACTGAACTTTCTATTTTTCTGTTGCGCGTGAGTTCATTATTCATTATTCGCCTGACCCTCTCACTGCACTGCGGTCGGATCAACAACATCTGCTCCTTTAAACAGACTTTATAAATAAACATGACTTATTTTTCGCCCATTGTGTCCAAATCAAAGAAGAAAAAAAAACTGGTGAAAAATAATTCTCCTTTAAAATTTTCTTCTTTATGATTATTCTGGAAAATAATTTCTGTAATTATGCCCACTCGCTTTAAGAGCGCTCGTTAAGACTAAGACTCATAGATTACACTGTGAAGGTCAGCAAGGTCACGACTCCACCTTGAGCCTAGAGGTGTTAATGAGGTGGGCGTCAGCTCAGTCAGGTGGCTCCGCCTTCCTCTGATTTATAAGTGATAATGTTCATGCGATCAAAAGTAGACAGAAAGAAAACAGATGGAGGTGAGTGGACTGGTTAAATGATTTAATGTGTGTGTGTGTGTGTGTGTGTGTGTGTGTGAGAGAGAGAGAGTAAAGCAAATAATTGTACAGTATCTCTGAGCTCTGGAGGACATGGTCTGTGTGTGATGATTCAATTGTTAGTTTTGTGCCAAAGCTAATTTTTCCAACAAGTAATAAACACTTACAGCTTCCAATTTAGCTTCATGCTTTAGCTTTGTGCTTTATCCGCTGCACACCTAAAACCTCACACTCAATATCAAACAACACACTTTAAGCCGTGAGCTCAGAGCTCTGACTTCATGAACATGTCAGTTTTCAGAAAGACAAACACACTCGGGTGCAGCATTAATATTTACACTCGGTTTGTAAAACCCGCAGCACGCTGAGAGAAAACCTGCACAGAAACGTCTGTCTAAAAATAACTCTGATGTTATGTTCAGATGGATTTATTTAACACACTGCTCCATGGATTTAGTACAGGATATTACAATTATTTTATTTATCTGGGAAAAGATTGTAAAAAAAATCTAAAACATCTGAGCATCAATATAGTAAAGTTTCAACTGAAGGAAAAATCTATTTAAGTCTTCAGCTCCTAACAACTTCTATTACAGACTTCGATCAGATTTAGATCGAGTTAATTCTTTGATTCATTAATACCTGCATATATATGAAATAATGTAGAAAAGTCTTATCTGTGTAATAAGCGTGATAAACTTTATAACTTATAATATTATGTAAAGTATGACTTATATTAATATGTTCTGCGCATGCGCAAGCGTGCAGCAGCTTGGTGCAGGTGCTCTCCGGGTTTTTGTGTGTTTTACTTGTGTTTAATACTTTTCCTCTGAGCAATTTCCCTCTGGGATTAATAAAGTTCTTTGAATCTTGAATTGAATATTAAGTAAAATAAACAAATAAAAACAATAAAACAAATAAATGTCTCATTAAGAAAATATCTTTCCCCTATTTAAAAAAAATAAAAATTCTCTGGTAATTAATTATTTTATTTCATAAAACATAAAACAGAAAATTGCTTTTTCAAAACAAATTGTTGAATTACTGAATATGCACATACAGTGGGTATTGAAAAGAACCCCCCCCCCCCCTTAAAATAAAAGTACTTTTGAAGGCTTTATGGCTGCCTATAAGCACAGTGAAGTCTACTATTAAGAAGTTTTATATTTGGACCCACAGACCTACCCCAGATTAGTTGGATAAAAGAAGCAGGAGGAAACTGGTCAGAGAGGAAACCAAGAGGCCAACAGCAACTCTGAAGCAGTTGCAGTTAACCCTGACCCAACCCTGGTCATTGTGTTCATTTGGCAACAATATCACAAATTCTCCATAAATGTGGCTCGTATGGGAGGTTTGCGAGAAATAAGCCACTCCTCAGGAAAGGTCACATGCAGTTATGAGTGAGCTTTGGAAAACACAGGTGGTCACGGTGAGGAATTATTTGGCAGCAGATCATATATCTGGTGGAAATCTTATACAGCTCACCATCCAAATGATACCATTCCTACAGTAAAGCATGGAGGCGGTAATATCCTGTTATGTGGTGTTTCTCTGTAGGAAGGTAAAGTCAGAGCCCAGACTTAAACCCCATTGGAAATCTGTTGAATGATTTGAAGACTGCAGTCCATCAACTGTCTCCATCAAATTGATTTCAACTTGGCAAATACTGCAAAGTCTAAATGTGGCATTGAGAAGATAAGTGTCACCTGATTAAGTTTACAAATAATTTTTAGAAGGGGGTGATTCTTTTCCAAATCACTGATTTTTTTCCTAACATTTTGGTTATACTGTATCTTTCACTTGGATGTTGGACAAAAACAAACACTGCAATGCAATATTTACAATTATATGCAATATTTTCAGTGTATTATATACAATATTTTCATAGTCAGGCTCACTGATTTCAATGAATCAGTCCGGGAGTGCAGTGATAGAAAATGTCTGTCCTGTAAAACTGATGGTGTCCTGATGGTGAATAATCCTAATTTCGTGAAAATCCTCAACAGTTCACAGTCCAATACAGTGGAAAACAGAGTGACAACAGAGATGGCGTCAAGGAGGCAGGGGACAACCTGTGTACAACCTGGGACAAAATGCTACAGCTTTTCAAACTGTGTAAATCTTCATGTACTATGTATAAAATATCAAATAATTATTTAACTGAGAATAAACAAACAAATAAATAAACAATCCAGAAACAGTAACCTGATCATTAACTAATATATTCACAGTAAGCTATATTTATACAAGTTCAATACAAATTATACAATTATACAAATTTCACTTCCTGAGATTTTTTCTCACATTTAGGCAAAAGTGCCTTAAAGTTTCCGTTATTGTATAGATCCTTACACAGGCTTACTAACTAAGTGCCATCAGTCACACACAATTGGGAAGAGGTTTATTTATTTATTTATTTATTTATTTTGCAATGTTGCAGCGTGTTTCTTATTTTTGTCCTGAACAGAATAGAAGTGTGTGAAACGGCGCACACACGGAGATGCTCAGTTTCTCAGGAGCTGTGACTCAGATTCTGAGGTTCTCTTCAGCATCAGACGTCACCCGAGCGTCAGAATAAAAGAGGACGCGAGCGGCAGTGTGTGTGAAATATGATAAATTACCTTCGGTGGAGCAGGTCAAGCTGCTAGTAGACAGGGTGTGTGATGTATTTGGCCTTGGTGTTCCAGAGGTAAAAAGAAAATCTCTGCAAGGGGCTGAGTGAAGTGTGTGTGTGTGTGTGTGTGTATACAAGAAAGAGAGAGAGAGATGAGACGGTGTGCAGATGAGGTCATGATGGCTGACAGTTTTTTTTTTTTTTAAATACAACATTTTTTCCCATAAAGGAAAAAAGGAAATTTTTGCTCTGCTGAATTTCTCTCCACTGGAAAGCAGCTGGATTTTTTTTGCGTTATGTTACATTCTCAGTCCTGCGTGTCAGCAGGTTGTGTTTTTATTCGCAGAAAAACCCTACTTCTTGTACTTTAACCCATAAAACTCAGAGCAGTTTAGCTGAACTAAACATTTTTGTAATAAATTAAATTATGAGCACTCAGGTCACGTGACATTATGTGACTTTTAACTCGCCACTCACATGACCTGAGTTTGTAAAATTAATTCATTAATTAAGAAAGTAAAATTCAATAAAATGTATTTCTTGCAATCATTTAATTTCATTGCATTATGTTTTTAGCTTTAACCTATAACAAATAATTATTAATTTCTACAAAGCGCAGGGTCAGCCATGATACAGCACCCCTGGAGCAGACAGGGTTAAGGGTCTTGCTCAAGGGCCCAATAGCGGCACCCTTTGTGAGCTGGAGCTCAAACCGCCGACCTTGTGATCAGTAACTCAGAGCCTTAACACAATAAGCCACCACTGCTGCAAACAAGTTACGTGTTGGCCAAGAATCCAACCCGGGTCAACTGTTTGGAAGGTAGCTATGCTAATCACTACACCACCAATGCTTTATTAGTTACAGTGTCGATGATGGTCACTTCAACGAGAAACATGGATGCTCTATTAATGTTTTTAATTGTCTTAAACAATCCCCATTTATCGCAAACATAAACACACTAATTTTCCCAACCTGAGATATGTACACAAATTTTTTTTAAGTGTACCTATTTTAGACTCCGTGTAGTGCCATATTTCAGTCACTAGGGGTCGATCACCCCTCCTGCCTCCCTGCAAACTCCGCCTGCGAAAAACATCCTTTATTCATTTTATTTTTTTAATAAAGTTACTTTAGGGCGAAAATAAATGACTTTGAAATTTAATGTTGAAGTAAAAATATGATGCTGTCAATGTTATTTCTGTTTTAGATTAAACAAACTGAAGGACACGAAATAATCCAGATGTTAGAAGTGATGTTGAGATGAGATGAACGTAAACACAGATGATGTCGCTGCTCGCCCATGTTACACATCTGGCTCAAAAATTCCCATCTGACTTCATTCCATACGTGTAAATGAGGATAAAGAATGAAGCCCGACTCCGAGAATGAAATAATAACCGCAGAAAATGAAGATTTCGCCCTTGATCCTGGATCCGAAACGCTTGTCCTCTGCGCTCGTGTATCTTCATTTGAGTAAACGGGTGTAAATTACATCCTGCAGTAAACAACGCTGATAAATTGGAGGCGTCGTCTAAACAGCTGCAGCTGTAATGCAGCACGATTGCTCATACAGCCTTCGATTTAGACACAGACAATTTAATATACGTGGAGAAAATACCAAAAATGACAACGATAACAACAGCAACAACAACAAATCCCAGTCCACCAGCCCACTCCACCGTGTGATTCACTCCTATACGACTGTACGACTGGAGAAACATCTGCCAATCAGAAGAGAGGAGAAATGAGCGATTTATAACCACCACATGGCATCATGCCCTTCTGGGTCACTCTCAGGCTGAACACTTTTCATGGCTGCGTCCTAAATCTATGAAAAGCGATCGTTTATGAACAGAGGAAGAATGCCAGAATGCTAACAAGACATTAGCGAGCGATGCAAACATTAGCGCAGATGTTACTGTGACTGATTATACAGTAGTGCTGCCAACATGCGCACTATTTAGGGAGTCAGGAGAGGATTTAAACAGCACTCACTAGGAAAGGAGTTTTAAATAGACAGAAACAATATAAAATATTCCTCATATGAAGCGGCGTGTCATCGAGATCCACTAACAGTGAGCGCAAATCAGGGTCCAGGCGCTTTTGTTTTCATTATTTCATCTACTTCTACCCTCACCCTAAACATTTACCCTAAATCCTTATTGTTGACAATAAACACTCACCCCTCAACCTAAACCATTAAACTTCACTCTAAACTTTCAACATATACCTAAACCACTCCCACTTAACCCACACTACTTAATCCAAACACTTATCACTCACCTTTACTTGTAACTCTTATCCATTTAACCCCTGCCATTTAATTATTCTTTACTTTAAAGCTCCATGAACATTAACATCACCATAATCACCATCGTCAGCACTATCATCATCATCGTCATCCTCATAACCAACATCATCACCATCATCATCATCATCAGTGTGATCACCTACATCATTGTCATTGTGATCATCATCATTGTCAACACCATCATCATAATTGTTATCATCACCACCACCACCACCACCACCATCATTGTCATCACCACTACCACCATCATCATCGTCTTCTTCATCATCACCACCATAACGATCATCATCACCACCATCATCACCACCTTCATCTGTTAGTTACAGTTAAAGTTTCCGAAACTCACATTTGTACAGTAAGCACCACTCGTAGTTTACTCGACTCTTATTGAACATTTAGGTCAGAAACTTGTTCTTAGTGTGATGTTAACAGGATCGTAACCCAGTTCTGAGATGAAGGCAGCATTAGAGATGATGAATTGAATTATTTATATCACATTGATTTGGAAATGAAAGGCCATGACAGACTGCTAGTGAGTAAACCAGTTAAACGCAGGGCTCGCTCCGGTCAGACGGGTTAAACATTCTGCAAAGAAAATAAAGAAATAAAAGATTTACCTCCAGAGAGCTCACCCTTTCACACCTCATCTCTATTCACTAAACCAGGAAGATTTGTTGTGTTTGTGAAGAAGCTCCATTGTTCCAGGATTAGGTTTTCCAGCTTCGTCTCCCACAGGTTTACTTTTCAGCCTCCGCACATCGATCCTCGGTGTTCCTCTACGACTCGGCTACAGGAACGCTGCAGAGATCTCGCACGCTTTACACCACAGTGATGTAGGTTATATAATCACATTCATTTCAGATATATTTTCTTATGAAACAGAACAAACAAACAAACAGATTAGAATCAAGTAAAAAGCAAAGATTTTAAATACAGGATGTAACTATTTAGATAAAACATTGGGAAAGGTTTGCAAAAATTCTGACTATATTTAAATATATATATTACTGAGTCTTTTTATAAAAAAAAAGTCCTGAAATTGAAGTGAAATAATTAATGAAGTCATTATGTTGAGTTTATGAAGGGCGAGCAGCGAAAAGAAAGAGAAGAAAAAGTGAAGAAAACATCTATATAATTTAACCTTCAAGTGAACAAAAGAGGTGTGTGTGTGTGTGTTTGAGAGAGAGAGAGAGAGAGAGAGAGAGCGAGAGATGACCCAGATTCCTGTGGATGTTTTTTTATCTGTTGTCATTCAGAGTGTTTGTACACTCATCATGCTGTTAAACGTTTTGTAGTTCATATTGTAAAAAATCAGATAAATCACTGTGTGTGTGTGTGTGTGTGAGTGAGAGAGAGAAAGAGACTGTAATGTTCAGAGAACATACCCCCCCCCCACCCCCCATACTCCCCCCTGCCACACACACACTATCTCTGTGCCTGAAGGTGAACTGAGTTTGTTCTTTTTCCACTTTATCTTATTACTTTTTTAATAAATGTTCAAGGTGACTGGAACAGAAAGTGGAATAACACTCTTTCTCAGTTTCCATGTTTTGCGAGTGTCCTCAGCGTTCTGATCTTCTGACACACTTAACCTCATCATCACGAGTTTAAACAACACGCAGAAATGTATTTAATGCAGATCTTTCCTTGGCTGTTGTGTGTGTTAAGTGCAATTACAGCTCTTATACACACTACAGCCACTAGAAGTGCCAGATTTTAATATTCGTCACATTTAAATTAAAGCCTAATCGAGGTTACATTAAAAGTCTCAGTGTGAGCAATTCCCACTTAGAGAAAGCTAACCAAGTGAGAGAAAGCTTAGCTAGCAAGACAAAGCAAAGCACTAAAACATCTTCATGTATAACTGCAAAACATGATGTCTTAACAAGAGAATATATCTTAAATATATTTACATTTATCTACACATTCTTAAAACAAGATTCAACAAAATGAATATAAGATCATTAAGTTTATTTGTTTAGGTCTAGTTTTAAGAATAGTTCACTTGCTTCAATGTCAAATCTACAAATCTAACATATTGAGAGAAAGCTAGTGAAAATTATTATTATTATTGACCTTTAATAATACCCTTTTCCTTGTTCCTTTTTTCAAATAATGTCCAAGGATGTCACTTTATCTTTGACTGCAGGAAATAAAAGTCTGTATTCTTTTATTTTATATACATTTATTTATTATTACTCTTTTTTATACTAGCTTGTTTTTATGTTTTCGCCTTTTTTGATTGATCTAATACTGTTACTTTGCTTCTGACTTATTTCTAAGCTTTAGCAATACGAATGTAAATATTTGTCATGCCAATAAAGCATCTTTGAATCTTGAATCTGCGGAACCAGCGAGGGAAAGCTAAGTCAGCGAGTCAAAGGTAACCGAACTACGGAAAACTAAGCTAGCAAATGAAACCCAGCCTAATAAGAAAAAGCTAAGCTAGCTAGAGAAAGCTAATATTGCTGAAGATTGCTAAGCTAGCAAGTGAAAACTAGAAATCTACCTATTGAGAGAGAGAGAGAGAGAAAGAGCGGCCAGAAAATAAAAGCTAACATGATGACAGGAAGCTAATGTAGCAAGAAAACTCTTACTCAGCGAGTGAAAGCTAGTTTAGTTAATAGAGCTAGTTATGTAACTACATGACAGCAGTGTTTGATATTTAATTGTTTAAATACAGTTTCTATCAATTGAGCTCATTAGAATATTAGGCCACGCCTACCTGGTCAGTGTTTTATTTTGTTACTACACAGAAAATATCAGCTCTCAATCACAGACAGTGTGTTACTGTTAGATTACAGATCTCTCTCTCTCTCTCTCTCTCTCTCTCTCTCTCTCTCTCTCACACACACACACACACACACACATATACATACAGAAGTTTTCAGAACTTCCTAAGCGGTGTTCTTTGGAGAACTTTCAGTGTAACTTGTACTTTCTCTCTGTTTAACCTTGTGCTCTGTAAATGAACGTGGGCGACTCTGCAGCGTGCGGCGTTTTTCTTCCTCACTCCAGACCTGATGCTATTAACGCTCACGGCCACAAACTGTGCCGAACGCAGGAAAGGTCACTTTGAGGAGATGTTAATGTCTCAACACATGGTCCACACACACACACACACACACACACACACACACCTGGAAATCATCAGACCTAAAATGAGGGTACTGTAGAGACCCTCTAAATATATTGCTAATAATAATAATAATAATAATAATAATAATAATAATAATTTGGCCATGGAGTTCCACAGTATGAAACAACACCATTTAACAAAATAAACAACATAAAAACTGCAAATGATTTATGTAAATAAATACGATTCATATAACTGATTCATTTGAGTCATGTACTGTACCAAGATTACGATTTTTACTGATTTTAATTATTAATTATAATTGATTTTGAATAATTAATATTTTTTTGCTGCCTTTTTTTTCAGAAACAGATAAAAAGATAAATTGGCCATTAATCTGAAATAAGATTATTTCATATGCGTTTAAATTTTTACACGGCCTTGGGAATCGATTGATTTATTTGATTCATATCTGTACAAATTCATCTTTCTTCTGTTATCTCTGATATTTTATTTATTTATTTAATAAACAATTGTTTTTCATTCTTATATTAAAATATGGTCCTGTAATAAGCATTTAAGTGTGTGTGTGTATGTGTTTGACCCTGACACTCCGAATACATTATTTGGCCTGTTCAGCTTTTCCTGAAAGCAGCGTCTCCTTCCTGCTTGTGTTTAAAGGTCATTGTCTGACTCTGGGTCATAAATAGTGCGATAATATAATAAATAATATAATAATATAAAAGATATAAAGTGCAGACAGCGGAGTGATAGAGGAGGACACGACTAGAGCTGACCTTACTACCAACATCTGTTTTTATTTTATCAATCTGACATTTCTCTCAGACGTATTATTGAAAAATCTATTATTTAGCAGTGAGCCCGAGTCGCTGTGACGCTAGAGGAGAAAATATTAATATAAAAATAAATATCGCTCTCTTCATCCATAAACCTCATCACTAAACACACACATCAATACACAAATCTTTCATTCGTGTAGCTTATTAGCAAAAATTACTATGAACAATCAGGCGAAGTGTGTACCACGAAACCGGGAACCTCGTCCTGTCGCCGTGCAGCGCTTTATAGCAGCTAAAGACAATCTGACTGAACGAATATCACCAGGTCACAATCACATCATCATTTAAGGATCAGCGCTGAGTGGATTATGAATGAATTCGCACTTTACTTACACTGAAATGTCTCGTGTCTCTCCTCCTCTACACCTGCATGCTGGAATGATTTATAATCTCACACTCTTCCAGTCCGGTTCATCTCCAGGTTCCTCTTTCACGATGTCTCTGGGAATTACATCTGGATCGTTCATTAGGGATCTAAATCTATATCTGGGTCTCAGTAATGTTTGTTTCTTCTTCTTGCACAGACACTTTTATACTGTATGTATTCCAGTTTCTGAGTTCCAGAAACATCAGAAACAACATCAAAGCTGCTTCTGGTGAGGCTTTGAACTGTTTATGTTATCATAAAAACACGTCTGTGAAAGTAAGAAAATACACACTAACAGAAACAAACACCTACTGTAAGCTAACAGGGTTTATTAGAAATTTGTGCTTTTGCTAGCTGTGATATACCCTTTATATAGTTCTATATATTCTTTAACAGTGTATCCCTTCAGCTGGTTTTAATTGAACTACAATAACCTTTAAAGGTAAATATCGCTAATGCACGCTAGTCACGTTATGTCTTTCTCGTCTGGCATGGTGTTTGAACTTGGCAATCACACTGCGCTTTTCTCCACTCCATGGTGGCTGATCTGGTGTGAAACACCTGCTACACACCTTCATCTGGGTGAAACGGTGAAATGATGGTGTGGAAAGTTTACTGACCATATCTCAGAGATCACAGAGCGCCGGGAGCTGAGCAAGCGTAAAGCCTTTAAATTCTCCGACTTTAGCTTTTTTCCCTCATAATTTAATCAAAGCGAGTTCTCAATTGCCTTAGGGCTCTCCGCTATCAAGCGACTCACCATAGAGACTGGACACACTCTGTGACATCACTCACAGCTTTTCTGGAGATTGTCGCCATCTTGCAAGGAGCTGACTCCGTCTAAACCCTGGTTAATCCATAAATGGACACATGGGCGGGGTGAATAGAGCCTGGGTGTTGTTTAGAAGATGGCTACTTCAGTCCATCACCACCCTCAATTTAACTTGCTTAGTTTTAGGTTAGCTAAAATGCTAATGTGGCTAATGTTAATTTATGCACTAGCGCTACTTTGCATTTGATTGAACTCCATCATCCGTATTCTACTGATAGTGTACATTTCTTGTGGTAAGCTAAACTACAATGGTCACAGTAACCAGGTTAGCTGAAGAGCTTTATAGCTGAGAGGTTGGACACCTGATCACTCAGATCAGCCACACCCCTAATTATGCACTATTTTATCGCTGAATATAATTGCAACCGATGAGTAACATAAAAATTCACCATGTACAGTTGTCATGGGGGAAATCTAGCTGTGATGTGAACATATTTATTTCTCTTCTGTAATTTTGGACATTTTACCATGGGTCTCTACAGGGATTGACTCAGGTTTGGTTGGTGGTCATTTGAGCAATTACACATTTTGGCCCTACTACTGTAACCAGCAAAGTGTTGGGTGTACTTTGTACCGCATTAGAGTACTTGGATTACCCGTTAGTTCCACCATTTAAGTACTCAGTTATTTAGTTATATTTTCAAAAGTGTAATCCATTATTCAGACAATTTATGTAATCTGTGAGCCAGACAGCAGTCATTCCCAATCCATTAGTGTATATGTGTGTGTGAAAGTCGTCCTAGAAATATAACCAAATCTGAAGCTATCACAGATCACTGTCTTGTCTCAATTAAAGTGTGTCATAGTAATAATGTACGCACAGCACCGCGCTACCACATTAAACGTACATTCGCATCAAATACCACACAGAACTTTATCAGTAAACTACCAGAGTTATCAACTTTAATTGGATCACCGTCTGACCCCACAGAACTCGATCAAGCGACTGAATATTTAGAGTCAACATTTCCTTATACTCTAGATAATATAGCTCCAGGTAAAAGGAAAATGATTAGAGATAAGAAACTCGCTCCCTGGTATAACGATCACACACGCACTTTAAAACAGCAAAATTGCATCAAAGTAAATTGCTAGTATTCCAAATAGCATGGAAGTAGAGCATCCTGAACTATAGAAAAGCTCTCAGTGATGCTAGATTGTTGTATCTCTCCACTCTTATTGAAAATAACAAAAATAATCCTAGATTTTTATTTAACACTGTAGCTAAATCAACTAGAAACAAGACCACTGCAGAAATCTTCACAACAACAACATACAGTAGTGAGGACTTTTTCAATACCAATCATAAATAATATATTTTTTTTTAAATAAATATTAGGCAAAAAATTCAGGCTTTGAAACCATTTTAAGTTATACAGATAAACTAACCAGACCACATCAGAATCTAGAATACTTTACGCCCCTTTAAGAGAGTGAACTCATCCCTTCTTCAAAATCGCCAACCTGTGTATTAGATCCGACACATTTTCTCAAACAGACAGTACCAGCAATAACCAAACCCCTGTTGAAAATAAGTAACTCTTCACTCAGCAGTGGGTATGTTCCCAAACCCTTTAAATTAGCAGTTATTAAACTTGCTAATTAAGAAGCCTGACCTTGATCCTTGTCAGCTGTCCAATTACAGGACGATATCAAAACTCCCCTTTATCTCGAAGATTCTGGAAAAGATAGTATCACAGCAACTATGTTCATATTCTACATAGCAATGGCATAAACTAACTGTATCACTCAGAATTTAGGCCTCATCACAGCACAGAGACAGCACTTGTTAAAGTTTGTTAAATGAACTCCTATTGGCCTCTGATCAGGGTTGCGTCACTATACTTGTTACTATACTTGTTATACGTGTTACTCGACGTCAGTGCAGCTTTTGACACTATTGATCATAGTATTCTTCTTCACAGATTAGAAAATGTACAAGGAATTAAGGGAACGGCCTTGTCGTGGCTCAGATCGTTATCAGTTTGTACTGTAGATGTAAATGGTGACCATGTCTGCATGTTCTAAAGTGGAGTTTGGTGTTCCACAGGGTTCAGTTTTAGGCCCACTGCTTTTTTCTCTTTACATGCTTCCTGTAAGCAAAATAATTTGTAAGCATGGTATTAGTTTTCATTGTTATGCTGACAACACAGTTATATGTCTCAGCAAAACCAGATGAGAAAAAACAGCTTACTAAAGTTGAGTAATGTGTGCAGGACATAAGAGATTGGATGTTAATTAACTTCTTTCTGCTTAATCCAGATAAGACAGAAGTTCTAGTGATAGGACCACAAGCAGTTAGAAGCAAGCTTTTTGATCACACTGTAACTTTAGATGGCCTTCCTGTTCCATCAAGTGCAACAGTGAAAGACCTCGGTGTGATTATAGATCCCACCCTTGCATTTGAAGCACATGTAGATAATAATACCAGGATAGCATTCTTTCACCTCAGAAATATTGCCATGATAAGAAATATACTGTCGCTAAATGATGCAGAAAAACTAGTTCATGCTTTTATCACCTCTAAGTTGGACTATTGTAATGCCTTACTGTCTGGTTGTTCAACTAGGTGCATAAACAAGCTTCAGTTAGTCCAGAATGCAGCAGTGAGTGTCCTCACTAGAACCAGAAGATACGCCACACTGCATTGGTTCCCTGTGAAATTTCTCATCGATTTTAAAATACTAAAGGTTGTATGGATGATTTTTATGGATGAGATTTAAAACGAGGCCGTACGGAAACCTTCATACTTCTACACTAATGTAGTGTGTATAAATAGTACACAGCATCATGACATCACGTATTACTCAGTACATTAGTCAGACGTGGGAGGTAACTGAGCACCTGCACATTGCTACTGTATTTAAGTACACAGTATTTAAGTTTTATGTATCTGTACTTTACTCTACTCAAAAGTACATGGTGTTTTGATACCGAACCACAGTAGTGTGGAGGATTGAAGCAGGAATTTCACTAACACGCTAACACCTCGATTCTGAGCTTCCCTCTGCGCTTCATCTCCTGCTCAAAGAACAAAGAATTAACAAAGAATTACACACAGCATCAATTAACCCTATACATCCATTAATGAGTCATTCATCTGTCACTCTGCGTGTGTGTGTGTGTGTGTGTGTTAATTTTTCCTCAACCACGGCCAAAGACAGAATTATCTTCAGCTTTAGGTTGGAGCCAGAAACACGCACACACACACACACACACACACACACACACACACACACACACACACACACACACACACCCACACCC
>JAQQZT010000023.1:556367-563867 GCA_030068275.1 Clarias platycephalus
TTTAAACAAAACATACTTAAGTAAAAGTAAAATTACAGATTTTAAAAACTACTTTAAAAAGTAGAAGTACACAACAATCATCTCAATTACAGTAATGCGAGTAAATGTAATTCATTACTTTCTACCTCTGTTGTTCTATATTGTTTTTTGGATCATAATGTTTATGTAAAGGCGAATATTAGATTGGTTTTTTTTTTGGTCCATGAAACAGATTCTTATCATACATGAAACGAGTTGTAGCTGACGTGGTCTACAGACTTTATGGTCGCTTTGTGTGCTAACTGCTTGCTTACTGTACTGTATATACAGTACTGAGGTCTCTCACACGCACTTCAGGGACGTCTTGTGGACTCTACCACCGTCCTCCAGTCTAAATGTTCTTCTGGCTACCCTCATCTCCATCTTCACGGCGTCACGTCGCTCGTGTGTGATGCACGGCCCGGGCGGTGTTAGTAAATTTTTCCTCGTGTGTGTGTGTGTGTGTGTGGTGTGTGTGTGTGTGTGTGTGGTGTGGTGTGTGTGTGTGTGTGTGTGTGTGTGTGGTGTGGTGTGTGTGTGTGTGTGTGTGTGTGAGTATAATCTGACCTTTTCACCAGGAGATAATTGCCTGTCCGGCTCTAACTGGACAGATCGAGTTTATTTCCTGTGTATCTGCGGCAGGTTTTACTCCTGCACAGTGTGTGTGTGTGTGTGTGTGGGTGTGTGTGTGTGTGTGTGTGTGTGTGTGTGTTTTAAAAGGACGAGTCCAGGCGTGTTAAGATTAGCTTCCCTTTACCACGTGTTTGTAGACCGAGTGCTCCTGTCAGGTCTTACACTCAGGAAATTAATCTCATTAATATAACGACTGAAGCTGAGGTGTGAAAGTGATTATTTTATTCAACGTGAAAATTTTTTTTTATTACAGACTAATCAGTGAAATTAAAAATATCAGTTGATCCAGGTTCTGTACACGACTGCAACTTAACACATTGTAAAAATAACTAATCTTCAGAGTAATAACTCTTGTATTTTACCCATCATGCATTAGTAACGCTGACAGTGAACACTGAACATTAGTGAAGTTTATAATAAAGCGGTTTGTAACGTGAGCTCGGATTACACACGTGTTCTCTAATATTACAGCTAGAGATCATTTGAAGTTCCTGTACTGGATACTTAATAAGGCTTTTAACTCGATACATTCTTTTTTTTACTCGTGGACGCGTTAAACGTTTTTAAAGAACGTCTGGTCAGGACAGAACAGCTGAGACCTACAGTATAGGTGGCAGTAATTTAATGTACTGGATTTCAACCGCCATTAAACAGCAAAAGAAGAAGAAGAAGAAATATGCAATACAATACAATATGAACGAGCTGCCGTTTTACAGTTTGCATCTCTCTTAAACAAAACCTGTTTTTATCCTGAGCAAACCCCGGAGTCGCCCCAATACCTAGCGCCCCAATAACTAGCGCCCCAATACCTAGCGCCCCAATAACTGGCGCGGCTCTACACATTATTATTTGCTTTAAAAACGTCCTAATTTGTACCTTTCAGAACATTTAGCCATTATTTGTTTTGGTGTTATTGTTTTATAAACATGTATAGGGCTCATGATCGTACAGTATAGAGTGATGTATTCTTTTTTTCCAGCACAAAATTTTAGTTAATTTTAACTACACAAACATAACTGAGCAAAAATGTAAAAATGGGTCACACAGGCAAAGAAGTCACATGATCACATGTTTTTCTGGTTGTTTTCGGGTTGTTTCTCATCGTCATGTTTGCCTATATTGATTTTTCCTGTATATACTGTAGGGTGGTGAGGGTCCACTACACCACCATGTTGCCTCGGTTGTTTCTATGACCAATTTTGTACAATATGTCTGAAGTCTAACCGTTAACACACACCGGCAAGACTTCCATATTATATACATATGTTTGTAAAACCAGTTTCTGTGGTTACCTAGTTATCGCAGCTATAAACACTCGTCCAGTCACTACACACTCTCTCTCTCTCTCTCTCTCTCTTAAAGTTAATAAGATAAAAAAAAATCCTCCAATATTATCATCAATTTAATTATTAAAATTCGTCACTGGATGAAATTGTCCCAGTTAAGTCCCAGTCCACGGATCAGACTGTGACTGTACTGAGTGTCATAGACACGGTTCTGCTGCTTAGTCATCATTCTTCTGGTGTGTGTGTGTGTGTGTGTGATTATGGTTATGACGTGTGTGATTATGGTTATGACGTGTGTGATTATGGTAATAAATAATATAAACCAGTTTTCAGGTTTAATCCTGACTCTTAGCAGAAAGTATCGGGGAGAGAGAGAGAGAGAGAGAGAGAGAGAGAGAGCGTCCTGATACTCACCAATCAAAAGAATAAATAGGTGAGAAAAGGTCGAAGCTATCAGGTGCCTAGTTAAAAAAAAAATGAACATTAAAAATTAACAAGCAGAAGATGGATGTGCAGCCGTCTTCTCTCTTTATGAGTATAACATGGTACTGGTAATGAAACAGACTCATGTAAAACTGGCGGTTATTAACCGGACCTGAAGGCCACGCGCTTCTCCTGCAGGTTCAGCCCTGAAATGTACCGCATTCCTCTGCGATGTGAAGGTTCAACGTGTGTGTGCGTGTGTGTGCTGTAATTACGGCTCCTTTATCAGATTATTAGATACAGAACGAGAGCTATCTATCTCTGATTCTAAGATCGATTCTCCATTAAAAATGAGCATTCACTGGAGAACTTCACTGTCTCTGTGTATATGTGTGTGTG
The DNA here is from genome assembly GCA_030068275.1 of Clarias platycephalus. NCBI lineage: Eukaryota > Metazoa > Chordata > Actinopteri > Siluriformes > Clariidae > Clarias > Clarias platycephalus. The sequence goes on from JAQQZT010000023.1 coordinate 559,127, forward strand.
TGTGTGTGTGTGTGTGTGTGTGTGTGTGTGTGTGTGTGTGTGTGTGTGTGTGTGTGTCACATTAATCGGTCTGTACTGTGGCCTTCAGATAATAGATGTGCAGAACTGGAGCACAGTGACTTCATTCTGCTTTTAAAGAAACTGCATTTCAATTAATATAATAAAATATAAAATAAAATCAGATTTTTCTTTACTGCTTTCTCTAAGAATTCACTCAGTAGTATGTTTAGGTGTGTGTGTGTGTGTGTGTGTGTGTGGTATGAGAGACGTCCTGATGCTGATGATTTTCCTTTCATTTACTGCACACACTGTATACTTAATTTTTTTTTCAATTTATTGTTATTTTTATTAACAGTACTAGCGTGCTAGAGTAAAAAGTACTAGCACACTACAGAGTACAGTACTAGCGGACTACAGTAAAGAGTACTAGCGTGTTATGATATAGAGTACTTCTGCACAACAGAAAGGTGTACTAGCATGCTATGGTAAAGAACACAGGAATACTACAGTACAATGCGAGAGTGCAGCATGCAGTCCATTATTAGTAAGTAAAGATGCTGAGGAACCCATTAAAGAACCGTCCCTCTTGTATATTCATTCCGGTTCTGCGCTCCAGATTTTCTCTCCCTCAGAACAGAGACGAGTATAAACATGTAGTGTGAGGATTTGTCCGTATTTCGTTATCTCTGACCTTTCCCGTGACATCACTGACATTTCTGCAGCTTTTCGATTCCATCAGTTTAAGGGCTGTAGAAGTGGAGGAGCTCCGGCGCGGCTCTGCGTTCATAAAGCCACGGGAGGAGAAGGACGATTCTCCATTTTCAGCTGTCAGTCCTGCTCCTGACCTCGTCCTGAACCTTCACAGGTACTTCTACACCTCTGTTTACTCGAAAATAGACACTTTCATTTCGTTTCAGACCGACAGCTCATCCAGACCCGACAACTGGAACCTTTTTTTTTTTCTCCATTTGACACGTTTCATGTGGAGGAAAGTCTGCAAATATTTGATATGTCACTCTGTCAGTGCGGATCCTCAGAGCGCTCGCTTCAACACTCCAGATGAAGGTGGAATTATCACACGGCAGAAACTCACTGCTGCTGTTCTCGGCTCGAGGTTCCACTCAAGGTTCTGTTCAAGGTTCTGCATTGTTCCCAGAATTGCTTTAAATTGCTTTTCTTATAGAAAACTTATAGGAACACTTTTTTAGAAAACATTTTTTTTAAAGGAATAATATGACTTGAAACTAGTACAGTAATAATATGAAATTATATTCTCACCTTGTTTCCTTAATTATAGTTTTTCTCCAGAGAACCGTTCAGCCGAGTTCCTCCATCTAAAAGAATTTAATTTTTCATCCTTTTATAGGGAAGAACCTATAAAGTAAATTTTTCTTCTCAGAATGTAATGTTCCTTCCTAGCTCAGCATTTCTCTCTTGGTTAAATCCTCCTCGTTTTGTTTGATAATTTTTATATACTTAGATCTTAAGCTTCTCATTTCCACCTGAGTCCTGTCTTGTCAGTTTCCACCATTTGAGTTTTTAAGGTTCCCCGTTTCCTGAGGTATACGCACCCAGATCTTCCAGTTCCCCCCAGTTGTACCTTTCTCTCTTTCTCCAGTCTCCTCACCTCAGGATGGGATGTTTGATTGTCCCTTTAGGGAATCTTTAAAGGGTCGATACAGAATCTTATCACAGAACGTTTCAGGTAGTATTATCAGTATCTTTTACACATTATGACAGGTTCTCTCATTTCTTTAGGACTGCAGTTTCCCAGTGCTGCTTGACCTACACATTTCTCAGGTATCAATTTGAGGAAACAACAAATGTTCTATTTAGAACCCTACTTCCTTTTCAGAAAGCATCCTAAGTAGAGTTTTAATCTCTTTAAAACGGCACTTGGGGAACGTTGTTTTGTGTCCTTTTGTAAAGCTGAGTTAGACGTGATGTTCTCAGCTGTATAAACTCAGAGCTGCAAACATACTTGGTGTAAAACCCTCCCGAGGTCCTAAAAGTATAACAGTATAACTGTTTAACGGCACGTCTCAGACGATCATGGTTCTGTGTGTAATCGCTCCATCATCCCTCTGTGGCTCTGTGGCCGTCACGCTGATTAAAACCCGATTCGAGTTCGGCAGGAAACGGCAGCTGGACTTATTTCATTCCTCTGATTCGGTTTGTTAGAATCCAAAGCGAGAGAAAATGCCTCAGGCAGGAGCACAAAGTGACGTTTCTGAAAGGGTTGTCTTAACAAGCGAAGCGCTCACAGAAAACAAGCGATAAAGCAGACATATGGATTTTATAGATTTATCCTTTGCTGTTTTTTTTTTTATAACTGACACAACAACAGATCGCGGATCGTTTCATCATAACAAACTGAACCGAGTATTGAGATTCTATGTGAAACTAATAGGCATCAATTTGGACTGCACCTTCGAAGAAAAAAAATGGTTCCTTAAGGATTTGTAAGACAACTAAGTGTCATTCATTTGCATAAAAAATGCTCTAGAGACACTCAGTTGTACGATCGTACAGGGAAAGATCTTGTTCTGGCTTCCTGTAAGAGTTCTTCCTAGGACTATACTGATCTACACAGAGCGATTAAGAGCTTTGTACCTGATCCTCCAATAATGAACTGGACTCCATATTAACTTAAACACATCTCCTGTTATACTGAACTTCCAGCCTCCTAACACACAGTATGAGTGCAGATCAGTCCCTGCTATCCATTATCACCCAGATAAGTCTGGTTCCTCTCAAGGTTCCTTCCTATTGCCATCTCAGGGAGTTTTTTCCTCTGCACCATGACCTATTAATGATCTTTTTCCATAATTTTTTAATACTATAAAGCTGCTTTGTTAAAAGTTGATCGTTCTTAAAAAGTGCAGAATAAACAAAAATTAAGAGAAGATTCTGAACAGAAGCCACTTACGAATCCAAGAGGCTTAAAATAAAATTATGTCTTATTAAATAAAAAAAATTCAACTTCTCGTTGAATTTATTCTTTAAAATAATTCAATTCTATTTATAATAAAATTTTATTTGTATAATGCTTTTAACAATTGTCATTGTCGTAAAGCAGCTTTACACAAGCAAACGAAAAGTATGGATATTTGTATGAAATATGAAAAATTTGTATGAATCAACTTTTAAATTTCCTTAAAAACAACTTTTTTTAAGTATGCTTTGTCTAATTAGAAGTTATTAACTTACAAAAAAAAGGATTCTGGTAGGAAAAACTCTTCTATTGAGAAGCTTGAATAATTCCCCTAAAACTAAAAAAGGAACCTTTATAGATTTAAAATGTTTAATGAACATAATCTTTATAATATTTCCATCATTTCGACACACTGTCACAGACGGGAGATTTCCTCCTCCATGTCTGGCGAGTCAGTTCCGAGTCAGAACACGCTAAAGAGAAATCGATGTGTCGGTCAATTAACATGAACACTGACATTTAGCGCAAAGGACACGGTGCTGTGGAACCCGCACACGCTCTCAATGAGAGTCCTGTTATTTCATTTTTTCTTCTTTTTTTTCCTCACATTTTTCATCTGGAGTTAAATCCGAGTCGGCGCTCCTGAGTCAGCACGGCCCATTTATAACTCGCTGTTTTAGATCAACGAGGGGCCGGGTGTATCTCAGCACCTTAAACACCAAACAAAATGGATGGGGTTCTAATAAAAGGTGTTCTGTCACAGAAAGAACATGCTGAAGTGCACAAGCGGTTTATTAGCGCATAATTCTGTCACATGGAATAGACAAAGTCGGGGCAGGTGGGGGGTTGTACTTTCGCTCTGTACCAGAAATTCCTACAAGAAAGAGTTTTACTTACAAGAGAATCTGAGCTCTGTAGATTTTGGGTCAAGTTCTAATGAGGTTAAAGCTGATCTGCCAATCTGTAGAACATCATCATCTACCTGAACTTCCCCTCCATCTCTCTACACTTTCCTCAAGGGTTCTTTAAATACATTAGGGTTCCTCACTCACTTTTTAGAACAGCAAGATTTCACAAATGATATCTGTCCATTAGAATTGGTCCATAATAGTTGGGTCACTGTAGGACACACGTAAAACACTTAACAAAACCAACATTTAGGACAAATTCTAATGAATGGAGATCATTCATGAGAAGCCACTGTTCTACAAAAAACCTTTAACAGTTCTCCAATAGAGATAAAATGAACATACTATACAAACATTATAATGCTGTACAGTAATATATAGGGCTCTAAAATCTTTACCCACAATAACAGAAGATTTTATTTTACACAAAGTTCTTTGGTTTCTCTATGGATCTCCATGGATCTCCAGAAGAACTGGAAATGAAGACCGTAGATTATACTGTACTGTACAATTCATACACAGTTAGAACATTTACTTCTGCATGTTTCCTCTTTAAGAAGCTTAAGAGTTTCTGTGTAAAATAACACAGTGTTCACAGCATAACAATTCATTTCCAAGAGTCTACATTTTTCAGAGAGCCCTGAAGAGTTCTGTGGTTGATCCCTCTGGGAGAACCAGCTCTCACACAGCCTGAGTAGAACCACTATATAAAGCTCGAACCAGGAAGCATCTACGAAGCCTGTCGGTTCTTCGTGTTCCTCAGGAGAGTGATGTGACTGGCCGTGTAGCAGGGAGCAGAACCGAGGTGACCGATGGCAAGATTGCAGACCCCAGGCTATGAGGAGGAGGAAGAGACTGCTTTTAAAGATTATAGAGTTATAAATGAAGGATGAGAGAA
>JAQQZT010000023.1:594036-609211 GCA_030068275.1 Clarias platycephalus
ACACTACGGGCAATTTTGGGAACGCCAATTAGCCTAACCTGCATATCTTTGGACTGTGGGAGGAAACCGGAGTACCCAAAGAAAAAAGAAATCACTTAAAAACACTCATGTGGTCCAGGCCTTCTCCATCGATAAACAGAATAGGAAATAACATTCAATTCTACCACTGAAGTGCATTTTAAGTGCATTTTAAACAGTTTTTTTTTTTTTTTACAGCTGAAACCCAGTTTCCAGGGGCTTAGAGGTGAAAATATAAAAATCTAAGAAACACCATATTTCTTATAAAGTATAATACTTTAGAGCATTATTCAGTATCCAAGTGTGTGATTTGAGACGTAGTAAGGGAAGAGACTAGAACTTAGACTCTCCATGTGATCATTTTTCTCAAAAAGTCCATTTCCATTTGCTCTTTTATCACATCTTCCATCTTTTTATTCACATGCATGATATATTGCAAACCTGCACATCATTCCAGGCATTTCCTCACATTTCGGTAGCTCGCATTAAGATATTTTTTATGCATAAATTCTAAATTTGCATTAAAAAAAAAAACAAAAAAAAAACAGGTAGATGGATTTCACTTTTGTTGCTTCCAATTAGACTTTCAAATCACGGCAGCCTGCAGGCTTTCAGGTTTCAGATTTCACCTCCTTGCGTGAGATGTCAAAATAACGTGTTTGTTCTGAGAGAAATACACGCGGTGAAACGTATTCATACTGACCGAGATCCTGGGGTGTACTGTAAATGTAAAAATGTGTAAAACTTTATTTTGCTGCTGATGGAAATGAAGCTTTTCATCTTTATTCATTTACATTGTTTTACCTGCGATGACTTTATTCACTTGCTCGTGTGTGTGTGTTGAGTGAAAGCGCATGGTCGCCGTATGAACACAACGTAACTGTCAAGTCCTGGACTTCTGATTGGTCAGAAGTGAAGGTGTTGATTAATTCTCTATAACAGCAGCCCTGACAGTAGCGCAGGTTTATATTAATGTGCTCGCTCTGATACCCATACTGTACATTAGCGTTTCCATAGCAACAGCTCATTCTCATGAACTGAAATAGTTTGTTTACTTAAAGTTGCGATTTTTTAAATTTAACTTTTATTTAGAGTCTCCAGTTTAAACATGTAACAGCCAAATGTAAAATTTTCTGATATCTGGAGAAAAAGTATGACATCTTTAATGAATGGTCTTTTTAATTAATTAAAATTGTGTAACTGTGTAAAAGGAATAAAACATTAAGTTTTGTGTGCCATTGTTGATTATTTTCCTATAACAGTTTGTCCTCATTTAATGGACATTAATGCTCTTTAAATTTACATTTAAGCATTTTTTTCTTCACATCTGAGCGGTTGAGGATTAAGGGCCTCGCTCAAGGGTTAGTTCAGTTACTGCAGTCGCTCGATAGTTCAGTACTGGAGTTTCCTTCAGTCTATCTGAGCCTCCAATAACCAACTGGACTCCATATGAACTTCTCCACATCTCCTGTTATACTGAACTTCTAGCCTCCTAACACACAGTATGAGTGCAGATCAATCCCTGCTATCCGTTATCACCCAGATGAGGATCGGTTCCCTGTTGAGTCTGGTTCCTCTCAAGGTTTCCCCCTATTACCATCTCAGGGAGTTTTTCCCTCAGCACCGTCGCCCTCGCCTTGTTCATCAGGGACGATCTGATCATTATGATTCATGCACATTCACATTTCACACAAACTTCAATAATTGATTTGTAATAATAAGATTGTGTAAAGCTGCTTTGCGACAATGACAACTGTTAAAAGTGCTATACAAGTAAAAGTTGAAGCACCCGACAGTGGCAACTTGGTGGTGCTGGGCTTTAACCACTTAGCCACCACTGACCTGACTTTAACGGTGGGAAATCTATTAAACAATATGATGTACTGTAATGCTATACTGTAAATAGAACCAAAATTTGGATATAGATTTTTTTCCATGTTTCAGTGGAATGCATTAGAATTATGAATTAATACAAAACATAAAATAAATAATATACTGAATCCATATAGTGTATGATTCAACTTTAAATATGTAATATCCCCCACAAAGATACAGTACTTTACACTGAATCCACTAAATACAAACATTCGAAGATATGTGTATCACAGACATCTGTATATACGTTCGCTCATGTTCAATCGTGGAAGTTACATCACATGTCCAGTGTACATGGTCACATGGGTGCTGTAACAAAGTCGGACTGACACAGGAGGGTAAGTTTTCCAGATGAGTAAAGTTTATTTGTATCCAGCAGGCATGGCAGAGTCAAGATTAAGCACTTTAATTCTGGTACTTTTTTACATAACTTAACGTTAGATGAGCTTTGGAGATCCTTTCTTTTCTTGTTGATGTGGAGGATATGGAGTGGCGCGGTCGGTTATGAGAACACAGAGGAAACGGCGAGGGATATGTGCGCACACACACACGGAGCCACGGAGACAGAGGAGACAAACGGGATAACACACTTCTGGGGAGAAACAAGGAGAACAGGTAAGTAATTTATATAAGTATTCTAGTCTTACTCATTTGGTGATTCGGTCCACTTGTGTCCTTACGAGTCCGGACGCTGAATGCTGTGTGGTGTGCGCTTTTGAGGGTTTGTCTTGATTGCGATCAGGTGGAGGTGATTAGTATTCTGGAGATGGGGGGCGTGGTGTTTGACTTGATTCGGAGCCTGGACCGATTGTGAAATTACACCCTCCTTCACGACCCGCTCCTGGTGCTGGGCGGTCTGGATGGGTGCGATGAAACTCCTCTAGTAGAGTGGGGTCAAGAATGTCATCCCGAGATACCCATGATCTCTCCTCCAGACCGTAACTTTCCCAGTCCACCAAGTACTCCAGGCGACCACCGCGACGATGGGAATTCAGAATGTCCCGTACTTGGTAGATGGTTCCCTCATCTACTATGATCGGAGGAGGAGGCGTTTCTTCTTCTGGGCCAGGCTCTGTGGATGAGAAGACATGGTCTTGGTATTTTTTCAACAGTGATACATGGAAAGTGGGATGTATTCGATAATGTGGTGGTAATTGTAATTTGTAGGTGACCAGGTTTACCTGTTCCAGAACCGGGAAGGGACCGACCGACACAAAAAAGAAACTGGATGCTGCAGGGGAAGTTGACGGGCGTATGAGGCCTTGTTGGAGAGCTTCCTTGATGTACTCCTTCATGGCCTTTCTTTCGAGAATGGAGAGGGGATAGATTCGTCCCCGAGGTAGTGGCTCAACAGGGAGGAGGTCGATTGCGCAATCACTTTAACGATGTGTTGGTAGTTGGGTTGGTTTCTTGGGGCAGAACACGTCACCGAATGTAGAATATTGCGAGGGCACGTTCACAGACTGTTATACTACTGGACGTTCAATGGAGGTGGATTGTAAGTTTAAGATTTGATGGTAGCGCAGGAAAACAGGTCAGTGTACACTCCTCTCCCCACTTGAGTACCTCCCCTGTGGTCCAAGAAAGGATGGGATTATGTTTCATCAACCAGAGGAGTCCCAAGACAACATCTGCTGTGGATTCCTCAAGTACCAAGAGGGTGATCTCTTCTTGATGGAGGAGCGTTACCGCAGTACAGGCAAAGATTCTGGGTCAGCCTTCTCTGTCGTTCAATTGGTGAGATCCAGTCCCTGTCCAGTTGCATTTGTTCCATGGTAGATTTGGGGTTCCCTGACATCGTCGGCGGAATTGGGAGGAGATCTGTGGGAGTATGGGTGCTAGAGTGGCAGGAAGTAAGACATGCTGAGCAGCGGATGGACAGTTGAATAAATTGTTCAAGCCCCAGCGAGTCATCATGAGTAGCGAGCAAAATTCGCAAATCTGGATTGAGCCCTTGGCAGTAGGTGGTATTCAGGGCCTGCTCATTCCATCCACTGGAGGAAGCTAGGGTGCGAAACTGGAGAGCATAATCTTGAACTGATTTGTTACCTTGTTTGAGATGATAGAGTTGTTCTCCAGCAGATTCTTCACTGTCTGTCCATTCAAAATGGGAGTCAAAGAGTCATAAAATGGGAGTCATAAGAATTGGTGAGTGGTCCTCCCTGTGTCCAAATTGACTCAGCCCATTATAATGCTGGTCCAGATTGCAGGGAAATTATTTAAGCGATTTTTGTCTGGTCGGTGGGATAACTTTTGGGTTGCATTGTAAACATGAGTGAACATTGGGGCTGGATACCGGGGGCGTCGAAGACGCGCTGGTGGATGTCTCAGGTAATGGTGGGAATGTTAATACCCGGCGTAACTGTGCAACCAGCTCGTGGATGGGATCCGTTTCGCTCATCCTGTCTTGTTGTTAGGGTCCGGGCTTCTGTAACAAAGTCAGAGTGACAAAGGAGGGTAAGTTTTCCAGATGAGCAAAGTTTATTTGTATCCAGCAGGCATGGCAGGGTCAAGATTAAGCACTTTAATTCTGGTACTTTTTTAAATATCGGGAGTAACTTTACGTTAGATGAGCTTCGGAGATCGATCCTTTCTTTTCTTGTTGATGTGGAGGATATGGAGTGGCATGAGAACACAGAGGAAACGGCGAGGGATATGTGCACACACACACACGGAGCCACGGAGACGGAGGAGACAAATGGGATAACACACTTCTGGGGAGAAACAAGGAGAGCAGGTAAGTAATTTATATAAATATTCTAGTCTTATTCGTTTGGTGATTCGGTCCACTTTCATCCTTATGAGCCCGGACGCTGAATGCTCTGTGGTGTGCGCTTTTGAGAGTTTGTCTTGATTGCGATCAGGTGACGGTGATTAGTATTCTGGAGATGGGGGCGTGGTGTTTGACTTGATTTGGAGCCTGTCCCGATTGTGACAAGTGCAGCGTGCATCCTCTGCAAGTGCAGGACATGCCCAGGATGTCTGGAAGGGAGCGCAAAAGCAACAGAAATTAAGCTACTAGTGCTAACAGTCAATAATGATGGAGACAAAAGTGAAAATAACAGAGTTATTAGTAGTATAGTACCTAGACAATGTTTGTTGGACTTGATTTGAAAACTTAGCAGATTACTCACGGACAAGTCAAACCAGGACTTTGGGTTCACTAACTTTTACTCAGAGCGGTACTGTACAGTATATTTCCATATTGAGCGCTGCACTTTAACTGTGTTTGTATGGTTTTGTACCGTACTTTCATCAGATCCACAGCGAGGGTGAAGAGACGTACAACAGTTAATGAAACTGATGTTTTTAATCTAAAGCTCTTCCTGCACACTTCATTCTATGTTAATGCAATTATAATCTAATTACTCCACATCATGACTACTTCTGAGAAAAAGTAATTACTCTGTTTAAAATTCATTTACTCTGCTCTGGCCTTTAAGTGTCCCCTTTCTGCTCAGCAGACTGAACAAACACGACTGGATTTCACACAGGAACCCCGAAAAGTCATAAATCAGCTGGGGGTTACTGTAATCTGATCACACGGATAAAAAACGAAGCGTGGTGAGATGCCAAGATGTTCGGGCGTCAAGTTTTCCTGCTCTTGCTCCCAAGTACATGCACCACACACACACACACACTCCAAAAAAACCAAACTTTAATTAAATTATCTAGTCACAGTAAATCAGGGTGACAAGAGCGTCTTCAGTCTTTCTGCTTAATCGTGTGTGAAATTCTCTGACATTTAAAACATCAGCGTTTGATGCGCCACCTATGATGTCATCAAACCTATTAAAGGAATAATGTTTAGGTGTTCCTGAAGTGAACTATCTGGCTCAGGTGTAAATTTCTTGTAATTAAGTGTTTTTGACTAGATTCTTATTCACAGTTACTGTACATCTCAGACACTTGAAGCAAAATCTGGCGACCTCAGAGCTGTGACCTGCACGTGGGTTTTTACTATTAACTTGTATTCTGTCTGAAGCTTCTATAAAAATCCCGGGATGTGGTACACGCCCACTTATCTAGTACCTACAGTATGTACAGGTATGTGTGTGGACCTGCTGACCTGACTGTTGTGAACATTAACCTGAACCAGACAGACAGGACAAACAGCAGAAACAGTTAGCACAGGAGCGCAAACGAGTAGCAAAGGAGTGAGGAAACGCAAACAGAACGCTAATGTGATTAACAGTATGTTTTTAACCATGTGTGTTTTAAAGATAGCCTCATGTCCTCATGAACGATCGGTACAGTGGTAATGATAAACACTCACCACTGGGCAGAAAGCTGCAGAGAAAGGGAGGAGAGAAAGAGAGAGAGGGGGAGAGAGAGAGAGCGAGAGAGAGATGAAGAGAGAGATGAAGAAAGAGTGAAGGTGGAGCTTCAGCAGCTGCGTAACCTGACTCAGAACACCAGGAACTTTCCTCAAGAGGTTGCTTTTAGCTGATTTCACGCTAGAATTGACTGATTCATACTGGAGAATGATAGCTTCCCTCTCTCCACTCCTCCACCGCGTAGAATTCTCATTATTATTATTACTGTCCATACTCGGGTACGCTCTCCGATACAGCAGGTGGCAGTAGCACCTTATCGGTTTGCAAGTCGCCATTAAGCATGAAGAGAAGAAAAGAACAAGGAAGTCAACCTTTGCGATATAATTATTATTTAATTATTTTTTTATTATTATTTATCTTTATATTATAAGAGCCAAGCTCCCGTGTGGCTTCTTATGTTTTGAACCTTTTCTTGAACAGCACATGCTGAGCTCACAGAGATTTCAGAAGACACAGAGACGCTGATGATGATGTCACATTCTGACCACTAATTCTGGCTTTAATATTTGATCCGTACCATGCACAGGAACGATCGCTCCGACCTCCGGACCGTACCCCCATACCATGCTTGAGAAAAGCTTCTCACGTGGACTCGAGCGTGGTACACTGATCCGTGACCAGGCACAATATGGAGCGTTCACTTCACGCTAACGTACCAAACTTTGGCGTGAAGCGTGGTCCAGTCCAGGCCGGGTCAAGTCACTGATATTCATGGCAGGTCACGGCATATTTTTAGTCTTTCGTAACATATTTATTGTTGTGTAAATATGTAAATTAATATATGACTCTTAATCGATGTTGCTGTTGCTTAGCGGATATTACATCACGGCTAGAGCGCTTTCCAAGCCAAACTGTTGTGTAATAATTCATTGTGATGTGATGAATATTCATGAGGTGACTACAGTGACTGTGATTCACATGATCATTAATATTCATAAGGTGACACATGACTATTGTTGGTGTCTGGACGACTTTGCAGACCTTCATTTCACGTATCAGAGACATTACTGAGACGAACAGGGAAACATCTGGACACGATGTGTTTAAAAACATCTGGACACTGGGTGTTTAAATTAAAACCACACAGAATGCAGGTGAGAAACCCTGACTCAGCATCCCTTCGGTCTGTGTGTTGTTTATCTGCGCTGCTGTGACGGTACACTGGTCTCAGATCAGTTCTCTTAGACTACAAAGTTTATAAATTGACCTTCAGAACTTTTGCTCTTTCCACTCCTGTTGGTTGATGAATCCCGACTGTTGTCCAATCTCCATCGTAAGTGCACTTCTCTGTATGCTTCTGACTTCCTTTAATGCTTCACCTCTCAAAGAAAACAAGCATTTAAAAGTTGAGTCTCAGAACACAGTTCTGCTAAACGTCTTTTCTATTAAACACTTCTAGAGAACAAAACATGAGAGGAAAGCTAATTCAGCTTCAGCAAGTCGTAAAGCTGTGATTTTCAACAGCGCGATTATTCCATTTGCACCGGGAAACCAATTAGCAAAGAGTTTACAACAAATCGAGGATTTGCAGTCCTTTATTTTTGCATTTTGCTGTGAGAAAAGTTAAATATTTTACAAACTTTGTACTCTGAGACATTCAATTCAATTCAGTTTTATTTATATAAACACTTTTAGCAACATCATTGTAGCAAAGCAGCTTTACACAATAAAACAATATGGAAATGAGTTTAAAACTTGTGAAATAATGTATATTGATCAGAATGATCAGATCGTCCCTGATGAACAAGCCGAGGGCGACGTTGCTGAGGGAAAAACTCCCTGAGATGGTAATAGGAAGAAACCTTGAGAGGAACCAGATGCACCAGGGAACACATCCTCATCTGGGTGATAACGGATAGCAGGAGATGTGTTTAAGTTCATTTGGAGTCCAGTTTGTAGGAATTCACCCACACGCATCCCAGGCAGACCACATGTGCAGTCCATCCTCAGCAGCGAGCCAGAGAACTCCATGTGACGAGATACAGTATAAGGAAAAAAAAAATTTGGGTGCCAATATTTTTGCTTATTGAAGTAGACTATATATTCAACCATCTCTAAAAGGGTGCCAACAATTTATCTTAAAAAAAATCCATGGCTAACAGTAGCCAGTTGGCTAACATGAACTCATGCGCTGACCTGACAAAGTGTGATTTTACATAAATTTCACCAGATTATGAAAAGGGGCGTGGCATGCATATAATTAAAGGCCATGTACCATTTTAATTAGTAATCTCATTAGTAATTTTATTGCAATGGAAGTTTTTGGATGTTGGTTATTTCTTTTACAAGGTGATGAAGCAAATAGTATTGGCACCCCACAGCTAAATTCTGCTTTCATCCAAATAAAACTAATAAATAAATTCCTCCAAATGTTTTCTGTTAATCCAAAGTGTAGACCTGTGTTAAAAAAAATGGTAACATTTACTTTTTTTATATTCTTGTTTTTTTTTCTTCTGAATTTTCCATTAAAATTTTGTACAAAAACAGGTGGATGAAAGCTTCAGGGCACTCTAATTCTCTCTCTCTCTAATTCTCTTTCTCTGTCTCTCTCTCTCTAATTCTCTCTCTCCATCGTCTCGGCATGTTAGTCATCCTCCACCTGCTCCGTGCTCTCCCGGTTCCCAGAGCTGCTCATGTTGCTGTGTTTCTCTCCTGAGATGAGGGCAAAGTGAGAGGAAAAATGGCAAAAAAAAACGCAGAGAACCCACATGCTGCTGCCTGTGAGAGACATGTTTACTGAGTCAGAGAGAACCGGAGTGAATTCATGGGGAAAATAAAAAGTTATAAAATATCATAGAAACAGAGGGGGTCGACTCTGTTGACTGGAATTGACTGGTGGAGAAAAAAAAAAAAAAAAACACCAGGAGGTAAAAACACCCCAAGGCTCTGTGTGTTTGTGTTCTTCACTCAGATCTGCGTAGTTTGATTTGTTTTTTTTTTCCTCTGCTATATGACATGTGACATAAGGAAAAAAATTCATTTCATTCTGTTTTACGAGATATACATTATGATACATACAGATGCACTGATGTACAACAGTTTTATTCTGAAAAGACAATCAGGATTTAAGACAGAAAAAATCCCAGAATGCTGCAAGCACACCGCAGGTCAAGTGACAAGAACCAGCCAATCAGCTCCGACATTTCCATCAGTTGGTGAAATTCTCCATGTTTTCCTCACGCCTGAGGGATGGGATTTACTCCAAACATGGCGGTTTATGCAAAACACAGCTACTGTGAGGGATTCAGTGCTGGAAATCAATTTATGTCCTGCGACATCCTCGTCCTCATGCGGCGCGCTGCTCATGGCTGCTAACAACGGCAGACGTCATGGGAGCGCAAGTTACTGACCGCTTTGGAAAGAAGGAGAAAGCAGCGTTTTAGCACGTTTAAGTAGGAGGAGACGCGTCATGATGACTGAAGATAAAGTTACTCTAAACACTCGCTCAGGTTCTCCTTCACAGTGTGGATTAAACACCACAAGACATCACAATCAGCAACAAGCAGACTGAGACAGTTAAAGAATTAACATGTAGAACATGTGGAGGGACTGATAAAATAGACACACCTGTCAGAGAGAACACTAACCTTTCGTCCATAAGGTCATATTTATCAATGCCATGTAATTACAGCAATTACAGCTGGGGTTGAAAAGAAACAATGTGAAACCTGTCTGAGTTTTCAGTTCAAAGGTCGGTCTAAAGGTCACATGATGTGTAAATGACGGTTTTGTCTATTTATAAACAGAGCGATGGAGTAAACATGACATGTGTCCGGTGTAAGAAACTGCAGTAACTTTTAGTTAGAATTTTAATTAGAATTCAATGCTCAGTTATGTTTAATCTCCTCCTCCTGGAAATATAAATAGAGAAAAAGAACTCTACATGTTAATGCCCGAAGCATTTAGTTTGCAAATGGTTGAATTTATAAACTAAAATCTTTACTTAACTCCATGTCACGGTGTCACCGTGGACCACATTCCCCTGCATGTCCATGAGCACTCCACCCGAGTGTCATTCATTCTTGTTTAAGTTCCTGTTTGCTACGTTTGTTTGTCTGGTGTTTGTTGTGCCGGTGTGTCAGCTGGAGCTCTATAACACAGACAGGGGCATGACCGCTGTGCCCGAGCCGGAGTCCATGATGAAGTCTTCTGTCTTCATCCTGCCTCGACCACTGACTCTGGCTATTTCAGCTTGTAACGGACGTCCCTCCTGCTCCCCTCGGACCTCCAGCTGCGTGACCCAGCTCTCCCTCAGGCAGCGCTCGTGACTCTGTGACATCACATCTTCCTGCTCCACGGAGGCCATTACTCTGTCACGTCCAGCCACTGAAGATGTTGCTTTGCCTTGACTCAGTTGAGAATGTCTCTCTACAGTACGTTGCTCCCCATCATGCAGCATGGAGAACTTTGCTCTTGCTTCATTCTGTTTTTGCTTGGCTGTCCAGGACCCAGACTGACACTGTTACATACATTAAGGGGAAGGGCGCAGTTCAGTCATTGTAGCGTGTCTCATTGTATATCAGCCCCTGCAAGTCACAATGACCACGCAAGTTATTGTATTACCCATAAGCCCCTGCAAGTGTTCTATAGGCTTATTGGTGTTGCTGGATGCCGGTGTTCGTTTCGGGGTTCGTTTGCTTGTATGATGAAAATAATTCATATGCTTCAAATTCCTAAGGAGAAAGTTTGTGAGTCGGGCATTTGAGGTACCACTGTATTTTAAAAAAAGGAAATCCAAAATACGTTATTAGTAATAATAATAATAAGAAGAAGAAGTAGAATAGATTTTTCAACTGAATTTTTATATTTTCTGATCAGTTACTGTATTAAATACCAGAATTTTAAATTTCAGATGATGATGTGGAGCAAAGCTACATTTTATTACTTTATCCTTTTCTTCTGTAAAGTTAAATAGAGACCAGATGTCATTTTATTACTGTTTAATAGGTGAATAAAAAGCCATCTGTGGCAGAGACTCGGGGGAAATTATGAAGGATAAAGCGTAGACGTTTCTTTTCGCTAATAATCCCAAGACTTAACCGTTCAGGACTTCTGATGAAGTTTAAAAGCAGAGTCGCGTGCTGCGGAGACGACTTCACAGCTTTACATCCACATCACGCTCTCGGCGAGGCTCTTTACACGTGCTGCTCATCTTTATTGAATTCATCAGGACCGGACCGAAGTCACACTGAACAATGAACAAGTTTTTATCTAAACTAGTATTTTATTCTCATGCAGGATCATGTGACTCAGCTCCCGGCATGAACATTTCCCACATGATCTCGGTCTGTTCTCATCACCTGCAGATTAACCTCGACAGAAGGACCTCCTACACCTGCCAGATGGAGCCAACATACTCACAACACTTCATTTCTAATTTATCTGGTTTGTGTATTTATTGTAAATGCTGTGTCGTGTCACTCAGCGGGAGGAGCGCGAGCAAACTGGTTACGCAACAAGGAGCAACAGCTGCATCCATGCAAACACTGCATCATACACGAGCGCCTCATATGTATGTGTTGTTCTACACACTGTACACAGGCGGTGAGATGAAGACAAGCTATTGTTAAAGCTGGTTATCTTCCTATAAACAACAACAGTACAACACCATGTGTTTTATTCGTCTGACTCCACAGCAACTCAACAACAGGTGCAGGTTTTTAATTAAAGAACGTCACTTCCAGGTGACTTCCTGTTCCCTCAATTTATATCAGATAAAAACACTCACTCTCTCATTCTTTATTCTCCCTTTAAGCTAATAAACTTAGCTTGTCATGTTGATTATAAGCCCCAAAGAAGTCTAAGCTCCTGTCCTAAAGAAGTCCGCACATTAACAGCTGTACCTCTGACTGTTACCAAGCGCTGACACTGGAGACTCCTTCCATAAACATCTCCATACTGCGTGCACATGAACTTAAACCTGCACTACAGTCAGAGCTGCTGTTATAAAGAATTAATCAACATCACTCACCAATCAGAGCTCAGACGCAACCTGCATGACTGTGATGCCACTGGGACATATTTACATATATTTATGTTTTTCATATAAACCGATGTTTATGTTAAAACACAATATATCTGCATGATCGCAATTGTAAGATTGAAAATGAAAAGATAAAAAAGCTGTTGTATTTATGAAAGAGACTCAAGATGTTTGAGTTCACCGAGAGTCGCGGCTGTTTGCGTCCTGAAAAACCAATGGAATAAAATCTCATATAAACGGCGGTTAGATTGAGACATCTGTTGAGAATAAAGTGTGAGGAGAGAGGAGAGGAGGAAATGAAATGTGATTTATAAATATTTCAGCAGAGGCACTTTGTTCAACTTTAGTTAAAATCACACTTTATCATGTACAGTATTTTATAGATGTGCGGCTCAGGAATGGGAAACATTTCTCTCTTATTAGTTTAGTATTGGAGTTACATTTTAGAGTTATGATGATGATTTGTTTGCGACTTGTGCTGAGCCACTTTGCTCCTGGGGCAGCAGCTTATCCGTTTTGATCTGAAAGCGAGACGCCTCATGTCAAACAGCTTGAAAATAGGTTTACAGTGTACAGGCAGTGAGACACCACAAAATTACCTCTGTCTCTAAACTTGGGAATCAAACCCGGACCCTGGAGTGCAAGGCAAAAAGGCTAACCACGACACCACTGTGGTGCCCGACAAACCTCCATGAAACATATATATATATATATATATATATATATATATACATACATACAGTAAAACCTCGGATTGCGAGTAATGCGGTTTACGAGCGTTCCGCAAGACGAGCAAATATTTTTAATAAAATTTGACTTGACAAAACATTGTTGCGGGAGAGAGAGGTTGATTTATGACAGCTGTTTATGGAAGTGTAGTCCAGTGCGGGACATGCATTGTGGGTAATGCAGTCCGGTGTGTGTGAACGGGAATGCGAGATGTAAGCTAGGATATAGAGCCTGAGTTTTATTTTCTCTTTTAGTAGTTTTTTTTAGTTGGATTTAAGTGCAGGAGCCACCCGAACGTTTGTACTATAGCCCGACAATGCAGCAAATAAAAGAATGGGCATGCATCGACCAGTTTGGCCATCTCACACTCTCACACACACACACACACACACACACACACACACACACACACACACACACACACACATTTATTTTTATAACTTTTTTTTAAATGTGCAGGTTAATTTATTTTATTTTTATTTTGTATTAATTATTTTTATGTACTTATTTTTTGGGCTGTGGAACGAATCATTTGAGTTTCCATTATTTCTTATGGGAAAATTAGATTTGGTTTACGAGTGTTTTGAAATATGAGCCGCTTCCGGAACGAATTATGCTCGTAATGTGAGTTTCCACTGTATATAAAACATTCAGCCAGGTGCCCTTTCTAAAACCAAATCATCAATGTTTCCTGAGGTATCTGACAAATGAGTGACTTCCTTATTTAAGTCAATTCAGGGGATCATGTTACAGTGTCTATGTGTAAGTGATTATTATAATTTTTTATTATTACTATTATTATTATTATTATTATTGTAAAATCCTGTGAAGAAGAAATCCCCAGATTAATTTGTCCATCTGTAGAAACGTGACTCAGTAGTATACTGCTGATATCGGACTTCTCCTCGCCATGACTTGTGACAGCTACAGTGATGTCAGACATAAATGCAGTGACTCGGGGCGAGTCCCGTCTGTTCAGTCGTACAGAGACCGAACAACAACTTTTATTTAATTTCAGTTCTTTTCTTTTTGCACCGAGTAAGAAAAACACACTGATAAATGTACGGTGGTGAAAATTTTACATGTTTATTTTCTGACAGAAAGCATTGTGAGTCTGTTCACTGAAAAGAGTCAATTTAGTATCACACACACACACACACACACACACACACACACACACACACACACACACACACAGATATTCAGACAGATCAGACCTGAGACGGAGCGCTTGTGAAGTTTGTGTGATGTAAAACTAGCTAATAATCCTCGTCCACGTTACTCCTTATCTGCTTGTAAAACCATGTTATGAAAAGGAGGACATGGACACTTACATTTACAGCATTTGGGAGACGCCGTTATCCAGAGTGACTTACATTTATCTCAGGATATGTCTGAGTGGATTGAGGGTTGAGGGACTTGCTCAAGGTCCCAACAGAGGCAGCTTTTAGTACTGGGGTTTAAACCTGTGACCTTCTGATCAGCAGTAAATGATCATCTAGCTCCCTCTGCCCCAGAACATGAGTCTTAATCCTGCTAGCTGTGCAGAACATTAAAGGGATAGTTCAGGTTTTTTAAGTCAGTCTTAAGGCAGAATTGAGGTGAATGTAAATACAATACAGTAAGTCTGGCCGTTTATAAGTGTTCCTGTTCAGTAGGAAAAATTTTGTACAAACTTAACTGCTTCCTTTCTTTTATTACCAATATTTCCAATTTCCAACACTATAATCTATAATATATTTTTGTCTATAAAAACAATCAGAACATTTAGAAAAGACATGTAAATTAATTATGTAGTAAAATATGAAATAAATAGACATTAATCCTCGCTTAACCTTAATTTATGATTCCTCACGGTACCGGCTGCTTTAAAAACCAAACTGAAAGCGACTCCCTTTTTTTCTTACTACCGCCTTTGCTTCTTGCATTACATACCAAAAAAAAAAAAAAAAAAACTGTAAACTCGATTCACTTGGCTTTCCACTGACGCAAACAAGTTTTGAACGGCTCCCAGACGTAGGCGCACACTTGGGTTCAGTTCGGGTCGGTTCAGTCGGTCGTATGCCAAAATGCTTTGCATGCTGAAGCAAATTCCGTGCACAGTTTCAGTTCTTAAGGTTAATGGAAATGCAATTTTCAGTTCTTAAGTTCATGGGAAATGCAACCATGGGGGGGCGCAATCCAGTGTCTTCTTGTGCCAGTCCCAAGTCTGGATAAATGCAGAGGGTTGTGT
>JAQQZT010000023.1:613627-627138 GCA_030068275.1 Clarias platycephalus
AGGCGTCTGTGAGGCGTCTGTGAGGCGTCTGTGAGGCGTCTGTGAGGCGTCTGTGAGGCGTCTGTGAGGCGTCTGTGTGTTGTGTAAGTGACGTGTTATAAACTGTTTGGTTCATTTGTTTAGAGGATCCTCGCTGGTCTGGAGCTCACTGAAGGCCCGAGTCTGAAAGCCACAGTGCGCTCCTGCTCTCCATGTGTTTCATATTAATAGTGCGTGTATTTTATCGTTAGTGTAGTGTGTGTGTGTGTGTGTGTGTGAGGATTGTTGCTGTCATGGTGATTGATTGTGAACACACAGTATGAGTATCACACTCTTCACACCTCCGTGTGTTCTCTCCTGACAGCGACATGTCCGAAAAATTTAAGTGTGTGTGTGTGTGAGCATGTGTGTGTTGTTTCCTGCTTTCTGAACACTGCTCGGTTAGAGATATTGATTCTAAACACCCTGTAGTGTAAAAGTGTGAACAAGCAGCACTTACACACCTCCCGTCTCCGAAACGGTCTGAGTGTGTGTCCAAAAACTGACGTTCTCTCAAGAACACTAAGTAGATACAGAGCCTTAAAACGGCTGACATTGATTTTCTATTGTAGCAGGGACCATAAATAGTTTCGGGAGAAATCTTAAACAGTCAGCGTTTAGACGGAGACGTAAAAGGGCTGAGGCTGAAGGTCAGTTCTAACCAAAAAAACTAATTAGGGCAGAACGATTAGTATTTGGGACGTAGCCTTAAATAGTCAATTCTTATGTTAAATATTTATAAAGACCCGATGTGCTCAATTCTAAGGTTTGGAGCAGAGCCTTTACATGGCTGATTTATTCTAAGAACTGTAAGTAGAGAGATGAATTCTAGGATTTGACTTTGAGAGTATTTTAGTGAATTTAAGTGAATAAGACGTCTAGTGATTGAGACAGGACCTCGCAATGGTAGACAGTCCAGTTTATTATGAATATTAACTACATAGGAAGTTTGGAACATAACCTTAAAATGTCTTAAAACTTAAAATTTTATTTCAACTGGTTTTATAAAACTGATTTTATTTGCCTTACTGTCTTACATCCAATCAGTTCCTTTAAATCACATGTGTGCAGTATACATGATCTGAAACGCTATCTGGAAAATCTATATCATATAAAGTTAGTACAAAATATATTGCAGGATATTTCGCTGAAACCTGTTACTTTCCCCCCGTGTACGGAGACCTCTGGGACGGCGTGTAGTTACAGCTTGGCGTTTTACAGTCGTGGCTCTTCGTGTCTTTGGCGACTCGGCTGGGGCTCCTGATGTTAAACAGATCATAAATGAGATTTATAAGCTGCTGTTGAAGTGGTTTTATGCTCGGTGTTGTGTTACAGCAGACGGAGATCTGTGAGGGTCAGAGTGCTTTCTGACTGAGCGCGTGCAGAAAACTCCAGGTCAAAAACACACTTGGCTTCAGTGACCAGCTGAACCTGGTGAACCCTTGGAGCCCTCAGGCGTTACTCAGTTATTTTTATGTCTTCTTCTGCTGTGTGCATGTCCACGCTGAGAATAATAAAGAGCCTCACCAAGGAAGAGACGCTTCAGACGAGTCAGAGCTCCAACAAACATCTACACACACATCACACAGCCGGCATCCAACAGAGGCTCCGATCAACAGCAACTGAGAAACCTCACTAGATAAAGAGAGCATTAGCACAAAATGGCTGAAACTCTGATGTTGTAGTGTGGACCCTACAAGCCCAGCCCAGCACTCTCCCTCTACAGGGTCACGGGGGCCTGAAGCACAGCCCAGGATAATCGGGGCATGAGGCAGGGTACACCCTGGACAGGGTTCCAATCACTCTAAGCACACATACACACACTACGGGCAATTTGGGAACACCAGTTAGCGTAAACTGCATGTTTTTGGACTGTGGGAGGAAACCAGCGAACCCAAAGGAAACCCACCAAGCATGCGGAGAACAAGCAAAAAGTATTGTTAGTGTGAGTTTTAGATCCACTAGATCACGCTGTCACAATGTCTGACACCAGACACCATCAGGGTTCTCCATTGAAAGAACATTAACGTTAACTTAGGATTGAACATTAAAATGTCTGGTGCTTTGCTTTAGTAGGAAGTTAATGTTTCAACCTAACATATAGTAATAACTACAGTAGAGCTGCGTTCCTTTTCGAAGTGTACTTCACGGTGTGCTCCCTACTCCCTACTCCGTTTGTAGGGAATGTCAGTGAAGGGAACTTCCCTCGACAAAACTCCACCATTCGGATCACCCTGCGAAGTCACCAGCGCAGATGTCCTCCGTGCGTCCCCTGAAGTGCACTGCACAGAGTGTTCAGCCGTGTTGTTTTCACTTCACCGGAAAAGGGAATAAAAAATTTCCCATAAGTCAATGCGTCTCGCTGGAGCGTGAAAAAAATGGAGCTCGAAAAATAATTTATATCTTTACAGTATATATTTATTATTATTATTATTATAATTATTACCAAGGATGACATAATATTAATACATATTTATTAATCAATAAATCCTAAGGATTATATAGGATAGTAATCTGTATTTATCTCTTTAAATATTTTATTGATTATTATTATTATTAATAATAATAATAATAATAATAATAAAAAGTTTGTTTACAAGTGTTTTAATAGCATATGATTTATAATGGTATCAGTTTTTGTCTATAGTATCAAATTTCCACAGCAGCAGTGACTGAGGTGTTTATGTTACCATGGTAACGCACAGAGAACGTGATGTCTGCGTTGGTGACTTCGCAGGGTGTTCCGAATGGTAGAATTTTGTCGTGGGAAATTCCCTTCACTGACATTCCTTGTTAACGGAGTAGGGAGTAGGGAGCACCCTGTGAAGTACACTTCAGAATAGAACGCAGCTCTGGTCAAGGCGATCTGCTGAAGTTCAAACCGAGCCTCAGAAAGATGAAGAAAGCATGGCGTGATTGTTGGCGTGTTTCCCAAACTGCTGATCTACTGGGATTTTCACACACACCCATCTCTAGTGTTTACAGAGAACAGTGTGAAAAAGAAAAAATCCTCAGTGAGGGCAGTTCTTAGGGTGAAAATACCTGGTTGATGCCAGTGGTCAGAGATGAACGCCCAGACTGGTTCGAGTTGATAGAAAGGCAACAGGAACTCAAATAACATCTCGTTACACCCGAGGTCTGCTGAAGAGCGTCTCTGAAGACACAACACATCCAACCTTGAAGCAGATGTGCTCCAGCAACAGAAGACCACACTGGGTGTCGCTCCTGTCAGATACGAACAGGAAACTGATTCAGGGTCACGGGGGCCTGAAGCACAGCCCAGGATAATCGGGGCATGAGGCAGGGTACACCCTGGACAGGGTTCCAATCACTCTAAGCACACATACACACACTACGGGCAATTTGGGAACACCAGTTAGCGTAAACTGCATGTTTTTGGACTGTGGGAGGAAACCAGCGAACCCAAAGGAAACCCACCAAGCATGCGGAGAACAAGCAAAAAGTATTGTTAGTGTGAGTTTTAGATCCACTAGATCACGCTGTCACAATGTCTGACACCAGACACCATCAGGGTTCTCCATTGAAAGAACATTAACGTTAACTTAGGATTGAACATTAAAATGTCTGGTGCTTTGCTTTAGTAGGAAGTTAATGTTTCAACCTAACATATAGTAATAACTACAGTAGAGCTGCGTTCCTTTTCGAAGTGTACTTCACGGTGTGCTCCCTACTCCCTACTCCGTTTGTAGGGAATGTCAGTGAAGGGAACTTCCCTCGACAAAACTCCACCATTCGGATCACCCTGCGAAGTCACCAGCGCAGATGTCCTCCGTGCGTCCCCTGAAGTGCACTGCACAGAGTGTTCAGCCGTGTTGTTTTCACTTCACCGGAAAAGGGAATAAAAAATTTCCCATAAGTCAATGCGTCTCGCTGGAGCGTGAAAAAAATGGAGCTCGAAAAATAATTTATATCTTTACAGTATATATTTATTATTATTATTATTATAATTATTACCAAGGATGACATAATATTAATACATATTTATTAATCAATAAATCCTAAGGATTATATAGGATAGTAATCTGTATTTATCTCTTTAAATATTTTATTGATTATTATTATTATTAATAATAATAATAATAATAATAATAAAAAGTTTGTTTACAAGTGTTTTAATAGCATATGATTTATAATGGTATCAGTTTTTGTCTATAGTATCAAATTTCCACAGCAGCAGTGACTGAGGTGTTTATGTTACCATGGTAACGCACAGAGAACGTGATGTCTGCGTTGGTGACTTCGCAGGGTGTTCCGAATGGTAGAATTTTGTCGTGGGAAATTCCCTTCACTGACATTCCTTGTTAACGGAGTAGGGAGTAGGGAGCACCCTGTGAAGTACACTTCAGAATAGAACGCAGCTCTGGTCAAGGCGATCTGCTGAAGTTCAAACCGAGCCTCAGAAAGATGAAGAAAGCATGGCGTGATTGTTGGCGTGTTTCCCAAACTGCTGATCTACTGGGATTTTCACACACACCCATCTCTAGTGTTTACAGAGAACAGTGTGAAAAAGAAAAAATCCTCAGTGAGGGCAGTTCTTAGGGTGAAAATACCTGGTTGATGCCAGTGGTCAGAGATGAACGCCCAGACTGGTTCGAGTTGATAGAAAGGCAACAGGAACTCAAATAACATCTCGTTACACCCGAGGTCTGCTGAAGAGCGTCTCTGAAGACACAACACATCCAACCTTGAAGCAGATGTGCTCCAGCAACAGAAGACCACACTGGGTGTCGCTCCTGTCAGATACGAACAGGAAACTGAGGCTACAGGTCACGTGGTCTCACCAACATCAGACACGAGAATGTTGGAAAAACACCACCTCATCTGATGAGTCTCGGGTTTTCTGCGACATTCAAACAGTCGGGTCACCAGTGTAATGGTGTGTGGGAGATACTGGTTTTTGTTAGCCTTTTCGCTCCTTAGTACCAACTGAGCAAGGTTTAAATCCCACAGGCTCCCTGAGTGTTGTTCCTGACCGTGTCTATCCCTTTATATACACGTGATACGCTTCATGTAACAAAGCTAAAATCTTCTCACACTGGTTTGTTGGACAAGACAGTGAGGTCACTGATCTCAGTCTGATAGGGTGGATTTGGGACGCGGTGGAGGTTCGGGAGAGTCATATCATGGACGTCCAGCCGAAGATTCTGCGGCAACTGCAGACCATGACATTGAGCAGGATCCCTAAGATTCGGGGATGAAACAGATGAAACTATAAATAGTTGTGAATTTTGGCAGTTGGGGTGAAACCATAAAACGCCGGGAACTAAAATACAGTTGTAATAAAAAGACTAAGCAGAGCTCAGCGTTTGGGACGGAGCCTAAAACCAGTCGATGTTGTTATAGGAACCCTAACTCGATGTGAATTTTACTATGTGGGACAGAGCCCAGGTTTGTTTGTTTTGCTGCTTCTTAAATAATGCGCTGACGTTCACTAATCTCCCTGCTAAGTGACAACATGATGTGTGTGTGTGTGTGCGTGATGTGTGTGTGCGCCTGCAGGCAGCTCATTTCTCTCTGTTCTTTCCCAGTGCGTTCATTCAAATGATATCCGGCACTAAGAGGTTTATTAGCACATAATAAATAACCGCATCAGCACAGTGATGCAAGACTTTAATATTTCATCACCGCACCTCGTTTTCTCAACTCACACTCGGAATCTTTTCACGTCCCCCGTCCTCTACATTCACATCCCACACGCTAGCAATTAAACAAAAGCCCTCAGTGCTAATAACGTGTGTAGGGACAATGAGCGGGGATTTAATATCGAATAATTATCGTTAGAGTTGCTCCACGACTAAAAGTCTTCTGAAAAGCAATTACTGATAAGCGTTTAATATTAAAGTTGACTTGAGTGATGATTTTTGGTCCTCATTGTGTGTGAAAAGTCGACATGTCAGTGAACAATAGAGGAACGAGGTGAAGTGTGTGTCCACGTTTAACCTCCGCTCATGTGCTGAAAAAAAAGGGCAGCTTAAAAAAAAAAATCATCAATTTGTGCGATTACTTCGATAATAACTCCAGACTGAGAGAGAGCGCAAAGTTCGTGAAGTTTCATCACAGAGACACCAGATAGAAATCTGTCAGAGAGGAATCTCCAGGAATGAAGTGCTTACGTTTCTGTAATAATAATGAACAAAATTTCCTTGAATACTGAGTCTTGATATTGTGTCTCATTACACAAATCCAGCACTAAGTACACACACACACATTCTCTACAGCGCTTATCTTGGACAATGTGCAGGGGGTCTGGAGTCCCAGGGGACTGGGGGCACTGAGATAAGATGAGATTCAATTATATGCATCTTACAGCACAGTGAAAATCATTTTTTCGTATATCCCAGTTTGGAAGCTGGGGTCAGAGGTCAATGTCAGCCCGGATACAGCGCCCCCTGGAGCAGATGGGATTAAGGACCTTGCTCAGGGGCTCAACAGTGGCAACTTTGCAGTGCTGTTGCTCGATCTCCCAACATTCTGATCAGAAACGTAACCGCTTGGGTCTTTCACCCTGCCAGTTCATCACCAGTCCATTGCAGAGATATTTTGGTTATTTTTGAGCCTAATCTGAAGGTGTTTGGACTCTCACTCGGTCACTCAGTCATTCACTCACTCACTCATCTTCTATACCGATTTCAGGGTCACGGGGCATAGGGCATGACACGGGGTACACCCTAGACAGGGTGCCAATCTATCACAGGGCACACACATACACACACTCACACACTACGGGCAATTTGGGAACGCTAATTAGCCTAACCTGCATGTCTTTGGACTGTGGGAGGAAACCGGAGTACCCGGAGGATACCCACCAAGCACGGGGAGAACCTGCAAACTCCACACACACAGACTTGAGGTGTGACTTGAACACTCAACCATAGAAATGAGGCCACGGTGCTAACCGCTACGCCACTGGGCCGTTAGCTACGTACCTGATTAGATAATGAAATAATTAGTAACACATTTAAAATATTTTGTCAGTCAAATCCAGCATTTTATTATCTTTGATTCACTTCATGCAGTCGAGTCGATTCAGGGTCGAACCATTTCCTCACTCAGAAGTAAGCAGAGACCACCTCAACACCGAGACGCGTTGACTCGCGGACTCGCAGGGACAGCTTGTCCTCTGCACCATGCTAATGTATAACCCCATGTGAGTTTTCTGCTGCTTTTGTTGTTTATTCAGTGTTTGTGTTTATTCATGAGTGACATGGCTTCATCCTCGTGCAATCTTCATCACAGAGGCTTCTGTCTTTAAATGTATGATCCATGAAGCTGTTAGAGCTCCTTCAGGTGCGACACAAGATTGCACGGTTTTACCCAGAAAGCACAAAGTAATGCCTTGAACAGCATTCTCTCCACGTTTCAGTCTGAAACAGAAAAGAGAAAAAAGGCGTTTAATCAGTCTCGTCTGTCCGAAGCCCATCACCGAGCGGGAGAACGAGCCGCTCTCTCTCAGCCTCCCCTCGCTGAGCAGAAAAGAGAATTCTTTTGATTTTGATTGAGGTGGCCTTGATGGCCACAGAAACAGGTTTTCTTCTTCCAGTCGTCTGAGAACGCTCTTGTGAGAATCGGCACTTGGAGAGTCACAGTCAAAAGGAAAGAAAACAGGATTTGAGAAAATGTGAACACAGCTTTGTGTGTGTAAAGTGAGAAAGGTGCAGCGACAAGGGTTCTGATTGGTTGGGATCAGGTCAGGGGCGGGGCTTAGCACTTTCATGACATACAGTGAATTAAAGATCGCTCGACTGAAAACCCAGTGACGTGTTTCATGCGTTAAAAGTTGCATCTCGATATGATATGAGCAGCGTGAGAAAACATTATCACATGATTATAATGATCATTATGATCAATCAACGCAATGGACCGTTTTATACATCACTATAAAAACCTTCTTTTCAGATTAAAACTGTATCTGGTAACTCCAGCAGGTTTACTGTACATCTATTATAAAACCAAATGTAATGCAATACCCCGATATTACTGAGACGCCATTTTACACAAATATGAAATCACGGATGTGATCCTGCAATTAGCAAATCCATTTCAACATGCTTTTTTTTCACTTTGACTTGATGTAACTCAGTTCTTTTCAGAAACATTGACCCGTGGGTTCACTCTGACTGAATAAAAATGACAGCAGCATTTTATAAAACATAAAAGAAGTAAAAGAATAAAAACCACAATGAGTTATGGCAGGGTTCTTTGTAACACACTTTCTTTATCTCAGTAACATAAGACTTATATCTTTTGTGTCTTATTAAAACTTTAAGAGAGAATAACGAGAGGCTGGTGAGAGAAAGAGTGTTTAAACAAGAACTAAACATTAGATGCAACTATTAATGGATAAAATGCATGCAGGGTCGTTATCGAATTTCACTAATGAACATTTGTATACAGGAGGAATAAAACCCTCTGTGGGGAGTGCTGATGTAGAAAATAATCAGCTTTGGGGGAATTACAGTACCACTACAGACTACATTTGAGTAATTTATTTGTCAGTAACACTTCAGCATTCACCTACTCAAACATTATTAATTTCTTTTTTTTTTTATTTAGTTAAATTTTTTTACTAGAATTATTTATTTTCTCATAACTCTGCCTTGATTCGTATCATCTGAGGATTTTAATGCTAACAGGGAAAGCCCGGGGTTTCCCTCGGCATCGTGTTAAACGTATTCTTTATGCATTATTAAGCTTCAGGTCGGAGGAAACTCTACAAAAAGGTGTAGAATCTGCACTCGTGTCTCTGCTTTGTTTAAAACTCAGTGACCTTAAAGAAGCCTAAGTGTTAGTTATGAATAATTTACTCACAGTTATTTGCAATTCTTTTGTAAAATAAACACACAAACACCAGCTAAAGACACAGCTAGAATTACAATCACTAATGGCAGCTAAATGAGATAAATTCATTCTGCCAGGTTTAATAATAATTTTTTGTGTATATATTGTATTGCAAATACATAGGGAATAGTTTATGCATGCTTTCTTTGAGCCACGGTAGTGTAAAAGAATCACAAATGGCAAACTATTTAAACTATTGTATCAGTGTGATATTTGTGTGATTTTTCAAAGCGCTATAACTCCACCGCCCATAGTTTATTACAACAGATTAAGTCAGCCTGCAGTTGTGTTTGTGGTTATTTAAATTTGCATATTTGTATTAATAATATGTTGGTTGAGTTTTAATATGAAAATAAGAACTAACATACAGTATTGGTTGATTGTGTTTCTGTATTGAGTCAAGAAACCGTGACTTTAGTAGTTAACGACAGCAGGGTATGATAGTTAGTGACTGCTGAAGAAACAACACTAACAGACTGTAAGCCTATTTTTTATTGCCTTCAACATTCTTCAAAAATCTACTGAATGCATTTAGTTCACTTACATTGCAGTCCCTTTATTTCCCAGCTTGTAGTTTCTTGTTACTGATCACATAACAGAAAGAAGCCCCGTGATTGGCTGGTTATGGATCTGTCTCATTTTGCGATGAAATTTGCAACAATATTTGCTACTCAACTTTATGCTAAAAAGTATTTTATTTAATTAAAATTTTATTTTATTATTTTATCTTTTTATCCAATTCACGTTTATATTTTAATTTACGATTTTTATACCTAAGCTTATTCAAAAGAAAAAAAAGTCTAGACAGTAAGACAGTAGTGGTGTTGTAGGGCTTGTGATAAGTCAGTTAAAGAATCCTACAAAAGTCACCACTGAATAAAAGCAAAAAGTACAAATTCAGAATAAAGGTCAGATTAAATCTGCTGCATCCAATCTGAGTTTGCTGTTTAAATGGTGCAAGAATTCTAAAAGATATCCAGAATTTATTGCAACGTGGCTGTTATATGATATATTGCTCAGCTTTAGCCAGTGAATCTGCCTGAATTTAATTGAAGTGATTGTATATATTACATTCTATTAGAAAATAGATTTCTTTTTTTAGGTGTTAGCATTATTTTATCTGTAGTTACATCAGGACTCCTGAACATTGCAGTACTGAGCTCAACTCTAGGAACAACAAATTAAAATATATTGATTTTATCTCCAAACAGGCCTTGGTGTGAAGCTTGGTGTGAATATTAAAAAAGAAAAACATCTAAAAATCCCCCAAAGTATTAGCATATTAGCATGAAGGTCTCGTCAGTGTGTCATTCCTAGTGTCCGGTATCCAAGGAACGTGTGCTTCCTCCAATTAATTGTCCTTCCTCGCTGAAAAGCTTGACCTTCATCCCCGAGTGCCAGAATGATTTGCTGCTGCTGCTGCTGCTCTGTTCATTTTTTTCCATTAGGGAGGCGGCGAAGAAACGCGGGAGTCTAATTGCAGTCAGCAAACAGCAAACAGTGGCATGTTGACAATCAGGGATTATTAGATTCCCAATCCGGCAACACCGAGACGACAAAGTGGGACAGATATTAATATTCACACCATCATCACAACACGTTAACCAGCGCCAAGACGCAGAGCGGGACTCAGTGTTTAAAAAAATTCTAATAGCAACAGCAGGAAGAAATGTATCTAAATCTGCAAGTGTATGAACATGATGGAGGGAAACATGTCTCTTAATTTAATTATATATTATATACTGTAACTGTACGTATGTATATATGTTTTGCAAGACAAATGAAATGTGATAATTTTATGACTGAAATTGATAAAGGGATGGAGAAATTGAAAGAAAGAAAGAACGGCAGGAAGAGAGATGAACTGATTAATGATATGTGAATGCACAAGTGTTTCTGGATAATGGATCAGGGTCTGGGTATTAGTCTTTAGGGCTTAGTGATTACTTCCTAATAATTAGGGATTCAAATTTAAGGTTTGCGGTATGGACAACCTGTTAGAACGAGGGGATAAGTATTTAGGGGTCAGGTTATAGTGTTAAGGGATACATCAGTGGGGTTCAGGGATTAGTA
Organism: Clarias platycephalus; assembly: GCA_030068275.1. Lineage (NCBI taxonomy): Eukaryota > Metazoa > Chordata > Actinopteri > Siluriformes > Clariidae > Clarias > Clarias platycephalus. The sequence continues at coordinate 624,578 of JAQQZT010000023.1, forward strand.
CTTAGGGATAATGATTTGGGGTAAGGGATAAATTGGAGTTAAGATTTAGAGTTTGAGATTATGCCTTTAGTTTTTAGAGTTTACTTTGGGGGTTAGGAATAAATCTTTTTAATTTGGTGATTCATGTTTATGGTTTAAGGTTTAGTCATTAGTCTCTAGTGTTTTAGTTTAACCTGATTAGTTTGCCTGTTTCAAGATTAGGATTTGGAGTTTGAGGATTAGTCTTCTGGGATAATGATCTGCAGTTTGAGGATTAGTATTTAAGGATAACGGTTAGGAGATTAGGGATGAGTATTTAGAGATTATCTTTTGTATCTTTGGGGTTTATATTTGGGGATAACGGTTGGGATTGTGGAGTAAGTATTTACAGATTGGGTTGTGGAGTTTGAGGATTAGTATTTAGAAATTGGTATTTGTAGTTTGGTTTTTGTCTTTGGGGTTTATGGATAAAAGGAGGTAAAATAGAAAATGTGGGTAAAAACCTTTATTCATTATTCCCTACAAACCTCAGAGTGTTGCATTATGGGTATTGTGTATCCTCTGCACTATGCTAATTTAATGCTAAACACCTGCTTCTGTAATCCTGACATCATGTTGCTCTTTTCTGTTGTTCAAGGTACTCTAGAATAAAAGAATAAAATTGAATTAATTCCGTGGTGATGGCAGACTTTAGGATTTACCGCTGAAACACAGCATTAGCATGTAGCGCGTCAGTCAGCGCTAGCTGTGTCTTCCTGACCCTGGCAGGAGAAACAACAACTGCAGGTGACAGAGGAGTTTTAATTTAATCTGTCACACCATCACATCTGTCAGAGTGAACACACACACACGTTTCTCGTTAAAGGATTTTAGAGTCATTAGTGTCTGTCTAGCAATTAGAGACATTTAATAAAACCTAACAAAGAGATAATAAACTTAAATAAAGCTGAAGTGTTTTCCTCATTGGCTTTGACTCAGGACTAAACCCTTCTCTCATTCTAAAGTGTGAGGTCACTCCATCTCCTCTCCGGCTCCGTCCCAAACCACCTACTGCTCAACTAAATTAGCACGCCACCCAGTGTGTCCTCACTGCCTTATACACTGAGCTCAGACTTCAGGATTAAAGACCAGGGAGAAGGTCAGGTTTAAGGGTTTAGGGATTGAGGCCAAGGGGTAAAGGTTAGGGTTTAGGGTCAAGTATTAGGGTTTATGGTAAAGTATTAGAGTTTAAGGGGTAAGTATTAGGGATTAAGGAAGGGTAACGCTCTCTCTCTCTCTTTCTGTCTATGCTTCCCATTTGTCAGTCTTCTCTCTCACTCTCTCTCTCTCTGTTTGGTGTCTCTTTAACTTATTCTCTCTCTCTTCTTTGTCATTTGTCTTTCTCTCACTGTCTCTCTCACTCTGTGTCTGTTGTCTGTCTATCGTGTTTTCTCTCTCTATTTGTCTCTCAGTTTTTCTCTCTGCCTCTCATTGTCATTTGTCTTTCTCTCTGTTTTGCATTCTGTCTGTCTGTCTCTCTCTCTCTCTCGGTCTCCCTCTCTAAGTGCTTCTTATTTGCATTAGCGTCTCGCTGTCAGCTCCTCGACTGGCTGAGAGACACTTTTTATTGTTCTGATTTTGTCTTGTGTAACCAAATGCAGAATGTCTCAAACACACACACACATACACACACACACACACACACACAGACTCTTTCTGCACAGACGCTTCTGTTTTTCATCGCTCTCAAAGCTGAACAAAAGTGGGCTTGTTCTTGTTCTCCCTGCAGTAAATCTGTGTGTGTGTGTGCGTGTGTGTGTGTGTGTGTAATGGATCCAACATGCTGCTTGTCACTTTGCATTGAAATGACACAGTGATATAATGACCTGGGTTTTAAATGGTAGTGAAACTCCACGTGGTGGATCTGTGTGTGTATGTGTGTGTGTGTGTGTGCGCGTGCGTGCGTGCGTGTACGCACTGGGACTGAACAACACAAGGTTTTGAGTGTTTTTGGATCTGGAAGTAACAGCTTCTGTAAGCTTGTAGGTCCCGGGTTGCCAGGTCTAAAAATCCCCACCATAACAATTCAATTCAATTTTATTTTTCAATTCAATTTATTTATAACACAACTCAAAGAAATCTAATGAAAAGACTCGAGACGAACCCAAAGTGTTCAGGCGACTGAAAAGGTCGCTTCTGCCTGGCAACCTGCTCACAGAGCTAAGATCAAGTTCTTTAACATGGCACTAACTGGCGAGCTGGTATTCAGGGAGGTTTTGTCAGTGCTCCAGTAGCCTGACCCACACACTGCCGTCCTAAGCTCCTCAATAAAACCAGACGTCTGTAGAGGAAAAAAAGAAACATGCTTTCATTTTATGAGACACTTATAGAAACAGCGCAGCATGTCTCTAAATCATCATTTAATTCATTTTACATTTATTATATCTTTATCAGATGACTCTTCTCCTTCATCCTTAAAAGAAAACATTTTTAGAAAACCATTCTGCTGTTATTATGAACACATAATGGGGTCACTTTCTAACTCCATGATCGTTCCTGATTTTTATTTCTTTCTACATTGTAAAGGAATGCTGAAGGCGTCC
>JAQQZT010000023.1:648434-658624 GCA_030068275.1 Clarias platycephalus
AGTTGAAAGTCAGAGGACGTTTCTTTTTTTGCTGAGTATATATATATATATATATATATATATATATATATATATATTATATATATATATACTGTATATATATGCACACTAATATATTATTATAATAATAATAAAAATAAAAAAAAAGTCAAATCAGTAATTGAGTATCTTTTCCCTCAATACTTTTTTACTCTTATTTTAATGATATTTTGGATGACTACTTTTTACTTAAGTAATATTATTTTGAAGTACAGCTACTCATACTTGCGTACAGTTTTTGGCTACTCTACCCAATTCTGCTAAAATGTATGAAGAAAACCTCTTTGCAATACCCAAGTGTACAAAATAACCTGTAAATACTTATAGGTATGCATTAAGTTATTTCTGTTTTTGTTATGTTTCTATTTTTCTCGATTGTTACATCAAGATTCGTAACGACCCATCAAAACTTTAAGCAGCAGTTGGTTTGTACAAATTCTAAGTTATTTATAAATGCCGAGGCCGTGCTGTCTGTCTCACAGCTGCAGTATTAATGGATTTTTACTCATTTCCATGCTCTCTGAGTTTATGGTAAATAGACTCCAGGGAAAAGAGGAAGTGTGGATTTCAAACCCCCAGCACGCCAGACTTCATTTTCCATCAACCGATTCTGACAAAGTGATAATGAAGCGTTGTGGTGATTGGAAATATTTCACCCTACAGTAGCGTTTAAATGCAAAAAGCTTTAATTGGCTGCGATAGGGGCCATAATTGGACTCTGATTGGCTCTTAATGAAAGTGCGCAGCACGTGCAACGGACACGAGGAGTCATCTATTTTCAGGGACACTCAAGCAATACTGAACGACTTTTTAAACTAGAATGCACTTCAGAAGGAGTACAAAAAAAAAAAATCATAAATGAGACGATATTAAATCCGGCGTGTCGGTTTTCCTCACTGTAACACAGTGCGAGTTTACTCTGAGCCTCAGTTTATCCCAGACCTCACTGATTACTGTCATTAAAAAAAGCTTTGCACTTAATTCCTGATTAGCCGTGTGTAGCGTGTGGCGCTGCTAGAGATTTTGTTTGCATGTAAACATCAGAATCGTGACACATCTGAAGGATTAATTAAGGCGAGCGGACATCTCGTTAATGAATCAGGCGCAGGAATAAATTGGACGTGGCTGCAGATTAAGCTGAAATGCTTTTTTTTTCCTTTTGCTGCAGCTCTGAGGGATAAAGCAGAGAGAGAGAGATCTGATTGTTAGTGATGATGATGATGATGATTTTTTTTTTTCTAGCCATACAGAATGTTTGGAATGCAACCTGAATCATCAATGGTACATTTGATTTGTAATAATAATAATAATAATGTTTAGCTGTCTCAGGTTAGGTTACCTTTCAGTCACTAGGTTAGCATTTCCTCAAAGAATTTAGTTGTCAGTCATGGGGTTAGCTTTCACTTGCTAGGTTAGCATAAGTTTGCTAAGTTGCCTATTGCAATCTCTGGGTTAGGTTTCAATCGCTGTGTCATGATTTTGCTAGCTTGTAAGCTTTCACACTTGTTAGATTAGCTTTGTGTCAGTAAATGAGGTTTATTTTTAGTCAATATGTTAGTTTTCACTTGCTAGGTTTCCCGCCAGCCCTGACCTACTACAGTAGGTACAGTATGCTAATCACTGGTTTACATTTTAATCTTTATGCCAGATTTTCTTAGCTAGGACAGGTTTCATTCTCCAGGTTAGCATCCACTTGCTACATTAGCATTGTTTCTTTTGGTTAGCTTTTACTCTCTAATCTATTTCAGCATTACTTTACCTGGTGAGTTTAAAGCTTTCACATATTGTGTGACCTTTCCCATGCCTCTATCTCCATAAAACAAACCCCCTTACTGCGCTTCCTCATTCCTTACATGGTAACACTTCCTATACACTGTGTACAGATAAATACACATACAAATAGCTTGTGCCCACTGGGACGCTTTTGTCTAACCAGAAAATGCTAAAGTGTTTCTTATTGTCTGTCCTCTGGTCTCTCTACGACTTACGTGTTCATGCTCGCTTGATGTACCTTAAATATGCTCTTTGCTGATAATAAACAGAGATATCATGTGCGTGTTTGTCCATCTCCTGGTGAGGAACACCAGCCAGCCAGTGTATCGAGGCACAGTGGACGTATCAAGCAATAATAAATGTAACAATTTGGATGTTTGTCTGCACTTCGTTCTCAGAGAAGGTCATTAATTGTTCTTCCTCGGTCAGAAAAGTTTGACTCAGTGCGGTATTCTAAAGAAATTTTTATTAATTTTTAATTAAATTGATACAAATTTAATTAACTATTTTGTGCATTTTAAGATAACTTTCTACTGAGTTTTTTAAATGAGTCATGTTTTTAAAAAAGCTTTCATCTGGTTTTCTCTCTTGGAGGAAGGTAAGTAAACGCTTTAGTGTTTTGTTATTTATTTATTTTATTAAGTCTCTTCTTAAGCTAAACCATCTCATTGTTCGTGCATACAGTTAATTTGTTTTCCGATATTTTAAACCTTTGCCTTTTTTTATAATAATTGATTTGTTCCTGACTTATGTCGTGTTTTAAATAACTCATTAATTAAAATGTTTGTGGCGAGTGTGAGTGATTGTGACAAACGTGCAAACTAGAATTTTAATTACAACAGCTCTTTAATTAGCAGAGCTGCTGTGATGCTTTAAGTGATGCTTCTGTCGCCAACCAACTACATCAACCCACCGGTTACTATGTGCTGTTTTTTTATATTTATTAAGCACACTAATGGACGTAAGCGCTAATTGCTGATTAACATTTAAACTTAAAACTTAACAGTTAGCCTTGGATTGCTTGCTAGCTCAGTGTTGAGTCCCTGGATTAGCATCCACTCAGTAATTGAAGGTTAAACTTTACAGTGCTAAGGTCAGAATATTTATCTAATACAGAGCATCCAGAAAGTATTCACAGCGCTTCACTTTTTCCACATTTTGCTATGTTACAACCTCATTTCAAAATGATTAAATTAATTATTTTTCTCAAAATTCTACAAATGACACCCCATCATGGCAACATGAACGAAGTTTGTTTGAAATCTTTGCAAATTTATAAAAAAAAATGAATAAAAAAACAATCACATGTACAGTACATATGTATTCACAACCTTTGCCATGACACTCAAAATTGAGCTCAGGTGGTCACTGATCATCCTTGAGATGTTTCTACAACTTGAGTCAAGTCCACCTGTGGTAAATTCAGTTTGTCTCAAAGGTCCCACAGTTAACAGTGCATGTTAGAGCACAAACCAAGCCATGAAGTCCAAGGAATTGTTTGTAGACCTCACAGACAGGATTGTATTGAGGCACAAATCTGAGGAAGGGTGAGGAAAAAAATTCTGCAGCATTGAGGGTCCAGATGAGCACAGTGGTCTCCATCATCCATAAATGATGAAGTTTGGAAGCCCCGGGACTCTTCCTAGCATGGGCCACCTGGCCAAAGTGACCGACTGGGAGATGACAAAGAACCTGATAGTCACTCTGAAAGAACTTCAATATTTCTTTGTGGAGAGAGGAGAACCTTCCAGAAGAAAAACCATCTCTGCAGCACTCCACCAATAAGGCCTGCATGGTAGAGTGGCCAGACAGAAGCCACACCTTGGTAAAAGGCACATGACCGGCACCTGGAGTTTGCCAAAAGAAACCTAATGGACTCTCAGACCATGAGAAACAATCAAGTTCAGCCTCAAGTCTTTTTGAGTATGATGCTGTTTTTTTTCTGGAAGGTTCTCCTCTCTTCACAGTGAAACACTGTGAACTGTGAAGAGAGTGAACACTGGAGCTTCAGACTAACCATCGGGCTCTTGGTCATCTCCTTGACTAAGGCCCTTCTACCCTGATCGTTCACTTTAGCCGGGCGGCTCACTCTGGGAAGTGTCCTGGTGGTTCCAAACTTCCTCCATTTATGGATGATGGAGGCGACTGTGCTCATCGGGATCTTCAATGCTGCATAAAATTTTTTCTGTACCCTTCCCCAGACCTGTGCCTTGATACAACACTGTCTCGGAGGTCTACAAACAATATCTTGGACTTCATACTTGGTTTGAGTTCTGACCTGCACTGTTAACTATGGGACCTTTTATATAGACAGGTGTTTCTTTTGAAATAATTTCCAATCAACTTAATTTCCCACAGGTGGACTCCTATCGAGTTGTAGAAACATCTCAAGGATGATCAGTGGAAAGAGGAAGCACCTGAGCTCAAGTTTGAGTGACATGGCAAAGGGTGTGAATACTTATGCCATGTACATGTGATTTTTTTTTCGGTTTTTTATTTTTAATAAATTTGCAAATGTTTCAAACAAACTTCTTTCACGTTGGCATTATGCCAGATGCTCTGTATTTCTTTTTGCATAATAAAAAATTGATTACAAATTATTTACTGTTATTGTTATTTTTAATTATTTAATTCAAACAATCTTTAAAATGTTTTTATTTCCTAAATTAAAAGCTTTTTATGCAGTGTACTACCCCAACACTACCTTTGCTCATCCTAAAATGGCCACGCCTTCCTACCGCATTGCCGTGAACCTGCATTCTTCTGCACTACAGACGGTTAAGCGATAACGACATACATGAATAAATGATCTGGAGATCTAATTTAAGCTCATACTGGGTTTTATCCCAAAGCCTAGAGTGCAGCTGGGAACAATTAGGAGCTCGAGGAGGACAGGAAGATTACATTTGCATTTGTATAGCGAGCGTCGGCTGCAAATGTCAGCGCGATCGGCCTGCTCTCAAATTCATCACATCATTCTGGAGAAGAGACGCAAACAAACCTGCATTAAACGCTCCTATTGGCAATATGATCCACAAATTTGTTTGCTAAGTGTGTGGGATCAAAGGGACACAGCAGAACCCGGTTCCAATCTGGGTTTCGCTGAGGAGCGCGCTTTGTAATATGCATAGTGATGACTTCAGCTCTCGCGTGAATGAAATGCTATCACGGTGTTCCTGGAAACCAAAATAAAAAAAATAAAAGCTATTCTTCTTCATGAGAGCGGTAGAAGAAAGAAGAAAGGACAGATAATGAGTCCTGGATGCGGTTCATCACTGATTATACAGCGAGCAGAATTTTATCGCCTTCTTCCTGACAGGCTCTGTGAAAAATGACTATGCAGCTGAGATACACTGGTCTTATACATATTCACCTGCACACTGAACTTTAACATAAAGGAGACTGGAACACACATACACCATCATAGAAAGAGTGGAACACACACCACTACGGAGACACTTCATGGAGACAGACAGTCATGGAGAGAATTGAACTAACACAGACAGGCTGAAACACACACACACACACACACCCTGAAGGAGATTATACTGTAATTTGTGTTAAACACTTTCTTTTGATCTCTGATATTATTTTACAGAAATATAATTTGCAATAAAATCGTAGCACTGAGCGCAGCGTTACAGACAGGTGTGATGGATCCCAGCATCAGGAAATCCCATAATGCCCTGCGGCTCCTGTGCCCTATTTTCTACATCTGTTTACATCATGACAACAGCGAGTGTGTGTCGCAGCGCTCTGTATGCAAAAGCATTACACACGAGACCCTGCAGCTGATCTGCAGAACTTTTCCTTTTCTGTATCTCTCAGATCATCACACCACTCTGAGAGAAGAGAGAGGAAAAGTGTGATGGAGCAGTGTGAGTGAATGAGTGTAAACACAGTGCGCTGCATATTACTGTGTCCTTGTCATGAGAAATCAGAGAAAGAGAGAAAAAAAACATCAAGTGTTATGAGTGTTAAAGAGAGGGGGGCATTTACTTTTTTTCAATAGGGTCACATGCCTATTATTTCTGCCTTTATTATTAAAGTGTAAATGTATCATTATATACAGTAGTTTCATAATTTTTCAAAAGTGATAAAATGATTGCACTAAATGTTTAAATATTAATGTTGTGATGGTATTTTTACTATTAGAACTTCATACGTTTTATGGAGGAGGTGCAGTTACGATGCCTTATAGTATAAACTCGGGCTGGATGAAACGTGTTGTGCCAACGCTATGTAGTCAATTAGCGTTGTATAATTGATGTCTGAGGGCCGTTTCATTTTAATCTATAGATCCAGTTTTAATTGCCGACACTAGATGTCCCCGAGCTCGTGCATCAACATGCCTGCAGATAAATAAATAAATAAATAAATAAACAGGAAAAAGTAGACGAGCAGAGCAGCGCTCTCCATTTCCACAGTCAGATCAAACACACACACACACACACACACACACTGATCGATTTCATTATTATTTACGAAAGTCAAAGTAGAACAAGTGTTCAGGTGATTATAAAACAGAGGCATGAAGGAAAGCACAAATGTCCACAACTACACACTGACCACAACTACACACTACACACCATCCTAAACTACTCACCAACTAAAACTACACACTGTCCTAAACTACAGCCCGACCAAAACTACACATCGCTGCAAACTACACGCCGTCCTCAACTACACACTGTCTTAAACTACACACAGAACAAAACTTACACACTGCCCCAAACTACACGCTGCCTAATACACACTGACCACAACTACACTACATACCGCCCTAAAGTACACACTGCTCCAAACTACACACCGCTGTAAACTACACACAGACTTAAAGGAGATTCTGATTGTGTAATACATGTTACTGTGATTTCTGAGATCTACACAGGACCTAAACACATGAGAGTAAAGTTTCGTCTCATTCGCTAGCCTGGCATGAATTCCCTCGATCACTAACTTGCTAATGAAAGATTCAGAGAAATAAAAGAGGAAATAAAGGTGACGCTGTCAGAGTTCTGGAATATGTAAAGGAAAGGAGACTGCACCAGATGTCTCGTGGGTATTTTGCGGTCAGTGATGTCGACTGGATCTGTCATATAATGTCTGAACCTTAAGATGGATGAATCCAAGGGGGAGTGAGCAGGGGACGAGGGTGTGTTAGGAACAGGATTGGAACACAGGCATCAGTTTCTCGCCGCAGGCTGAAGGATCAGAGACTCACATGGAAAATTCCCTGAGCACTCATTTAGGATGTTCAGGAAAATAAACGCTAAAAAAAGGAGAGAAAAAGACGAGGTCGTGTTCTTTATTGCTTTAAACTTCAGTCTCTCCCTGAGAGATTCCCTTCATCTTCCGGTCTCTCTAGTGACCGATCGGGTCATGTGACCTTAAGAGGAAACAGAAGCTTTATTCATAAAAATCTGCTGGTGAAGAAGAAACGTCTAAGAGCAGCTAAATAAACACGCTATGCTGGACACACGAGCCTCTCGGGTTTCCTCCCTCATGCACTGATCGCTCATCTCCCTCCACGTCTTCTTTAAAAAATTCCACAGTTGAACGAGCCTGGATCAACGTCCTCAGGCGTTTTCTTCCCAAACGTCGATTCAGCACAACGCAGGAACTTTTCTCTTAGCTGTTAAAAAGCCGTGCGCTTTTTTCCCTCCAGCTCGAGTCGAGTGGCATCAGCTCTTTTCAGCCCTCGTCACGGCTTTCCGCTCGCAGATCTGCAATCTGAGACCCTGATCGTTCCTGAATGAATAAACAGTCAGTTCTTTTTAGTGAAAGCTAAGCTAGTGGAACGTCACTCACTCAACACACTCACATTCTGACGACAGATCGATAAATATCTACTGATTTTTTGATGTTTACATTTTTCATATCATAATCTTTCGTACCATGATTAAGACACATTTGATCTCTGTTACTGCAGGATAAAAAATAAAATCAATCTCATTCTAAAATTAAAGTAAAACACCAACTGAGCAATTTCCTGCCATCTGTAACCACTCAAACAGTATGTAGGTGGCCATCTTGGAAAGAATGAATATCATTTATTCTGTATTTCTCCAAACCTCAAGACCCTATACAGTATTTCCTCAGTGGAGACCCTGTAAATACATACAGCAGTGTTTCCCGCTTAGAAAGAGTTCCAAGAAAAACCTTTTTTTTTTGTGCAAAAAAGAACTTTGTTTACTCTCTCAAATAGTTTTATGTCTCTCTTAGGCAGAACCCATTCCAAGGACTCTAGGAACCTTAGAAAACTTAAAGAACCATTTCTGCACCAAGTTGTTTAAGGGTCTAGATATTAAAAAGCACAATAATAATGAATAATGATTTATTCATTACACCGCACACTCAGTTAACACACACACACACACACACCTACACACACACACACACACACACACACTCTCTTTAAAAAAAAAAGTTCTACATGTGTTCCAATGGGTTCATTGAATAATTTGAGGATCTTATAAAGGCACAAAAAGGGTTCTAACTATAAACCTGGAAAAATATAGAATCTTCAACAATTCCTGAAATTAATTATATTAAGAGAACAACAATTACTGTAAACGTATATTTTAGAAGTATGGTTCTTCTGTTGTCCCTCCAGGGGAAACCAGAAGTTTTAGTAGATCCAAAATCTAAAATAAAGTGTTTCCCTGTCAGAAAGGGTTCAGTGTAGCTGTAATTGTTAAGTAGAAAGCAGTAAGTTTGTGGGTTGTTCTGCATTTTAGCATTTTAGTGAGTTAGTGCACACACACACACACACACACACACACACACACACACACTTTTAAAACATATTTGAAAAAAGATGGAGCTCCCCTAGAGGGGTTTATTATTATTATTATTATTATTATTATTATTATTATTATTATTATTATAGTCTGCATCTGTGTGTGCGTGATCATGCCCTGTATGAGTTGGCACCCTGTCCAGTGGTACCCCACCTCATGCCCTGAGTGCTCAGGTTGGACACAGGATAAACAGTTATGGTAAATAGGTATTAATTTAGATGTTTTATGTGAATACACAGCCATTTTGGAAAATGCATCTTCATGGGTTTGTACTGTGTCTGATAATTAACTGATCTTTATTTCCATCTGGTTCTACCTGGAAGCTTCTCAAGGTAAGAAATCTGCAGGGATCTACATATGTTTTAATTTACACACTCATCCAAGAGGAGACTTAAATCAGATGTTCAAAGTAAATGATTATAAACTGCTTTATTAACAGACCCGAGGCAGGAATCGAACCGTCGACCCTCTTCAAGGCCAAAGTGCTCCACACAATAACAACACAACACTATTCTATACATTGTACAGTATTGTATATAAAATCTGAATATTTGCACACAACTTTTGCCCCACCCATTTTTTTTTTTTGTTCCTTCGAAACCCAGTCGATCCTGTTTCACTGTTCCTGTGTGTGTCTGCGCTGCCACGTCTGCTCCCTGTTATTACTCTGCATTTTTATAGAACTAGGCAGAAATTCATGATGTGTATTGCGGTTTAAAAAAAACCCAGTGACATCATACTTTCCTGACTTTGCCAGTCCACTTGGAGCACGAACAGCTTATTTTCTTAAAGGAACCTCTCGAAGGAAAACCTTCGCTTGTGTGTATTTATCTAAGTTTCTGTGATCCACTCTACCTCGGAGTCGTGTTGTCCTCTTCGTAAATCTTCGCTTTGAGTCTTTCAGCGTAAATAATAAACCCATTACGCCACTAATTACTGCCACGTGCAGCTGTTTTCAAGTCTGGCATCAATCTGGTGGATTAGGATGCCTTGGTTTACAGCACGCCCTCCTTGTTCGCTTTTATGGAGTAATTGCCTCTTAGAGCTCAGCGCAGAACCAATTAAGCAGCCTTAAAGGATGAGAACAGGGTTGAGGCATGCGAAAGAAATAAGACCCGGCTGATGAGCGGCTCCTTTAAGAGGCCTGCTGCAGGAACCGAAATAGATTTACGAGCTTAAGTAAAAAATTTACAAAAAAAAGGAAAAAGCTATTTGCGGTCACATTAAGGAAAAGGCGGCCCCTGGTTTCTCCTTTCATCGACTCGGCACAGAAAGCTCTGAACTCTGCACACCAGAACAGTGGCTCTAAATCTGTGACCCGTTTTAAAGACTCAAAATATTTAACTTTGTGCTGAAAATAAGCTCAAAAACACTTGTGTGAGCTTGAATCTTGATGACAAATCAATATAAAATGTATACTGTGCATCACCAAGTGTTCTTCATCAAAAGTGGAAAGTAAGCGCAAGGTTTGCTTATATTTTACACATTAAGAGGGGTCTTCAAGATGGCGCCGGTGAGGTCGGCTGCCGTCACGACCGCTCCGACCTACTTTTCTTTGTTTTTGTATTTTAAAGT
>JAQQZT010000023.1:698888-716552 GCA_030068275.1 Clarias platycephalus
ACACACACACACACACACACACACACACACACACACACACACACACACACACACACACACACACACACACATCCTGAGTGAATCTGGTGATAAAAATTAAGATAAATGGGGAAAAAAGCACAATGGCGTGAACTGTCCTTCAAATCAGCTCCAGAAATTGTTAAATGCATGAACACTGAGCGAACGTTCTGAGATAAAATCCAGAAAAAAAGACTATAAAAAAATCATCGCTAGCTCATTTCAGGGATAATAGTCCAGTCCAGTTCATTGGAAATTGTCATTTTAGAGCATTAAACCGTGAAAGTAGCGTTCTCTCTAAACCCCGTCCCGTCACGTGAGCAGCGTGGATGGGAATTGAGGTCGTAGATTTTCTGCTCTTAATTTCATTCTCGTGTAAATGTTCGGCCCTGAAGTGCTCACGAAGACTTGTGGGGAAAGAAATGAGAAGGACGCTGCACAGGAAGTGCCGAGCTTTTAATAAGAGCAGGATGAGAGCATGTTCTGTGATGGTGTAAAACACACACACACACACACACACACACACACACACACTGAGCTGGATTGCCATCAGCACTGATACTCCTGAGTCTTCTTTACTGTACATGATAAGGGGGCCAATATTTATGATTTAACCACTGCAGTCTCTGACACTGGGGATGGTTGGTGTGTGTGTGTTATTTAGGGAGCTGTAGATTTAACCTCACTTGTAATCATCACGTCTTAATCCTGTAGAATAAACCTCGGCGACGGCCTGCTCATGAATTATTCATGTCCCGTTTTTGCATAAATGTCCTACACGTTTTAGATATTTTTTTCTGATACACAATTCACACTTAATCTCTGAAAAGATAATTAGAGTAACAATCATGATGACTATTAAAACTCCATTAAAGTTACTCATCGTGCGCTGATAATAAAAGAGACGAGCAAAGCAAAAGAAAAAAAATTGTCATGTTAAAGGTTTTTCAGGTTTAATCTAAACTTTTCCTGAGCGGTGTGATGAAGCAGTGCGAATGTTTCCACACTGAAGTGATTAGTTTCCGCTCACAGCATGTCCCTAAGCGTGTTACACCACACTAGCTTGTCATGTTACCATAGAAACCGTGTAAACTCTTCTGTCGTGAAGATTAAACTTACCTCTGACTGTTTCAAAATGCTCACACTGGAGACTCCTTCCTCTAATGTTACCATGGAAACGGTAACAAACCTGCACTAATGTCAGAGCTGCTGTTATACAGAATCAGAGCGCAGGACTTAGTCAGTAGTGTCACATGATTTAATCCTTTAAAACATCTGTTTGTGATTTCAAAAGTACACAAAGACAAATCAGGTTGGAAACCCGAAAAGGTGAAGTGGAGTGCGTTATTAGAAATAATGTCACATCAGTGATGGTTCATGATGGTTTATACATCGTGTGTAGTTTTATGAGGATTAAATCATGATTAGATTATGTATAAAGAAATATTGTGCTATTATTAGAAATAGTCTTGAGAAATTAAATGTGGCCATTCTTAAGTTTAGTTAATTTTTTTTATATTGGTTTTAAGACTTTAGATTTCTATATTAATTCAGATTATTACAAAAAGATGATGATTTTGGCTTGACTTGAATTTTAATTTGGATTGCTACATTTAATTCAGATGATTGCATTATTATTATTATTATTATTATTATTATTTTCCTTTTCAGTTAAAGTAGTCATTATTATTATTATTGTTGTTGTTGTTGTTAACTTTGAATTTGTTAATTTTTTATTACTTTAAGTTTCTTTAAATTTGGATTGCTACAGTACATTTAATTCAGATTGTGACTTAATAATAATAATATTATGTAATCAAACACTTCTGTTTATGAAGGCTGACCTCCTCTGAAAGGCCGTCCACATCGAGTGTACAACCCTGTACTGTCAACTCTGCAGGATGTTTTTTTTTCACTCCCCTTAACTTTTTCTTATCAGTCACTCGCTTCACTGATGTTAGCATGCTAGCTTGCTGTAAGACAAACTTTCTTTACAGTGTCCGTGTTGTCTTCGCACTTAGCCGCCTGAGCCCAAGGTAAAACGAGTCCAATAATGCAATCATCTGAACTTGGAGATGAGTCTGACTCAGGATCTGATGTTTTGTGGTGGTTCCACAACAATAAATATGCAAGAACTCTAAACTGATAAAAGTGAAGTTCTTCCCCAGTGGTTATGCAAATCAGTTTCATCAGTTAGTTCCTGTCAGCAGAGCATGCTGATTCCCAGCGCCGGTGGAAAGTACCACACAAATCCAGTGAAATGCAAGAATAATAATTACTACTACTACAAAAAAAAAAAAAAAAAAACACGATGTGTCTGTAGTGGACCTGCTGCATTCCCTGCTGTTAGCTTTGATTAATTAGCAATAAGAGAAAAGCTAAAGCTAATGCACCTTGAAATCTTTATTCCACTTCACTGAGACGTAAAATAATGTTTATCATCACACAAAAGAAGCCTCGTCTCAGAGAAACGGCAAGATAAAACCAGATCTGTGGAAACGAGGTGCGGCGTGAGGCTCTCTTTACGGTCGGCTGAACAATCTGACGTAAAGTCTCCAAAGAAACAACACCTCCAATCAGCAGGAGCAGACGAGACGTTGAGAGAAATCATTACGATCCTTAAGAAATAACTGAAACACAGATGAGATGAACTTTAATAAGGCTGAATTCGTAATGAGTTTTATTGGAGTGTGTGTATGGATAGATTGGACATGGTAAACACACACACACACACACACACTACAAATTATGTTTCAACATTTACAAACCCACGCCCATCACTCTGGAATAGGTTCAGTCAGGACTCATCAGGTCACATGACCCTTTTCCATCGCTCCAGTCTTTATGCTCCCTAACAAACTGAGGCCTTTTTTTATGATGAGTCTCACTAACAAGTGGTTTTTCTTATGGACACACAGCTGTTTAGTCCCAATCCTGTGAGTTCTCATCACATTGTGTGTATGTGAATGGAGATGCTCTTACTTTCACTATTAAACATGACTCTGATTTCTACTGGATATTTTTTATCATGCGACTTCACCAGGTGGTTAAGTGATCTGCCATCACAATCATTCAGGATGTTTATCTTTTGTGAAGTTGAGATTCTGCTCTGTCCTTCAATGGTTTAATAATGTACTGTCTTGAACAGATCTTAACCCAGTTCTGGTCATTTCAGCTCTGTCTCACTAGTTGTTGTCTTTGCTTGCTGCAGGACAATAATCTGTATAACCATGGAGGTGAATAGATTAAGTAGTTTAATAATGCACTCACAGGTTTTGTGTGTGTGTGTTTGTGTGTGTGTTTGGAAATTCTAGTTTGATTCCCACAGAATAAGCAATGAGTGTATACGCCACACAGATGAGTATGAGGGGAAAAGGTCCATGTGTACTACATGCTACATGTGCTTACACACACACACACTTCACTTTAGTACATTCTGATGTACTAAAGGTTTAGACTGATAAGTTCATGCTGTAAGGGGTGTGGCCACACATATTGAACATTAATAGATCACATGACTTTACTATATCTATGGATAAGTGTAAGACATCCTGCTCCAGGAGATGTGGAGTGTTTTATATGCATGATGTCATTTTCACTCCTGCTTAGCCAATAAGCTGATCTCTCTCTCTCCATCTCTCTCTCTTTCTCTCCATCTCTTTCTCTCTCTCTCTCTCTCTCTCAACGTAGTCATAGCAGGAATGCGCGTGTTACTGAGCGATAAAGAGGCTTGTCGTGGCTCTTGATAGGCGCCGACTGATAAGATCCAGACACTGCCCATCAGGCTCGGAGCTCCGGCTGTCATGAAGGTTTTGAGGAACATCTCAGACAGCATCTCTGCTAACAGTAACGTGGGAGGATTCCATCATTCCTGAGAGCAGCCAGATGAAAGCAGGGATGAAAAGTTTGATAGGAACTTTTCAGATGTTTTATAAGAGTGGGTGTTTGTGTTGAAGAGACTTTAGCCATCCTGACTTTCTCTCTCTCTCTCCTCTCCGCACACTGATAGCATCAGCCGGGGGCTGAACGTCCTAAACCGTATCCTTTCAGAGTCTCCGTCATCATGGCGTCCATGTAATTTTTGTGGCTGAATCCAAGGCTGAATAAAACAAAAGCTGCACCGATATCAGTCGCTGTTCCACAATTTTTATTGTAAATATGAACGAGTAGAAATGTTCTGTGCTGATGATTAACAAGAGGATGAGCCACCAATGCCTGATTACATTTATGCAAATGAGAAGCTAATTGGTGAGGCAGCTAGCAGTCCGGTTATTAGCTTACAATCAGTTTGTCTTAATTTCCTCTTTTTATGGATATTAATGATGAAGAACTGATATTATGTACTATATATATATATATATATAACAGTACAGTACATAATATCATATATACGGTATTATGTAATACCTACAGTACATTATTTAGTCAATTAGCTAAATTAACTACTACATTAGCTGCTAAATTAGCTATATTAACAGCTAAAGTAATATTACTTTTAGTATTATATTGGCTTCATTCACTACTAAGTTATCTACTTTAACAACTAAATTAGCTTTATTAGTAATTAATTGTATTAACAACAGTATCTACTACTTTACCTATTATATTAGCTAATATAATATCTACTTTATGGCTACATTAACTACTATATTAACTATATTAGCTACAGTATCTTCTACATTAGCTAATGTGTAGTTTCTATGATTCACACAATAATCAGTGCATGATTGATATATTTTCCAGTCATGTTAGTCATGTACAGTGCGTTTTTATTTCCCTATTAATTTCTTTTTAAAATGGTTAATTTATTTTTTCTTGATTTGTAATTTATTTCCATCTTACTCAACTTAGTACTATATGCAGAAACAGCTGTGTGTGTGTGTGTGTGTGTGTGTGTGTGTGTGTGTGTGTGTGTGTGTGTGTGTGTGTGTGTGATTCTTCAGTCTCCTTCCTGCTGTATAAAACTCCGAGCTGCTCTGCTGAAGCCTGAAGATCGGCGAGGTCGCCACCATCAGAGCGTCAGAGCTGAAACTCTGATTAGAGCGCCTCAGTCAGAGCCGTGAAGTGAAATTCGCAGGAAGGTTCCGGATGCTTCAGTGATCCGGGGCCAGAGAACCCGAGCGCTGGAAGAGAAAAGCGATGATCCACCTGGGTGTCGGTGGGAGACGTGGAGCCTCGGCGCTGGCTTTGTTTTACCGTTCCTGCGGCGCGTTCCTCCAACACTGACCTTCAACACTGACGAGACAAAGACGCTCTCTGTAGAACACGAGAACAATAGAAGGAACACGGACAGCTGGAGCTCACACGTCAGCAGAAACACCGCACAGGCAACAAAGAGACGCACCAGCACAAACATTGTCAGATTTTTCAGAATTTACATTTTTATGAAAAACCTTTGACGCCTTCAGCGTCCTCGTCTACAGAAACACTGAGAAATCTTTCTGGAATTTACTTTTTACAATAAAATATTTGTATTCAAAAAAGACAAACTCGTCTCCCGGTATGGTGGTGCGGGTTTAGTGCTGTCTACTCACACCTCCAGGGCTGAGGGTCGAATCCTACCTTCAATCTTTGTGTGTGTGTGTGTGTTTGCAGTTCTGCTTTCAGTGGACCAAACACGTGAGATCACGGCACACTCGGATATCAGTCCTCTGTGTTTAATCTAAAGTCTTCATCTCTAGTCTTCAGCTCTTCAATAAGCGTCGCACTGTAATGAGCACTGTTAATTGTTGAACCTTTTTCCTGATGATGTTCCAATACTTCTGCCCCTTAAGAATCCCAGAAAACTGTCAGCGTTGATGATAAATTTTACAGTTGATGGTCAACTTTTTCTCGAGTTGATGATTGAGAATGTTTGATTCTCTTTAAGAAACTTTCACATTCCTACGAGTATTGCGACTCAACCTCGTATATCTGATGTGGGACCACATAAGAAAGTGATACGATAACACTGTCGCCTTGCGCCTCCAGGGTCCGGGTTCGATTCCCGGCCAGGCTCGATTCCCATCTCTGTGTATATGGAGTTTGCATGTTCTCCCCGTGCTTGGTGGGTTTCCTCTGGGTATTCCGGTTTCCTCCCACAGTAAAAGATATGCAGGTTAGGCTAATTGGCATTCCCAAATTGCTAGTAGTGTGTGAATGAGTGTGTGAGTGTGCCCTGCGATGGAGTGGTATAGAAGATGAGTGAGTGAGTGATATTTTTTTTTTTTCATTGTGAATCTTCCTGTGTATCGGTGTAAAAGTTTTGTATTTTTATCTTGGCACAGAGATTTTATTTGTTGATGCATTGTGTGGTATTTAACTTTTTTTTTTTTTATGACACATTTGGTATTTCTGATTACTGAATACAGATGAATTAATTCGAACACCTGTCCTACTCTTTATTATTTACTTCTCAATCTCGTCTTGCTCTTCACATGCAACACTTTTAAACCTCTTCGCTTTTCTCTTTTGTCCCCACCTGTGTTTTTTTTTTTTTTTTACCCCAATTTGAATAAATTAATAAATAAGCAAATAAAATATCCTCCCTACGCTCACATGACACGCCGAATACTGATTATATTCCTCTAGTTCTCAGACTAGTCCTCTAAAAACCTCGAAATTATTCTTCAGATATTCTTATTAACTCCCTGACACTGTGTTTGTGATGGAGGTTTTTAACAGACCAAGTAATTTAGACTTTCTGTCTCTGTTAGTAATTAAAGTATAACTACAAAGAGAGAGAGACGAAAGACACGTACGTCTCGCGAACAGAAGACAAAGACGGCTTAGAAATAAAGAACTGATGAGGAAGAAGAAAGGAGGAGAGAAGAAAAAGAAGACAAGCGTTTGTTAGAGTGGTAATGAATGTTGAAGCTCTGATTAAACGCCGCGTCGGGGGAGAAAAGCGATTCGTGGACGAGTGACAGAGAGAAGTATAATCCTGACCCGGTCCCTCGGGGAGCGAGCGGGAGGAGGACGAGGACAGAAAGGGCTCCAAGTTCTCACTGGGCGAGAGGGAACGTGATACACAGCAGGACATGTTACTGAGGAAACAAACAGAAGAAGTCTGAAACTGGAGACTCCTTCCGCTGATATTATATAAACACACTTCTCTGTGCAATAAAAACCTGTTGCTATAGAGGACATCACTTCTTCTCCATTCGAGACTAGCAATATCGCCACAAATTTGAGTGTTTATTAGATACTTTTAGTCGTGTGAAAACTTGTATTAAATGCAGCTACTTGAGAGACGAATCAGACCTTAAACATTAGAGCTGTCGAATGGAAAATCTGCCTTCGCTTCACCGCTCTCGCTTCCTGTTTATCGATTCCAAATTCCAATTACCATTTTTGTTTATTATTTTGTTTAAGTTCTGCTTATTAAATCCTCCATCTTTACATACTCCGTGCCGTGACCTCTAACAGCCAGATATCCATACAGAATGTCGAGATAAGCCGGCGCTCGGACTGGCGAGGCTGCCTTCCTCCCAATGCCATGTCTTTATCTCTGGTGTGTGAAGGTACCTGTCTCAGGACCTGCATGTTAATTTGGGAGCCGGTCCGCGGCGCATTGTTGTGCGAGGAGAGTTTTGGCGGTCTCGCGCTGCTGGATGTGGTTGTGAGTTTGAGAATGAAATGAAATGATCAGAGGTGAGCGAGTGAAACACACGGGGGCACTTCTGCATCTCGAACAGCTCTGTTATCGAAATGCTCCTCCTGGGGATTCGGTCCGGTTGTTTCATTTGAATGACACGTTTTCTTTTTTTGTGTGTGTGTGTTGCCTGTGTGTGTGTGTGAGATTGGTTTTGGAATTACAGTCTGTTTTTTTTTTTTTCCCCCGTCCCTCCCTGCCTGCAGCCGTCCTCAGTCTTCCCTTTGTGTGCATCGATAAACAATTCATATCTGGATGCTGGCAAGTAAAAACACGCATCGGTTTCGTCTCTATAAAGAAATCACACCTCGGCTGTAGACACACTTGCTTTCACTTTTGATTAATCAATTACAGACAGAGCGAGAGACACCAAAATATGTGTATATGCATGCTTTTTCTTTTTTCCCTCTCTGACAGCTATAAAACGAGGACAGTCATGCCTCTCATGCAGTAATCCATCTCACAAGGCGTATAACTCACTCTCGGGCTCCTTCACACTCTCGAAATTAATATCCGATTCACAGCCGGTGATTTACTCAGGCAGGGAATTAGAAATGTATTACGGCGGCAATGAAGTCCTAAAGTCCCGGCCTTGACATAGATCACGTCTCTGTGAGCCCGGCTCCGAAAACAAAGCTGGAGGAGAAGCTCGGCGTCTCGCTTCTCGCCGCATTTCAAAAGCTGCGGTAATGAGCTGGATGAAGGAGAACAGAATTGGGTCACCTGACCAAAGCGGCGGAGTAATGAGAAGGAGAGGAGCGCGTAATCCTAAAGAAAAACCCGGGGTGTCGCGGAACGATCCGAATGCAGATCACGTCTCTTTTAAAACCTCCCATGAGTCCCGTGTTACAGAAAGCTTAAAGTGAAATGTAACATCAGCGTCGGTGTTTACGTGAGGAAAGTTTCTGGTGTTCAGCCTGGATTTGTGCTCCATATTCAGATCACATCACATCTCCAAGGTGTCCAGATGTCCAGAGAACGTCAGACATCAGCACTAATGGCTACATCGCCACTCTGTAGTTACACTAAACGGTCATATGGGGGCGCTGGACTTAGCCATGCTACTTCCTCATTTGAGACAAGATAAGGCATAAAACACGCACTCGAATTCAAAGTCAGAATCTAGCATATCTGAGACACGCCCCTGTTTTAGACAAGCTCCGCCTCCTTCGTGTGTAGCTACTGAATAGCGCTTAATACATTGAAAATTTATATTGCTACTATTAATTAATATTTAATTCTAAAACAAATGTACTGTTTATTTGCACAGATGTTTAACGTGAGAGGTTTAGTGCGCTCTCACACACACATACTGTACACACACACACACACACACTTCAGTAATGTTGGTGTTAAACCCCATTCGCTCTCCTGACAGAGCTGAGAGTAAAGCTGAATTTGATAGATTCTTCTCCATAGAAAAGCGTTCCACCGTTCTGTCGATTTCATTAATCTGTTGTGAATTCCCGGCCGTTTGTCTTCCATCGCTCTCAGTGTCGGGAAAAACCCGCCGAGCCGAACCGCAGCCGGCTGAACCATGGCTTTTCCCAGCGCCGCCTTTCAGGTGACTCGAGACGCTCCACGTCTCACTCCGTCTTTGTTTTGCTGCTTGTCATAAAAAAAAAATGTCTAGACAGCATTCGGCCGTCTGACCCGCTTAAAACCCTCGCCGCCGACACAGTCAACAAAGTGCACTCCTTCTTCTCCCTCGTTCTTTTCTTTTCCTCCTTTTCTTTGGTGAACAGCGCAGCAAGAAGAAGAAATGATGAGAAAAGCAGCGGGAGAGAAGAAAGTAGGCTAAGCTTTCTGTCAGAGCACAGCTGAGTGAAACACACTGTTCCTGTTAGAGCACACGCGCGCGCGCGCGCACACACACACACACACACACGTAGCCGATTAGCACTACAGCCACGACACTGATGTGGTGAATGTATCTACTGTATCTAACTCTTATATATTTTTTTGTTTCTTCTTATTTATTTGTTTCTTTCTTTGTTTTCAGCTCTCTATTATTTCTATTTTCTTTCATCCCTCCATTGTTAATTAATTTTTTTTGCCTTTCTTTTTTTCTTTTTTAATCTTTATTTTCTTTAAACATGTCAATCCTTTTCTTTATTATTTCTTTCCATTACATTCTCTATCTGGTCTCCTTCCTTTCTTCACTCGTCTCCCCATCAGTCCTTTCTATACACCTGTTTCTTTTATTTTTCAGAATTTACTTTTAAATCCAAAAAGTATCACTTGTGTTCATTCCTCTGTCTTCCTTTACTTATTCTTTCATTCATTCATTTTGTTTCTTTTAGTCATTTATTTATTTTTTTTTGCCTCTTTTGCACCGGGACGTTTATCACTGGACGTGTCCCAGGTGTTGTCCAGTGGTTAATGACACTAACTGTGTGTCTCAGTGTGGGTGAGAGTAGGTCTGTACGGTCCGCAGTACTGAGGAGAGAGCAGCTGCCTGACAAAACCCACATTCACAACCAGACACACAAGCACTTTCAGTAAGAACACACATCTGATAACGTTATGTCGTCTTAAACAATACGCCGTCTCTGCACTAATCACTTCTAAGTCGTTCTGAATCGCCTCTGAACCGTCCGTGTCCTTCTGTTCATGGCTAACGCTTAGCTACAAAGCTAACTAACTTCTAACACAAGGCTGAATCCCGAATCCCTCTCTAACCCCTGATCAAGGGCACTACTTGGTGTGTGGAACAAGGGATAATACACCCCCACATAGTGGTCTACTCTTCCATTTAACACTATTTGGGATTCGAACCCAGAACCCTGAAGTTAACGGAGCTGATATTCTAAAGTGTAATAAGTGTAAATATAAAGTAAATCTGGTTCGTTTCTCAGGACTGTCCACCACCTCCATGGTTTATTCTCCTCACCTTTTGTCTACAGAGTACCACTAAGAGTTTAACACGACTTTTACCTCCTGACAGCACGTCTGTGATATCTTAGTACCGTGATGATATTCAGCACGGCCGAAAGTGTCATATTGTTTAAATAAAATATTAATGCCTTGTTCGGTTATGTCATCGTTGCCGTAGTAACGGCTCGTTCACAGGGATATTTTCGCCGCACGCGATGCATACTGTAAACACATGGATTTAATGGATTTTTTTTTTAAGTAAGGAGATGTTTGCGTGACATTTAGTGTAAGAGTCAGAGGAAAAACTTTCAGACGTCAGGACAGAGGAGTTTGTGGTTTCTATGGTAACATGACATCAATGAGAGAGAGTAGAGCGAGGCGAGTGTTTATCGCTGCTGTAATGTAAGCGACAGCAGGAACTCGCTCACGAACAACTGATTAGATTTAACTGTAACAGCGCCACACTGTGTTTACACACACACACCACTAAGGAAACTCTTCTCCCAGCACCATGTTGACTTTTTCACCCCGCTAACACACATGGCACTACGCTAAACTGATCTCCGCTCGGCTGGTAGTCGGCACTGAAGCCTGGTTGGTTGTCAGGACACGTTTTTTTTTTCCCACATGAGAAATGTTTATAATATTCTATCCCGTCTCATTATCCTCTCTGTCTGCTGTTGCCATGTGAAACAGATTGAAGCAGGCCGTAACGGCGCCCTGGTGGACCATCCGAATCTCACACACACACACACACACACACACACACACACACACACACACACACACACACACACACACACTGATATGTGGTGTAGAAGATCTCCGACGGTGCATTAGCAGTGCCTCGATTGTCTTCTGTTCATTTTCACACATCATTTGCTCCAGTTCTTTGTTCAATATTGCATAAAGTTATAATTGCGAATCTTCCTGAAAGTCGCGACGTAAATTTGCACCGACATGAAAACAAAAAATAAAGAAACACATAAACAAGAATGCAGAGCTTTCTAGAAATGTGCTGCTGTAGTTTCATTTTTTTGTGTTCTGTGCAACGCAAAGTTTTTATCTGTTTGTTTATTTATTTATTTATTTATTCATTTATTTATTTATTTATTTTCCCTGGGAATCCATGCAGCAGAGCTGGAGACGGGAGATAACTGGGCAGAATGTGATGCGGCGTGCCAGCATGGCCGCCCACAGGGGCCCGAGCGCTAATCCCTCCCCCCTCTCGAGGGGATTAGCCAGCAGGAGCGATATCTTCACCCCCTCCCGTGATGCCCGATCATCTGGAGAACCCCAGCTGAGCCAGACTCGGGTTCCACGTTTCCCCCATCCTTATCAGAACCAGCACGGCCGACGCCCAGCAGATGTTAGATGTTTGGTTAGACGCGGAGCTCGGTGATTAGACCGCGGGTTCTCCCCGGCTCTCCTGTCACTCATCTCCGCTTCAGCGCCGTGCTGTTTGGAAAAGTCACACGCTGAAGTGCTTTAATTAGTTTGACACCGTGTGTTGTAAATTGAGGCCTCCAGGAGATCTAAATAGATTGTTCTAAATAAATCGCACGTAGGGGAGAATGAGGGAAAAAAAATTTAATATATATATACTGAATCCAATCAGTTGGCACGGAGCCGGAGGGCACGCGGAGAGTAAATTAATGCTCATTATTTAGGAAGACCCCGTTTAGATGCTTTGTCTTAAAAAAAAAAAAACAATTTCAATCAGACCCCTGCCTGAGCCAAGCGACTCGGTCGGAAATTAAATCATTCCTTCAAATTCGACTCAAACCCACAGGAGAGGAACAGCAGCGCTAATCTCTCTGCTGGACAAATTTATTTATCAACTGAGATTACAGCAAAAAATATAAATAACCTCAATAATGTCTGTTTCATACAGACATTACAGAGACATCAATATTAATAAAATTAATCTTATCCTGGCAAGAAGGGGGAAAAAATATCCTAATATAACATGCCATTATTATAAATATTATTATATTATAAAAAAACATGTAATTTAAGTCGTGATCCAGTGAGAAACAGGTGCAGATGATGACAGATGATCAGGAGGTGATTAATATACTGCTGATGCTGAATGCTGAGGGGTTGGAACAGACAAGAGGGAAAATGAGGTCGCTGCTGAGGCTGTTACATAAATGACTTGGTACAGCTTTTAAATTGTATCTTTAGTCACTTTGCAGCCTGTTGTATGAAAACAATTGTTACGGTCTCTTTAGTTGAATCAAAACTTTTGCACAGAACTGTATGTGTATTAATTCTTTGTCGAGTGTGTGATGGAAATTAGGAGGTCCAGATCTCTTGGTTCTTCAGGATGCTATTCGGACTGTAAAGCGTGTCAGCGCTGCAGTGGGTCGGGTCGGGTCACAGTGGGACGGATTTCTTTAAAATGACTCTCAGAGCCCTGAATATTTATTAGATCAGATTCACCGTGTTAGAGACAGACAGGAGTGAACTGTGTGAGTGATGGCTGTCACTGTCGTCCTGCTCCGTCTTCCTTTCACCCGTCTCTCTGTGTGTGTGTGTGTGTGTGAGAGAGAGAGTGTGTGTGAGATACATATCAAAAACATGACACATACACACTCAGATGTCAGTGTGTGACGGACGTTCCACTTTCCAAACTCGAAATATTTCTCTGGATTCCTCTCGAATCGACTTTAAACTCTTTCAGTCTCAGAGTGTGAAGGTCACATGACCATGTGAGGGAAACGAAACGAAACACAACGAAAAGCGTTCATTAGTTATAAAATTAAAAACATAAAAAATAAAACATTTGGACCAAACTCAAACATACTGAAATGAATCTGAATGCTGCAGGAAACTGAGCAACTGAGTCTAACTGTGTGGTGAAGTTTATCGGGTAAATAAACTGTAAACAAACAAATAAAAGGCCAATAAATACATACAATACAAAACTGTGTGTGTGTGTGTGTGTGTGTGTGTGTTGCACTGCATTCCCACACTTCATGACTCTGGTCCACATCTGGTTCTGCGCTCAGACGCTCGTCTCTCAGAACATTTTCCTGCAATAACATGAGCTCAATTAGTGTGAGACGCTTCTCACTCACGCATGTTAAGGAGAACAGACTAATCCCTTCAGGACACTCACACGCACACACACACACACACACACACACACACACATTGTTCAGAGCAGTGAAATGGGTGACTGTGTGCCGCAGTGACGGTGGTTGTTCTAACGCTCTCCAACTTTCCCTTATTCCAAAATATCTAATAAAAAAAACACAGGTGCTAAAGGCTCCAAAGGCCCTGCTGGAGTGACAGGTAAAGATTCCACTTCCTCACAAAACCCAGGTCTCCGTCTCAGCGCTGCTGTCACAACCTGTGAAGGTTTAATCCTGACTTGCCGTCTGTCCGGAGTGAAAAAGAGACAATGAAAGAGAGAAATAGACTGAGAGATAGACAGATCAAGTGGGAATCATGTGACTTCTCGACATTGTATCGCTCCAGAAGAACATTAACACAGCTCGCTGCTAAGCCAGTTATATAAATACTTCTCTAAGATAGTGAAAATTTCCTCGCTAGCAAACTCCGATAGTAAGGATTCAATTAAAATACAGCAGCATAGTGTCAGCTCTTAGTAATGAAATACAGGTAGTCCCCTACTTACAGACAAGTTCCATTTTGGGGGCATGTTCATAAGTTGGATTTGTTTTTAAGTCAGACAAAGTGAGTCTTATACACCTTTGGCACGAATATACGATGTAAAGCATACCAACCCACTTGACTAAATCTGTCCCCTTTACCCACACTGCCATTCTGTGACCAGGAAGCATAACAGCACCTAAGGAAATTAATCTCACCGTGAAATGTAACGGTGTTGTCTCTGTTGTCCTTTAAATCGCGAGGGGAATCCCGGACGCTATATAAATATATATACGCAATATACCAGACTTTAGACATTTTATACATTCACTTACACTCTGAAAATATTGTATAATTGTACATATTGGTATCTGGTGCACTGCAATGTCTATTTTTTGACACATGAGCTACTTCGGTGATCTATCCTCACCTATGAATGTTTGTAGAACTGCAGTCCATTGGCATCTGTGGAAATTTGTAACTTGTTCATAAGTCGAGGACGACCTGTAATAATACTGTGAAAAAGGTTTTTGGTTAAATAAAAGTCGGAGCTGAGCGAGGAGGAGTAGAATAAAAGGAAGAAGGCAGCTACGTGACTAACAAAACGCTATTGTTTTATGCTAAGATGGGACGTACATGATGAGCTCTTCACAAGAGTCTCTGTTTTATTCATTTTTAGCCACCAAGTGTTTATCTGTTTATCCTGGAGCTGATTGCTTTAGTTTTGCATGTGAATTTGTTTCTGTGATATTTAACTGACTGAACAAACTGCTCTCCGCCATTACCACTGTGTGTGTGTGTGTGTGTGTGTGTGTGTGTGTGTGTGTACTGCAGGATACACCAACATCTGGAACTGATTCCTGTTCACTGACATTAACAATCTCACACTCACTCACACACACACACACACACACACACACACACACATACACACACACACACACACACACACAGTAGGGACCTCCCAGTTTCTATTTGTGTCAATGCTTTAAAAACTTCTTGTTGTTTTTCATTTCTCTCTCTCTCTCTCTCTCTCTCTCTCGGGGAATTTACTGATGAATGTTTTTTCAGTGCGGTCTCTCTCACGCACACACACATATGGCTGTCTAGACAGGAAATATTTAATGCAAACACACAACGAATGTCAAAATTTTCGTTTGAAACAAAATTCTCATAGATGTAAGACATAAGTGTAACCGGTGAAAATCGAGAGGAAGAAGCACATATAGGTTTAATCAGTGATAGGAGATTAAACACTTTATTGTCCTATCACTGATTAAACGTGTGATGCTGTCAGGATGTTATTTCAGCTCCTCTTTATTTCCCCTGCTTCAGCAAGAACCCGGTTCTGATGAGTTCCACCTGGAGAGCAGCTCTTCTAACCCCTTTCCTCCAAAGAGAACGAGGTTCCTATCTCATGTCTGGAGCAAGCTCTGGTTCAGAGTCCGTTCAATTGTGAATCTCTTAAGAATTGGCGTTATTTTTCCATGGGTTAGAGCGTCACGTTATTACATCATGGTATACGCACATGTACTTCTCCACTTTCCCAGCAATGCTAGTGGAAAAACATGCTAGCAATGAGCACAACAACAACAGCAAACTCCATCATGGCTTTTCCTCCGTCATGGTCAGGTCTCCTGACTTTATCATTACTAGGAAGCATTTGAGCTGCTCATTGCATATTGAGTCCACTTAGTCGTTTGTGATAATACTGTCCCTTGGTCCCTGACGTAAGCGGTTCTCTGTTCTAGTCCAGCATAGTGTTGGTGCCGCCATAGAACCGTTAGAGTCGGTGCTTTGGCCATCTAAAAATCTAAGAACTGGTTCAAAATTGGGCACCGACCCGGTGGAAAAAGGATGAGTTCTGTAACATTCTCAGGATCAGTCAGCTTTCCCAAGTGAAAAAAAAGTATGTTAAGTTTATTAAATCCTAGCAATCCAAAGCATACTTAAGTGGACTTGCAGCCAGACTGACTAGTATACTTGAAGTTTGATATTTTGGAACACTTACGGTATATGGCTGTGTGTGTCCTAATGTATATACCTGACAGTAATTAATTAAATTAAAGTATATATTTAATGTATTATAAGTACATCACAGCAATTTCTTACTGAGTTACAAATACACCAGTAATACTGTATACTATGAGAATATTCTTATTGCAGCAGTTTCATGCTGTTATACTTCTGTCCAATTCCAAATACTGAAAAAGTACACTTTGTGGTTAATACAAATATACTTTTATTATATCTTACAGTACACACAGTCTTAGGATAATTTACAAATACTGAAAACATTTTCTACACTATAACATGTTTACATCAGTTATTATACGGCAGATTTTATTCAAGAGTTCAACAGATTTAATTTGCACAAGGTTACAAGTGGTAGGTGTTTCGCCTGCCATGTGGAAGGCCCGGGTTCGATTCCCAGCCAGTGCCCAAACCCCAGCCACTGGTTGCAGTGCCGGTCCCAAGGCCGGATAAATTGGGAGGGTTGCGTCAGGAAGGGCATCTGGCGTAAAACCTGTGCCAAGTTGTAGTGCGGACTGGATATTCCGCTGTGGCGACCCCTTGTCGGGAGACCAACAACAACAAAAAAAAAACAGTCCTATAGTTTATTTGTGTTCAACAAAAGTCAGGTTGTCTCACAAACACACAAACAAAAATTTAAACTGTTGTCTGAACACAGACAGACATTAGTATTAGAATATACAGGTACAGTATTAGTTCAAACCTGGTGTGTTCATTCTAGCTGTTACACAGAGAATGAAAACAGGCCGAGAGCTACAGTACGGAGCATTATACCACAAGCACAGTACATAAGATTTAGGAACAACACATTAGACAATACATTCTATAGTTGAAACTATGTACTTAATTACGAAACTACCTAACATAAACCATGAAATTTACCTTATGCAAGTAAAAATAAAATAACGATATGAATTAACGCGCGCAATGATGCAGCTTCCAGCCGAGAATTCAAAATAGAGGCGGATGACTGGGGAGCCAATCAGAGGCTGGAGGCGGGCAGATTCACACTGTCTGTTTTCTGATTGGCTCCCGAGTCCTGGTCCAGTCCCCCGTCCCATGCTGGTGTTGCCCCAACTTTAGTCCCTGGTTGGCTGGAATGGTTGCAGAGTTCTAACGCTGATGCAGGTCGTGCAAGTGTAGCTTTATGATATTGAGCGAGCAGAAGACAGAGTTCAAACACACATAAATGATCTTGAACAAGCAAAAGCAAGTTTGAGAGCGCATGCGCGCGAGAGAGATGTTATTGTAGGGTTCTAGAACACATTCTTGTACAGAAATGTACTATTGCAGTTTTCTGGAAAACATTTTATTCAAGAGAAGCACCCCTTGGAGAACCTACTTTTTTGTTTTAGTAAATATAGCAGAACCACATCTCACAACTCAGGAGCTGAAGTTGCAGAATCTTAAGCCCGATTCGGACGGGACTAGTTTTACAGGGGGTCGTTAGAGAAATTTCTGTTTCACAGACGTACTTTGTG
>JAQQZT010000023.1:716652-733249 GCA_030068275.1 Clarias platycephalus
ATGAAATGACAGACGTCGGCTGAAAAAATTTTAAACTCAAACGTCGTTTGGAAAACTAGTCCCGTCCGAATAGGGCTTTAGAAGGAGATGAATATGTCACAAACAGCACTCAGTGTTCTATAGTTAAAGATTAGATCATTAATATGTGAAACTAGAACATGTGGGTCAAACAGAGGTCCTGATTCCTGGAGGGGTCACAGTTCTACTGAACATGCATTCTCCCATTTCTGACACCAGTGTTCTGAATAATTAGCATCTAAGTGGAACCAGGTTTGTTAAATGAGGTAGATGCTAAAGTTTAGCGCTGCAGTTCTCAGGATGGAACGTGACACCATTGTGTTCACATCATGACCTCAAGAACACGGGGTAAGTGTAGTCAGGTGTACAGGTCTGCCCAAGTGTCGGTTTGGCCAATCTCAAACCTGGCTCAGATTTAATATGACCTGAGAACCTTTCTGAGCAAGTGTGGAAGCGTGGAAACTGTCGCTCTCGGGGTTCATCGGCAGTTCAGATTTAATTTACCCCTGGAGGAAAGTTCAGCTCTGATGAGTGAGATTGGATTCTTTGGAGATCAGCACGACAACATGGTATACGATCTTCACATGAGTCTCAGAGAACGCAAGGGTGCTGCTGAGGAACTGCAGGAATATATTTAATTAAGCCTACATACTGTAGTGTTCACCAGCCTGCTAAAAGAACATGAAGAACTCATGAAGATAAAAAAAAAAGTAAAACAGCAGGAATAATCTGCTGTCTCTCCATGGTGGAGTGAAGATCGCAGAAAGCTTGTGAGATGTGCTCATTCATTTGGTTGTGCCTCTAAGTGAACATTTAAAGGTTCTATGTAGAACTGAAGAGCACAGAGTTCCCGCTTCATTAATGCTCTATTTCAAACACTTTTTCATGTTTCCCTCAGAGGAACAACCAAAGAATATTTCAGAAGTTCGAAAAGCTACTTCAAGAACTGTAATAATCTTTCTACTTGGAACAGTTATTCATTTAAAGAGCCTTTGAAGAATCTTTTTCCTTTTAATATCTAAATAAAGATAAAACAGAAAATTCTCAAAGGATCTTTAGTTGCCCCATTGGGGGATCTTCTAAATATTCTACTTAGAACAATGTAACAGGAAGCGTATCTCCCTTATTCAATCCAATCAACCCTCTAAGGAACCCTCAAAGAACCTTTTTTTCTATTAACCTTCCAAAGGACCAAGAGAAGCAGGCCCTGTGGAACATGTTTAAATAAAAAAATCTAACCATGTCTCCAGCTACATGCACAGAACCATTAGAAAGTGTTCTTCTTAATGAAGAGGTATTCTTTCGAACCCTTTTATGTTCTTTGCAGAACCTACACTTCTTAAAAAGCAAGGACATTTAAGAACCTACAAGGTACTCATTTTAACTCCAGTGTGTATTGACTGCAGTCAGTTCAATTTCCATCCACAGCCGTGAGCCTGAGATCTGACCGATTAAAGAAGAAACTTGAAGCACTGTTCAAGTGTTCTAGAACGGACTCTTGTAGAGAAACACACTATTGTACAGTTCTCGATCACACTTGTATAGAGAAACATTCTATTGTGGGGTTCTAGATCACACTCTTCATAAGAAACACATTACTGTGGGCTTTTAGAAGACAGTGTTGTAGGGAATCTTACTGTAAGGTTCTAGAACATGTTATTGTAGGGTTCTAAAACAGTTTTTAGGGACATGGAATCTGGAACAAACTTGTGTACAGAAACACACTATTGTAGGGTTCTACAAAAGAAAATAGTAAAATTCTGAGCAACTCTTTACACGAGGCCTTTAGTCATGGTTCAGTTAAAACCTTATATGCTGTACTGTATCTAAAAAATGTAGATGAAAACTCAAGGAATTCTGTAGAACTTTTACATTCTTTAAATTCATTTTTAATTAAACAACATAATTTCTTTAAGTGGAGATACTTTTATGTGTAAGAATAGAGAACCTCTAAACAAAGCGTTGGGTTTATCAGCCTGGAGATGAGCCACATGAGGAACTTTGATGGACTTGCACATGTGGTGTTCCACTTGAGTCCCTGATTGCCAAGTGTTTTATCCGCTAATGCTAAACATATATCATATATCATACATCACTTAACACAAACAGGGCGAGGTGGTACTTTCCGGATCGATTCGTCTTGTTTATTCTGTGTGGTTTTAATTCTGTTCTTTGATCTCATGTGTGAATCGGATTAGAACAGACTGGTTGTATTAGATAATCACGCTCGCCCATGTTGATTAGAAAGGACAG
Source organism: Clarias platycephalus (assembly GCA_030068275.1). Lineage (NCBI taxonomy): Eukaryota > Metazoa > Chordata > Actinopteri > Siluriformes > Clariidae > Clarias > Clarias platycephalus. The sequence goes on from JAQQZT010000023.1 coordinate 718,924, forward strand.
AGATCAGAACCGTAATCAGTAAGTCAGAGCTCGGATAATTGGAATGATACGGAACACTGGAGTTTTCATGCCTCAGTGTGTCGACTCAGAATCAGAGTGAAATTGATTCTTTGGATTTGTTCGCCAGTTTGGTTTGGTTTGGTTTGGTTTGAGGTCGCACTGAACATAATTAAACGAAAAGCAAAAAATAATATAGACTGTTTTGTACCAATGGAAAAAAAAGCTCTCATTGATTACTGTTACAAATTAACGGCATGTACAATCCCCATCATAAATCCCCCAGACATGAAGAACACAAATCAGAAGCTCAATCAATAACTCGATAATTATATAAATAACAAGTTTAAAATAATCAGTAAGATGCCTTTCTGTTTTTTTCTTTTCTTTTTTTTATTAAATCACTGTAAATATCCAGGACACAGCATTCCTGCAGCGCTACAACTACAACCAAAACACACACCATAAAGGATTCACTTCCTGCAGTGAATCGATTCACTTTCCCTGTCGCTCAGATGCGCTCGAACCAGATAGTGATTAACAGACGATGTTTAAAAGTTTGGTGTCGAGGACAGTCTATAGACATCTTACAGTCATGATCACAGGGGGCCACGCCGCCAAAGATCTGTCCAATCAGATGATTGGAATGTGTATAAAAATATATAATATAGAATGTTATAATAAAGGTGTGGCTACACGGTGACGGGACACGCCCGTTTCTCTCACCTAAACACTTATTCCATGTATTTCGATCAGAATCACTGCGTAAATCTTGTGAAAAATTAATCAGGAAACTAATCCTGTCCGAGTAGTACTGAAAATCCCGGTGATACTCTGGAATATTTACATTATTCACCTCTGTGTGTAAAACTAATCCAGTCGAAATTAGGGCTTCAGTCCGACAGACGCTTTATAAAAATCCATTTCATTCTGGCTCACCAAATAAAGAGGTTTAAAATCAGTGGGAAATTTATCAGACCTTCTCAAACCTTTTATGCTGCTTCATTATCTCTTTCCTGATCTTTGACCTCTCGGACTGTGACTTAATCCCAGGTGACATGGAGGCGTTTCCTGTATATTAGGATCTATAGCGGCTCTACTACAGAAACATCTCTGATGGCGCGGTTTCAATCAGGATAAAAGCCGAGGTGAGACGAAGCTGTACGATGGAGCGTGGCGGTCCGAGTGATGCAGGTGGTGACATCATATCACTGGATTACTCTGAGCGGGTGGAGCCGCGTCCATACGTTACCTCTGACCTTTTATACCATCTTTAATACAATCAGGGACTCGAGCTCCATTACAGCTTGGATGATGAACAAGAAGAAAGACAGAAAGGTCAATTTTTCTTTTCTTTCTCTTGTGCCACGCTGCACAGTGGTGGCTGTAATCTTGGCGAAACACACTTGTGGAAATAAACACAGTGTTTGCAGGGCCCGCAGCCTGCAGCGAGGCGAGGCCAGCCTTTTATCTGCGCCGCTGTGGGGAGCGTATTTTTAGAGTGCTGTGGCTGCTGTCATCATACCAAAGGAGTTAAAAGAGGGAGAGAAGGACAGATTTCATGAAACCAGCAGCTACATGACCAGGCTGTTATTTCCTCTGGTTCGAGAGAAGAAGAAAAAAACCCCTTGTGCAATGTTATTTTCTGATCCTGGAGAATTTTTACCCCTGCATTACGTCTGCTGAAAGCATCACTCATGCTGTAGTTTGGGGTTGTTTTAAAATGTTTCGTCTCAGTGTGGTGAGAAGCCGATGGTTTCGGCGTGACGGAGGAGAAAAATGTGCAAGTTAAGCGTTTTTATTAACCACGGAACAGCTCACTGCGGCTCTGCCTCAGCCTTCAGCACTGTCAAGGTCACCCTGCGATAATCTCCTGTAAACTTTCCGCTCAACCCAGTGGTCGGCCATCTCTAAGATTACAGACCCCATCATATAGAGTGTCATCATTTAGCCTACGCTGTGCTGCTTCTGCAGAGGCAAAACACCAAGGTTCCCCTGAGGACCGAGCAGAAAACTGAGTGAAATAATTAGGTTACTGCAGGATACAGTCACTGCTTTTACAACTAAAGACATCAGAAGCATGCTTTAACTCACATACTGTACACTGCAGAATGCTAAAATATCCAAGAACACCTTTAAGCAACCGAAACAATTATCAATTAACCAACAGTAAACTGTTGAAGAGTCTCCTTTATAGAAACTGGTAAGGAATCTTTGAGGAACCTTTAATTGTGAGCTGAGATCTTTAATTATCCAATAAACCATTAGAGAACCCTTAAGGAACCTAATTTGGAAGCTGAGATGTTGCAATAAACTATTGAAGAACCTCCTTTTTGGAAGCTGAGACCTTATGTATTATCCATTGATTCTGAAACATTGAAAACAAGGTTTTAAAAACTAATACCAATTTAATTATCCAAAAATCTGTTAGAGAACCCTTAAGGAACCTCACTTGGAAGCTGAGGTAATTAATTATTCAATAAACTCTTAAGAAACCCTTGTTGGAAGCTGAGACCTGAGATTGTGTTAAGGGAAGAACCCATAAAGATTGTTCTTGGGAGCTAGGGAACCCTGAATTATCCTGTAACTCTCCAAAGACTACTTGAGGAACCTTTTGAATGCTAAATAATCCTTACTTATCCAATGAACTCGTAAAGAACTTTTAATGATCACTTGTTTGGGAGTTAATCATTCCAACAGACATTCTGTTCTGTTCTTTATGTTCTTGTACTAGAGTAAGAGCTTCATGTTCTGATATATGGATAGTGAAACCCAGTGGCTTCATAAAGAACCTCAATCAAAGACTGCAGAACTTTTAGAACAGAGAAATGTTGAACTGTGAAAGATTTGTAGTTAGTCCCATGGAAAAATATTTCAAGGTTCTGTTCATTAGAACACTAAGAACCCTTTATGAGAAGGAAAGCCCGGTTCTTCATTGAGTTTCAGAGTGCGTGAGTATGAAGAGAAGGAGAAGATGTCGCGTTCAGAATCGTTAGAGATTACTTAAACTTGCGTTATTAATTTTTAGAAACATTATTTTTTCGCTCCTGATGAACCCAGTACAGTTTTATAATAAGATGGTTTTCTGTACAATTCTCATTGTTACACTAATGTACTAATGTAATAAGCTAATGCTCTAAAGTAATGACGCCCCTGCGTATGATTTATGGTTTATCATCGCACTAATGAATGAGGGCTCCACTCCTTTAAACTGTGGTGTCAGAGCGGGTGCGTTTATAAGATGGTTTATTGTTGAAGCCCCCAGACCCCACCCTGTTCTGCCCCGCCCTCACATCCCAGAACTCTCAGACTAATCACATTATGGAATTTTTTTTTTTTTTTTTTCATTTTAGGATTCATTCATTAGGATAATTTAATGATTCCTTCCATTATGATGTTATTTCCTGTTTTGGTTTGTTTGGTTTCATTTCATTGTTTCTTTTCAGTCATCTTTTTATGTGGAATGTTTTTGTGATGCTCAGAGATGTTTTGTTTGTCTTTTTAGTTGAATATTTTTTTCCTGAGCTATTTTTGCTTGGTTGATTTTGTTGTGATTGATAAACATTTTGTGCTAGTTATCTGTTGGATTAATAATTATTTAATTAGTTTTGTTTAATATGATGGTCGCTCCTTTACCTCCTTTCACACAAGAACATTTCACCGTTGTTGCGCTTCGCCATTCGGGATAGAAGGAACAGAGGCAGAATTGAGGCTCGTTGTTGTTTCACCTTTAAGTGGGAGCAAAAGTAGAGACAGGGGCGAGACTTTGAAAAAGTTCAGCAGGGCCAGGCTTTTATTTTTGCTTTGCATAAAAAGGTATTTAAGCGTTTCAGAGTGACTGTGACCGTGACACTGGGCTCGGTCCAACTTTCAGAGATGCAAAAATAACCTTCTTTATTATGTTTAGTTATAAGAATTGAAAAGCATGACAGGCTGTGACATCTGAGGGCGGGACTTGAGTGCAGTTAAGTACCTTGTCAGTGAGAAACTGCAGTGAACTGGAGGGGCAGTGAGCTCGAGCAGAACACTGTGTTTGGTGAGTGATGTAAATGTGCACAACTCAGCACTCAGTTCATCCGGCCTTAGTGGTTTGAAAGCAGCGGTGTGTGTGGTGTGTGCGGTGTGTGTGGAGTGTGTGCGGTATTTCAGACACACATGGTACATCAGACTTGACCCCAATGATGTCATGGTAAACATCACATCTTCTCTGAGCCTGGAAGGTCGTGCACTACTTAAACACACACATATACACACACAAGCACCAAACCCTCTGTTTCTGTTTGAATTCTGAAAGCGGCGTAACAAGCAGGTCTCCTTATCACTGTAACTGTGTGATTTCTCTCGGTCACGTTTGCTTGTTTGTGGGACCCGGGAATGTTTTTATTGCTGTATCGTTCTTCTTAACACAAGTTCAGTCTGCATGGTTTCAAGATCTGTGATTTTAATCCGTTTTGCTGAACTGCATCACCTCAGGCAGAAAAGTGTGACATTTCATTAATGACCTGGGTGTTCTGTCACTATAATTATATCATGGCAGTGTTTTTATCAGATGTAGCAGCAGCGTTTCTACGGTCAGAGTTTGCAATGAACCGGATAATCTATCGAGTCGTCGCCTTCAGCTCCAGCTGCGTGTGGATGAAGCGGCGAGCTCCGAGCCTCGGTTTTCCTTTAGTTCTTCTCTAACACAGTCTTTCATTTGCTTTAAGCGTGTGCCATGTTTCAGTCCTCCTGCATGACGTCTGTAAATAGCGGCACCCTCGAGGGCACGTAAGGACCTGAGCGACTTTTTCTCAGCACTGTGAAATAATTGCTACCATTCAGACGAGTATGAGGTTTGATTGCATGTTTAGTCGGAGCTCCGTGGAGAGGCACTGTGTAATTTAGAAACTGATGACAATATCGGCTTCCCCTCTGAGGAGAACGCTAACATTTATAACAGTAGGGTTTTTTTCCCTTTTTTAAAAGTCTGAACATTAGTTCTAAATTGCAAACGTGAAAAAGAGATTATTTATTCAAAAAAGTGAAAATGGTCAGAATGTGAGACAGACGGCGTATACTTAAGAAGATGAAGTGAGACCAAAAAGGTAGTTTTACACATTATTATTATTATTATTATTATTACTTCATCTAAGAAAAGTATAGACATAAAAATGTCCTTATAAAACTAAAGATCAGAAATGCAGCAATAAAAATCTACAAATCTTTACCAATGATCAAATAATTATAAAAATGTGTGTGTGTGTGTGTGTGTGTGTTCCAAAGTTTATTTTCTTTAGTCTCCTAAATAAACACAGCATCACCGCAGCACTACAGCTCTGTCTTTTGGTTCAGGTCCAAACAGTCCGTTTGATTCACTTCTTTCATTGAGTCGATTCAGAGTCAAATCTTACCATGGGTTGAGTCCACCTCTCTCAGGTCTGAGTGTGATTTTCTTCTCACCTGCCCTCTAACACCAGGGTTCTGAACAGCGTAACCCCTCACAAGCCCCAACTTCCCCATAAGGACAAATAAACTCCATCATTGACTTTATCTTACTTTCAGGGTTTCCTCTTTATTTGTTCTTGCTTTTGTTATGATTTTTTTTTTTTACTTTCGTGTTTTCCAGGCGTTTGATTTCTGTCAATGATCTATGTTTCCAAACATTCCTATTTATGTTGCTTTGTGTCACTTGTTTGTGCCTTTGTATTATTTAATATTTCCGATCTGCTAGCCTGGCTAAGCTATTTCCTATTGCTAACGGCTAATGTTTGTTATTCTCCGAGTTTGGTTTTGCTTTCTCACACACGTAAATATTAATAATAAATATTGTCCTATGATTACGTACTCAACTCCATCCACACCTCACACTCCCTGGCTAAACGTTGCACATGTGAAAGCGAATGTTTGTAAGTTTTAAACAATTTCAATCTCAGCAACACTTTCTCTCAGACAGAGGAATCTGTCACAGCACTAAATTTATTTCATAAAGTTGTTCTTTTCATTTCAAACCGTAGCATTAGTGCTGAATGGTGATTATGTTTTATGGTGAATTTATTTCGTCACATGATTATGAAGAAGTGAAATTGTCTCCAAGTGTTGTTTGATGTTTCCACAATATATTTATATATTTTATATAAAACTAATCACTTTGATTCCAAACATCTAAAATTCTGCGTTCAAGTCAAACTGGGATTTGTGCTAAAATTTCTGGCGAATGAAGATGTAAAACCAGTGCGGTGATGAGACTCTCAGCCGCAGTGAAACATCTGAACGGTTCCTGATCCTAGAAAATCAACGTCGAGAAAACTTGTGGAAGAGACGCATCTGTGTGTGTGTGTATGTTGCTCATTACAGGAACTCGGCTGGGAGTTATCGCCACATCCCCTGCACAGTCCTGACCTCACTACAAGACATTTCCACATGGAGTTCCTAGGAGGCCGGGCGGTTCAGACGTGAAGTAAGCAGTCCGATTATGGAAAGCTTTCTATCCTGGTGGAACTCATCCATTCTGACTCGTACACATTTACATTTAATACAAACTTCCATAATTTCATTGACTGTGTAAAGCTGCTTTGCGACAATGACAATTGTTAATCGCGCTATACAAATAATATTGAATTGAATTGAATCCAAGCGCTAGTGAAACACTGGGGTAAGTGCATTAGTGTAGGAGAGGATTAATGATTATTGATTATTGATCGCCGGATAAACGGCATGTAGGACGAGTAAACAGATTTTCCAGTTGCACTTTTTAAGCTGTCACTTTACGACACTTCATCGTTCTATTTTTTAGCGTTTTTGCTTTCCATGCTGTCTGATGGCACCGGACGCGTCCCTGTAACCTGCTCTAAGTTTTATTCTGCTAAATATCGTATCTAAGAACTTTTCTAACTAATTATAAACTCACTGACGCACGCACACACACACACACACACACACACACATTCTCCTGACTGATTGCTTTATTAAATAGATTCATTACTGGATCATTTATTTTCCGATGGTGAGAGAAATCAGATACACGGCTGTTATTCTCCTAATGATCAGATTATTAAAAGAATATTAATGATTATTACCATTCTTTCAGACTGAGCTTTTCAATGTAGATAACGCTGATAATCCTGGACTCGATCTCATATGTCTTACTCACTACATTATCACCTCCTCTGGCCACCCATAGGGGGGGTCTCCTCTCTTAATTGCCCCCCGGTGGATCCTTCTATTGTTCCTTTCCTTTCATGAAGAGCAGGAATCTGCAGGGAGCTGATTGGGAAGAAGCTGTTAAATCTGTCGAAGACACAACTGTGATTTAGAGGTTTATAAAAATAAATAAAGTTCACTTGACTGGAGAGAGATGTAAAAGCTCTTTCATAAAAAATAAATAAATAAAATAAAAATAAAATAAAAGTAGTGGGGTCTAAAAGGGCCAGCGTGTTGGTTCCTCCACAGCTGGAGCTGTAATGACTAGTCAGGAGGAATCACAGGAGGGGAACACCGAAAATCATAACCATCTCCACCTGGAAAAATTGTGTTTTTAGCAGAAAAAGAAAGAGTCAAGGACATCGAGAAGCATCGCAGAGAGCAATCTGTTCTAAAAGTTTCGGTTCCTCAAACACTGATCTGAGACTGGACAAACAGTGAACATGGTTGATTCTCCACCTGGACAAAACCAACAATTTACTAAACCAAACATTTCATGATAGAAGACTTCAGATGAGCTGAAGGAGATGCAGAGAACATCAACATCTTAAAAAAACAAATTGTTGACTTTAAATCCTCAAGAAGGTTCCAGCTGGGCCCGAGCTCGCGGTGAGTAAACGAGAACATCTCTGCTCCAGTGCTGCTGGAGATATGAGGAAGAGAGAAAATTAGTGGAGAGAGGTCAGAGGAGGACAGGAGATGGGTTTGAAGCTCAGTGAAGCAGTAAAGCGTCTCCTCTCCTCACGGGTGGCCGAGTTGAGATAACCTCCTGTAAAGAACCGCAGGGGAACGGCAGACCTGATAGTGACGCTGAGGGTGTTGGTGTTTCCCTCAAATATCTCGCATGAGTTCCTGTGTGAGTCAGAATGGTAATGAGTGTGGGATTTTTGCGAGGCTCCTTCAGGAATGTTTCACTGATGATGGAGATGAGATGATGAGGAATCGTACTGCTGATATTTTTAACACCATCCATTTAGCCCTCTTCTTATTCTTATTCTTTTTGTTTTGCTGCATTAACTATTAGCTATAGAGTTTATATTTATTTACAGATATTTTATACAGTTGTTTACTTGCAATTGTTTTGCACTAACAGACTAATTCCATTTACTGTCATTATAACAGTTTTTTTAACAATTATTTTATTTGTACCGATGTTGGCCGTCTCATTCCATCAACAAATGTTTGTAGTTTATTGTCTTTCTGTACTATTCTGCTGCGAGCCCTGGGGATAAATAAAGTTTTTGTGAATTGAATTGAATTGTGAAAGTAAGAGCATTTCAACACACACACACACACACAATGTGATGAGAACTCACAGGATTGGGACTAAACAGCTGTGTCCATGAGAAAAGCCACTTATTAGTGAGACGAGTTTGCTAGAGATTATAAAGACTGGACTTTGGAGCGATGTGGGAAAGGGTCATGTGACCTGATGAGTCCAGATTGATCCTATTCCAGAGTGATGGGAGTGTCAGGGTAAGAAGGGAAGTACATGAAGCGATGCACTATCATGCATAGTGTCCACTGTACAAGCCTCTGGAGACAGTCTTATGATCTGGGGTTGATCAGTTACTCAGGTCTAGACTCAGTAATGTTATGGGGCAATAAAATGAAGTCAGCTGACCACCTGAATGTACTGAATCACCAGGTTATCACTACTGTGGAGGGTTTCTTCTTCCCTGATGGTACGCGTCATATTCCAGGACTCCGTATGTGAACGAAAAGCATGAGAAATAATTTTCAACCATAAATTGGATACAATAGAGTGCGTGTGTGTGTGTGTGTGCGTGTGTGTGTGATCAACGTTAATTGACTGAATGGATCAGTGTAAACCCCCCGCCAGGTGCACTTCCCACACACTCCTGTAACGATCATTAAACAAGTCATGAGAGCGATTTCACTACAACCAAAAAGTGATATAAACTGATATAAAGTCTGTGTCTGATAACATTTAGCTAACGAGTGTTAATTCACCCTGTGTAGGTTTAAACCCCTCTACAGATACACACAGCCACATGTTTGCAAAACATCACTGCTAAAATGCGTTACTCATCAGTACCCTCTGATCCCTGTGTGTGTGTGTGTGTGTGTGTGTGTGTGTGTCATGCACGCATATCAGAGCTGCGAACCTTTTAGCTTGTTGCACTAAAACCAGCTTTTAAAACACTGTTTGTAAATAGTCAGGCATACACCTGTGTGTGTGTGTGTGTGTGTGTGTGTGTGTGTGGAGAGAAAGAATTAAATCCGACTGTTACTCAGAGCGAACAGTTTTTTGCTCGAGGCGCGAGTTGCTAAAGGCGTTTAGCTCGTACTGTGCTTAAATGTCTTCGCCAGCTAACGCTAAAACTAACGCTAGCACAATCGCGCATTAGCTGCAACATAAACTTCACTTCAGAGCCTGGAAAAGTCTAACGATGAGTGCTGGAGGAGTGTGGGAGGGTTTTGTCTGGAAATCCTATCACACACACACACACACACACACTCAGGCTAATGGGTGGTACAGAGCGAGACAGAGGCGCATGATTAAGCTGCAGATTTCAGAAACCTGCAGGAAGATTCACGGCTCTGAAGGACCTCAAGCTGCTTTTCTTCTCTAAATTGTGTGTGTTTTTTTGTTTCCTGACTTATTGATGGCTCTAATGTGCCTCGGTGGGTTCGTGCTTTATTTCTGGCGTTCTCTTCACTGCTCTTTAATTTTTCATCTGCAGCTGAGAGGATGTTTGAGTCCATAATGTACATATCTTATTAATGTGTGGTTTTCACAGCACGCCTTTAATCGCCGGAGATGCGGCTGTTTGTCTCGGCCTCGATTCCTCAACCGGACGGCTTTCCCGGGCGAGCGCACGGGTCAGCTCACACACACACACACACACACATTAGCATATGCACACTAGCGGAGGAGTCATTTCCTTTCATGGATTAGTGAAATGATGATGCAAATTTTTCCTGATGAAGTCGTTCTGTTAAACTTATGAACCAAAATCAGCATAGTTTGGGGAGTTTGTGGCGCCCTGCACCCAAAGGGTCGATGGTTCGATTCCCACCTCAGGTGTGTGTGGAGGTTGCATTTTCCCCCCATGGTTGGTGGGTTTCCTCCAAGTACTGTGTGTGTGTGTGTGTGTGTGTGTGTGTGTGTGTGCGCGCGTGCCCTGCAATGGATTGGCACCCTGTCTCCGCCCCCTGCAAGCCTGTATACAAGTGGCATAGACACTGAGTGAGTGAGTGATGAGAACTTAATGTAGCGACCGGAGTATTAACAGGCACATGTTAGAAGGTGAGCGCGGACAACTTTAGTATCACAAACCAGGTACTGAGAACCAAGTGTTAAGAACCTGAGTATAGAGAACATGGTTGATGAAAAACTTGTTAACAAGTTAATGAACAAGTATGGACATCTGAGCATCGAAAACTAAGTACTGAGAACCCGAGGGTTAGGAGTCTGCTGAGTAATCTTAATATTAACGACCTGATTGTTTAAAACATCAGTTTTGAGAACCTGAGTGTCGAGAACTCTTACCACACAACAGTAGTTTTCCATTTTCTGTTCATTAAAGTGTAACATTAAAGTTTATCTAACATACTTTTATTCCTCTATGGTTCGGTGTGAAGTTGTGGAAGAACTTTTCCACCCAGAGTGGATCTTCACTCTGTCACCTCTTATCTTTAAAAGTTTTATTCCTTTTATTCCACAGCATTTTACTAACTATCACACATTTATTCATTTAATAAAGAACATCACACTTTGTATAAGTTTATAGTTACACTAACTGTCCCTGAAGCAGCCGAGCTCGTCCTCTCACTCACCTTCTCCTCTCGTCTGCTCTCCAGTCGCTTTATTCTCTCTCTCAGGTTGTAGAATTTTATTCATGTTTTTATTATCAAAGAAGCAAAGCAGTGTAAACACCTCTGTCCTGAAGATGTGGGGAGACGTACAGTTCCATCTTTACCTCTGACTGTCGGCACTGACACTGGAGACTCCTTCCACTGATGTCACAGAAATATTTATCTTTGCGTTCATTGAATGTGTTCATGTAGAGCGTGTACGATAACGTGTCAGAGTGAGTGCATTAATATAAACCTGCATTACTGTCAGAGCTGCTGTTATAGAGAATTAATCAACACCTCCTGACCAATCAGAGCGCTGGAATCAGTTTAATCATATATCTAACAGTGCAGAGCATTTGGAGTGACCAAGAGAACAGCAGAATGTCATTAACTGTGTGTGTGTGTGTGTGTGTGTGTGTGTGTGTGTGTGTGTGTGTGTGTGTGTGTGTGTGTGTGTGAGTGCTCTCCGTTCAGCCCACAGTCCATGTTGTTGTGTGTTTGTGTGTTGAGCGGTGAGTTGGCGGGCGATGCGGAGGCTCCTGCGCTCACTTCACTGTAATTAATGATTTTCTCGTCTGACTGAACTTGGCATTTGTGGGACGTCACGGCCGTCTCCGGTCAACACCAGCGCTAAGCAGACTCGCATTAAAACCCCATTTTTAGCTCCTGCAGTCACTCTGATGCTGAAACACACACACGCACACCTACACATATACACACACACTGTGCTGTACTGTATGTACTGTACACATTATAAAACTGATTTTCAGCAAAATCATTCCGTTCACATTTGCTTTATTTATCAGTTATCAAAAAGGAAAAACAAAACAACAGCAAAAAAAAAACTTTATTATTTAATAAACTAAAATATAAAATAGATGATGAGACAAAAAGAACAAAATTAAGGAGAAACAAAGAGAAATTACATGAAAAAGGTCAGTACCAGGAATTGAGAAAGAACAGGACAGACAGGACAGATTGTGGTGAATCACTGGGACGTGTTAAAAAGTCAATATGGAGAACCAAGTGTTAATTATGCTAGTGTAAAGAACCTGTATGCGGAGAACCACACATTAAAAAGTAAGTAATGATAACTGAGTACTGAAAACCAAGTGTGGAGAACCAAGTCTTAAAAACCCGAGTGTTAAGACCAAGGGTGTGGAACAGAAGCACTAGGAGTGTGTAAGAGGAGAGAACTGACTGTGGAGAAGCTTCGTCTGTAGAACCAAGTCTGAATAACTGAACCTGTAGAACCGAGTTTGTAGAGTCTATAGAACTGAGCTTGTAGAACCGAGACAGTGGACCCGAGTCTGTATGAGTCTCTAAACAGAGCTCATGTAGAGAATGTCTGATTCAATTCCAGAGCCTCATGGCATTGTTTCTGTGCTTCTGTTATAAAGGTTTCTGTTTTCTTTCCATCAGGGTTCCACACGTCCCGTCTGATGATTTCTCTACAGTCACATGGGTAATAAAACAATAAAATAAAAAAGGGAAACACACGTCCCTCCATTTGTCCTTCTATAAACGTGTGTGTTTTGTCGTGGAAACGTTCTGACATTTACACTCACAAGCTCATTTACATAAACACTGAAACGGCACATTCGGAAGAGGAGTGAAGCACAGGCGCGTGAGGCATTAACTAACACACACACGAACAGGGACCCTTTAACACAAGTGCGTGTGAGGAGTTTTAACTAAAATCTTCGTCATGTCGTCTTCGTGACCAAATGATTTGCTCTTGTTATGAACGATCCTGCATTTTTCATCATCACATGACGCAAAGCGAACATCGTTAACTCTATTACACACTCGATTACACACTTTATTATTTTAATTACACACAACTCGTAAACAATTAACACACGAGCATAATTTAATTGATCTTCTTCATTTCATTTTGACATCACATCACTGTAGAACTACAGGCACACTGTTTACATACGGCTTACAGTGTGTGTGTGTGTGTGTGTGTGTGTGTGTGTGTGTGTGTGTTATCTACAGCTCTATGAAATATTACACACAAATGTCACCAAGTCAACCATTTAATTCTCTGTGAACGAATACACTATAGAAAAGAGAAAATAAAAACATAAATGTAATATAATAATATAAATAAGATTGCACTACGGTCAGAGCTGCTGTTAGAGAAAACTAATCAACACCTCCTGACCAATCTGAAGCCAGATCTGTACACAACTGTCAATTCTCCTTTATATAAAATGTAAAGAGACACATCTATAATAATGTTGTTTTATATGTGATGAAACATGAAAACCACACACGCGCACACACACACACACATACACACATTCAGCTCTAGGCTCCTGCTGTTATTGCACTTGTCCTTTAATCTTCACTGAAATAAAATATACATAATCTGAAAGCCCCGAGCCAAACCGCTGAGAAAAGTCGGCTTTCGCTAAAACACACTCCAGAGCGAAGTGTGTGATGCCGAGCCATCGCCGCCTAATCCGGCCAGCTGAGACGGGTTCTGCGGGAGAGCTGGAGGTTCCCAAAGCAGGATCACAGACTCAGAACCCAAATCAAATTCCCGTTCCTGCCAAACATCTCCCAAACTGCTCGAGCTCAGGGGCTTCGTCTGCAAGCGTAACTGAATAAACATAAATAAATAAAAAAAATTACAATATACAGTTATCTTATTTCATTAAACACAATTAAATGTAATATATTATTATTATTATTATTATTATTATTATTATTATTATTATATTAAACAGCAAAGCTAAAATATATAAACAAAATACTACTTAAGAAAGTTTAACTACAATAATATTAGTATTAAATATAAAATGCAAACAAATCAAAAATTTACATTTACAAATAAAAATTGACAAAGTCTAAAATCTACCGAAACCAACACCTAAAAATATAATAAAACCAAACTTTCTAAAATATAAATTTAAATATTAAAACAGTTCTTAAAATTAAGATATAGACATTACCATGACAACTTAATTAAAAAATGAACAAAATATAAAAAATAAATAAATTGAACAACAAAATTAAATCAAATATTCCATTTAATGTACGAGAAATAAAATAATTAACCAAATAATAATAAAAAACATAACTTAGCTGAACAAATAAGTAAAATATTTAAGGAAATATTATATATGCACACTAACAGCTAAAAGTTTGTACACACTGGTGGTTCCTGATGTTTATTTCTTTCTACACTGTAAAACAATACTGAAGGCATTTATCCAAAATACACAATATTACATATATATATATATGTTACATATATACATATATATATATATATATATATATATATATATATATATATATATATTTCACTTAC
>JAQQZT010000023.1:736962-759401 GCA_030068275.1 Clarias platycephalus
AGCCTGGCCGGGGAATCGAACCCGGACCCTGGAGGTGCAAGGCGACAGTGCTAACCACTACACCACCGTGCCGCCTTTATACCATTTAAATATATTAAAAGAAACTAAACAGATTTAATTGTTTACAACATTTTCTGGAATAAAAGGAATATAACAAGATGATGAAGACATCATGAGAAATCAATCAACTTTCCCTGTCAGTGAGTATATTACCATATTACCCACACATTGTTACTTGCATAACAAAAATCACAACTTTGATGAAAATTATAAATCGTTAAACACCACAAAATGAAATAAATGTCAGTCCTGCTGATTGGCTGGTGTTTACAGATAATAAGATTTGATATTGCATCTTGTATGTTTATATATACACATATTATCAGCAACAAGATTAACATCACCGCCAGCTGACCTGTTTACACCGATTATCAATTATACCTCAGTAAACTGGTCCAGTCTGATCTCACAGAAAAGACAAGGCAGCAAAAATCACTGAAATACTCACTGCTGGACGCAATAGAAAGGAACCAGAACACCAAGTGCACCACAGTCCCCCGCGCACAGGGTCCAACAGGCAAAGAGCCCAAGGCCCCTGACCTGGACTCCAAACACCACAGCACCCCACCCGGGAGGCGTAATGTTTGGGTTTTCAGATATTTAACTGACAACTTAAAGCACAATATACTGTATTTGTAAAATAAAACTGAGCCAAAATGTCCTAGGCGTCCTCCACATTTTTATTTTCCTTCTACACACCTGCAAAGTTTTTGAGCATTTTCCACTAAATGTAAATAACGCAGCTAAAGCTGTAAATATCAGCAACATTATTCACGACGTCACTCGAGTTTGTTGGTTTTATGAGGCTCTGGTGCTCAATTACACGACGACAGGACGATTACGGGACATTTTCATAATTCATACTCGGCCGCTGAGGCTGGAGCGGTGTGTGTCGGAGTGAATACGGTGCCCTTTAATGTTTTTCGTTGTCGGGTAGCTTTAGTATGCGTGTCATGATGGCTGCCGTTTCCTGAGCGAGCCTCTCGAGCGTGACCATTGATCACCCTGCTGCTTCTGCATGACAGCCCTTCCGTTTATACACTCCTTTTAGTCTACACAAACACACACAAATACACACACTGCCAGGAGGTTTCTGTCCTGTAAATATCAGCGTGCGTGTGTGTGTGTGTGTGTGTGTGTGTGTGTGTGTGTGTGTGTGTGTGTAGTTTAAATTAATACCATATGAACACTTGAACTTGCTTCTTAAACCTGACGTAACCTCATGGTCGATGCAGTCAACATATATTTGGTCGGCACTTTCACACCTGCACTTCCACGCAGATGTGTACTTGT
The DNA here is from genome assembly GCA_030068275.1 of Clarias platycephalus. Classification (NCBI taxonomy): domain Eukaryota; kingdom Metazoa; phylum Chordata; class Actinopteri; order Siluriformes; family Clariidae; genus Clarias; species Clarias platycephalus. Next base: position 738,316 of record JAQQZT010000023.1, read on the forward strand.
TTCTGATTGGCTTGTGGTTTCTTATTTAATTTTTTTACAACACCCGAATCAAAGTAACCATGGCAACAAATATCATAATGATTTTAGACGTTAGACATTGGTATTTAAGGTTTATAAGCTAGAAGTTGATGTATAATATTTTAATTGAATTAACAGCATCAATAATAAAGGACGCTAAAGAACTGAATTCTGTTTAAGGTTTTAGGAAAAATTTAACACATCATCTAAAGTTTCTAATGAACTTAAAAAAATTATGACATGAATTATTGTTCCCGGCATTTTTAACTGTTTGTTTATTCTTAAGCACTTCAGTAAGCACTTTATCCTGATCAAGATCATAATGGATACAGAGTTTATCCCAGTAAATGCTTTACACTGAGGTAATTTCGAATAGTCCATTGACCTGTAATGTTCTCTTAAGGTGAAAGGAAACCAGATATAAACAGGGAACCGAGTTGATTTTGTGTTGTGTTTTGTGTTGAAGCTTTTACTTATTTGGCTTCTCTGTTTTCTTTTTCTGTCTGTGTCCTAGAGAGAACCCAGAGGTGGGTCCAAAGACTCAGCATCACATACGAAGACCAAACAGCGATCAAGACAAACCATGGACAAAAGATTTACATTTTAATATTAAATACATTTTAAAAATTGAAGTCCAAGAGAAAAGCTGAATGTGATGCTGCCACCACCATATTTCACTGTGGTTTTCTCAGAGTGAAAATCAGTGTGGGGTTCAAGACTACGAAATATCAAATACTGTGTGCACACAATACACAATAGTGTACTTCTAAACAAGAGATTCACCTCTGAGAGAACTTTAATTGTTAAAAATATCTGAGGAGAATTTAAAAAATAAACACTGAATGCACAAATAATTGTGTGTCAAACTAAAAATAATACAATAAAAATATTTTTACATATTAATAATCCTATTTACAAAAATACTTTTATTAAAGTGTTTAAACTATGATTTTTTTTCAAATATAATTGTATTATATAGTTTGTTAATAAAAATGAAAATAAAATATAAAAATTTAAAAGAGATTAAACTGAATTTTATGATTAGTTGCTATTTCAGATATAAAATAAAAATAATCCATGTGCATCAGCATCGCTATCATAACCTGGGTAAATTTATACTCTTTTTTTATCTATAAATTTGACAGAACCATGTTTCAGACAGTCAGAGAATCCATCCCAGTGGTCTGGTCAGATGATCAGCATTGTGTGATGAAAGTCCTTGATAATCCAACTGTGCTTTGGCAGAGAAGGAGTAAAAAAAAACAAGAACAGCACGTTACGAGTTTTCAAACACAAAGAAAAAAATTCAAAGGGTCTCTTGATACGGTTCAGAATTTCTCAAAACCCCTGAGTTTTGAAACGTATGAAAACATATGATGCGCTTTGTCATTTTGCTTTGCATCTCCTCATGAAAAACAACATTTTCCGGAGAACCATGGGGAACACGCAGTCAGATCCACACGTCGAGAACCGGAGACAGACGCAAACCTCCTGGGATCTGAGCGTGGTTAAAAAAAGCTCTTCTGAAACGTGTGAGCAATACATCATGGTGTTTAGCAGGAGGGTGAAGAAGCGTCTGTTTCTCCTCGCTCGGGGGGTTAAGGAGCTTCAGCGTGACAGGAATCAGAGCTGACTGACTTTACACTCGCCGCCGCTGACGCTCGTTTCATTTTCAGGACCTGTTGAGCGGCTTTTCTGCAGGTGTCTCCGTCTCCCGCACACCGTCTCCCCGGCAAGTGACGGAGAACTTGCTGTAGGTTTCAGACGGATAAATCATCCTGTCTGCTCCGCTGCCTCGTCTTGCATCACCACGGAGGTGTGTTGACACGATTCAATCTGACGCCATTTCTCCTGAACGCTCCCCGGATCACACTTGTGTGTTTTCGCCGAACCTCCTGTTGCTTAATTGAGTCTCAGTGCTCAGACTGTATGTGCTCATTCTGTACTCATTCTGCACTGTTCGTTATGTTGTGTTACATTTAAGTAGCGAAGTGCGGCTGTGACCTGTCTTGCTCATTCCGACAGCTGTGTGAACAACAATCAGCTCTAACTGACCATAAAATCAAACTTAAGACTGACTTTATGAAGTGTTTTACCCTGTTAAGAATGTTACACAGCAGTGAGCTAAATGTGTAGTTTATGCTAGTGTCAGGCGACTCCATGGACGTAGCAGGCTGCTATTGGCCTGGCTTTAAGCAGAGGTGAAGATTAAACACAATTAATTTGTGTTTTAGGTTTTATTTACAAATGAAGCTACATTCAGTGCAGGCAGAGGTCATGCTAAGCTAACAGGCTAGGCTATGAAAACCTAGCACTAACTTTCATCCCCTGAAAAAAACTTTAACCTTTTTAGCTGCTCCAATGAATGAAACAATGATTTGCTGCCTCTTCACGCTAGCTGGCGGCGCGGTGGTATAGTGGTTAGCACTGTTGCCCTGCATCTCCAGGGTCTGGGTTTGGTTCCCGTCTCTGTGTGCGTGGAGTTTGCATGTCCTCCCTGTGCTTGGTGGGTTTCCTGCCACAGTCCAAAGACATGTACAGTAGGTTAGGATAAGTAGGTTTTAAAGTTTTTAAGATATCTTGCTATTTCATGGTGTGTGTATGTCATGCCTGTGATTTTATTCATTGTTTTATTTAATTATCGCATTAATTTACCGACTTGATTATTATTTTTTGCTTTGACTAGCTTCTACATGAAACACTCAGTATCCAAGTGACTAAATATAAATATATATGATTAACCTTAAACTCCCATGAGCCATTGCGGGGTCCAGACCGAAGCCTCCTCTAAAGTTTATGCATATACTGTATGTGTGTACAGAGGTCACAGTTATTATCATTTGAGTTTAAGAAGTTTAGTTTACGTTAAAAGAAACCTCAAAAACATTATGGTGTATGAGTCATATCCATATTTTCAGAATCAGTCTCACTTGGTTCTAAAAGTGTCCATTTTGTCATTATGACATCTTCAACAGGAACTGAAAGCAGCACAAATCCAGGCCTAAATGTTTTTGCTGTTGCTGATGATGCTTTCTATCAGATTGTAACTCGCACATGAGTTGGTTAGTGATTCATGTAAATTTGATAGTGAATCGTGTGTGAACCATGTCTGAACCATATCCAGAGCAGAGGAGTAACATCATGTCAATCATGTTGGAACTGAAAAGTGACTCATTTGTGAATTCCACATGAACTGGTTAGTAATTTATGAATCAGATAGCGAATCATGCATGAATCCTACATGTTGTGTGTGAACTGGATAGTGAATCATTAATGAGTTGAATAATGAGCTGTATGTAAATAAGATGTTAATTCATGTATCAGTCAGGAAGCGAATCATTTGAATTGAGTGCAAATGTAAATTGATTAGTGAAACATCTGTCAAATCGATCCAGACCTAAACATCATTGCCTTTGCTGATGAGGTTTTGAATCAGATAGTAAATTGGATATGAATTGATTTATAAATCACATTGAAATTATAGATAGTGAATCGTGTGTGAATGGGGTTTTGCTTTGAATAGTGTATGTTGTGTGTAAATGAGATAGTGAATCATGTGTGAATTGAATAGTGATTCATGTTTGAACCAGAGAATCAAATACCAAATGCACTGTGAATCAGACAGCAAGTGTAGAACAGATGAAGTGAAAGTGAACTGTTTGTGAATCGGATAGTGAATGATTTGTAAATCATGTAGAGAATCATTTGGAAGTCAATCTGTGAATCATTGTGTAAATCGTATAGTGAATCATCTGTAAAATCATGTGTAGAAATGTTTGGATTTTCTTTCAATGATTTAAAGCCACGACTCATGTATAAAATAAATGTATAAGATAAAAAATTCAAACAAAAACAAGAACATACTGTAGGAGACTGTAAGGAAATAACTGAGTGTAAAAATAGGGAAGAGGGCTCTAGAACAAACCAAGTGACGCACACTTCGGTTTTAACGCAAAGACGTTTTATAGACACACTGCAATCCTTAGGATATAAACAGCTAATGAAACATGAGGGGGCGTGGCCAAAGATGATGTCATGCATGAATAGAAATAAACCAGGAAGATGGAATTAAAATGTGTGTGTGTGTGTGTGTGTGTGTGTGTTAGAACACACAGACCCAGTTCCACCAGTACCAATGGAACAGTTAGATGTAACTTTGAGCAACGTAGCACGAGGCGTATGTACATGCAACAGATAGCTAGCAGTTATGGCTAAGTTAGTTAATATCATATCGGTGAGGTGGTTAACATAACTTAATAAAATGTTATAAGGATATATAATGATGCCATTTATTGTTTCAGTTTTGTTCTAAAAAAAACTTTGTTTGGAATGTGAATGATTGTTAGCATTGCTAATGTTAGCTTACTTTAGATGAGCTAACAAATAGTAGCTTCCAAATAGCTACTGTACAAATCAAATCTTTCAAGAGACGTTTAAACAATTTGAGACAAATCAATTAGATCCATTTTACATTGTCGCTCTTTTGCTAATCGCTAATTACCCGATTTGATTAGTTAACTACCCCATAACTCGCGACAATTCTCTTTCACATGCCGCATCTCAACCCCCTTTTTTCTCCTTATGGGTTTTCTGGAGAGTGTAACCTGTCAGAATAAATTCTAACAGAGAGGAAAACGTGTTCTTCACAGCCAGGGGACCCAGAGGAAGCTGGTAGTGCGTTTAGGAGAAGACAGCGCGCGCTGGGTTGCAGGACGTGTTTGTGATGTACAGGATGTGTAGATAGAAGAGACGTGGCGAGACAGAAGGGTGAGAAAGCAGAGGGACAGAGAGGTGCAGCCATGTCAGGACTTCTTTTATCCAGCGCTAAAAAAGCAGAAGAGGAAGAACTGTGATGTGTGTTGGTGACAGGCTGTAAAAAGCTTTCAGGACGGAAAAGAAAGAACGTCATCGCTCAGTCTCGGAGGAACCGCTTCCACTTCACCGCACTGAGAAAACTGAGAAAACGTCTTGGATGGAAACGATAAACAACAGGATCAACCGAGATGGACGTCTCCTCAGGGAGGCAGTGATGGGAAACACGACCCTTATGTGCAGTTTTGGTCGGTACTTTTTGTAGAACTGAAATTAACCTACTAGAAGGTTCCTGTGAAAGGGGTGGAGTCTTCACCCCTCAATGTTCATTTCACAAATAACAATCTTAGATTACACGCATTGTACTTGATTTAAAATCTTCTGCTGGATTTTAAAACCTTTAAAACTCAAGTGATACTGACCCGTGCCAGCAACACAGCAAAGGTTAATGATGATTTAATCTACTGTATGTTATATTATACAGCTGGTGTGTGTTAACAGGGAGGCTTCACACTTCAAACTGTGGAAGAAAAGTTATCATTACTTTTAAATAGGGTAAATTGTACCACTACCAGAATATGGAACATGTCGCAACACATGTAGAACTCTCAAAATGAGCATATTATTATTATTATTATTATTATTATTTGGTCACAGTAATAACCAAAAACAAAAACGCGTCTCTTACTGGTAAAATCAACGTCCGTGCACGTGTTTACTGATTACTATAACACTGTGACCACGTGTGTGTGTGCGTAAAACATATTTTATTTTATTTAATTTAAATCTCTCTGTCGTTATGTGTGCGCGTGTAATTTGACACCGTGCCCCTTCACACACACACTCTTGCCTTTTTTATGGAAACACTTATCTGTCGGGATTTATTTTTACTTTATATATACTATTTTTAAAGGTAAAGTGCAGGTTAATTTTTTTTGAGTTTCCATTATTTCTTATAGGAAAATGTGCTTTGATTTACGAGTGTTTTTGGAATACGAGCCCACTTCCGGAACGAATTATGCTCGTAATCCAAGGTTGCACTGTATTATTAGGTTTTTTTTACTCTAATTTTCTTAGATTTACATGTCTATTTGTGTGCTTGTTTATTATCTACAGAACAGAGTGATTATTATTATTATTATTATTATTATTATTGTTGTTGTTGTTGTTGTTGTTGTTTAGGGTTCTGTAGAAACCATGATACACTTATTTATAATTCATGCAATGTTATTATTTATATACAGTTTTTGTTTGTTTCTTTATTTCTTTGTTAGTGCATTCATTCTCTACAGGACTTTTTAAATATTTTTATACTGTATAGCTTGCTTTTACACTAATCCTGTCCATTTGGTTGTAAACATTTAAATCCAGTAAAATGATAAATATAATCACCTTCGTCTCGATTAACAACAAAATAAACTGGAAACCATTAGCGTGCTCCATTAAAAGCCCATTACAGACCACCAGAAAGGCATCTGATCCCAGTAGGAACCAGTAAAAATGTGAATAATTTTTACAGAATTTAGTTCAGATATTCAGTGATGTGACTCTGACATTTAAACCTGTGATTGAGATTTAGGTCAGTGCCGTCTGTGGTGAGAGGACGGAGACATTCTGCTCTTCTGCTCTGGATTACAATGTCGAATTAGTGGATGAAATGAGCACTTTGTGTAAATATCATAATGATAATTCTCTCTGTCTCTGTCTATCGCAAATCTGTCGGCTGTCGATCGTGTTTGTGGGCATCAGGGGAGAAACAGACGGCGCTAGCGGAGCAGGCGAGTTTGTCTGATGTGGAGAGAACAGAAGAAGATTTGATACACAATGACACACAAAGAGCCGAGACGATCATCACACTCGTGTTAAATTAATCACACCCAGATCTCATCTCGTAGCTCGTACGTGTACAGACTGCACCTTAATAACAATAAAAACGCTTCTCGCCTCTTCTCAGGTGCCGCATCCAGTTTGCAGAAGCAAAGGGGAAAATAAATAATGTATGAATTATGAATGCGCTCATCTCGTACATGGGAAAACTGATGAAAAGGTGGAACGGCACAGGCCTTCATCCCTCGAACCTCTCCCGATGTTTGGAGTCAAACGCTTCTGAATTCAGATATTAAATTTTGAAGCGTGCGCTCATTGTGTGAATGCGATTTGTGGGTCTTCACATCAGCCTTCAGGTTATTTATTCTAATAGTCTTGTAAAAAGCAGCACGACGCTGTAGCGCTAACGGCGCACGTCCTGCTGATTCACCGCGCTCTCCCGAGCTAACATGATTTCCAGTCGGTTCGCGGGTCTGATAAACGATCCAGTGACGGAACACGGCTGGAGACGCGTGGTGCTTGTGTGTGTGTTTGTATCCTCAAATAAATACAGCAGCTCTAATGTTAGGTAGATGATCTAGTCATGGTGTTACACACAACCTCACATGTGATTATACTGCAGGAGTGTGACGTGATCACGTGTGAAAACATGGTGAGGTTAAAACTACACCCTAGTTTTAAGGAAACACATCATCATGACATTGTGTGTGTAACAAGAGGAAATGAATAATGTGAAAAAAGCATGTGAAATAACAAAGCGTTAAAATTACATGGTGAAATAAATTGATGAAAAATCATAGCATTATTCATGAATGAAATAAGAAATATTCTGATGTGGAGCTTTATAAAAATGCAAGAATAAACAAAAGAAAAAAGCGCAACCAGACGTGTAACAATCGCATATGAAAACCGTGTAACCTGCGTGGAGGATTTCATCGTGTCAGGATCGCGGGATAAAAGTGAAAGCAGTGTGACGGCTGTCGCTGTTTATTTACTTCGAGGTTTCCTCTGCGTGTTTTCTGTCTCGGGCGAGTGACAAGATTGTTGGTTTCCGAGGGAGAAATCCTTCTACCGCTTCCTCTTTTATCACACATGCTTCAGCTGCACTGACACGACTCAGTCTGACATGTACGAGTCCTCTGGAGCTTCTGAACCACTTCATCATGCTCTCCTGTGTGTCTTCAGGTACAACGAGGTACACCGAGGTACGCTGGACTGGACTAGCTGCTCAACACGTGGTTGAGTCATGGTGCTGAGCCGCTCTGGTTTTATTCCCCCTAACTCAGGACATGTGACGGTGTGGAACATGCTAGTTGAACAGTCAGAAATCTGAGGTTGTGATGCTCCAGGGGTGGACTTTTAGCAATCTGGTTAATGTGGCAGGCTCAGAAGTAAACCAATGTGTGAGTGCAACAAATGAAATCCACTTGACCACCAAACCACAAGTCCAACAACAGTGTTATTTTTCCGCAAGTGCTGGCTAAAGTGGCAGAACGTCTACTGTACATGTGCTAGCTAATCTGTATTCTGAAATGTTCCGTTGAGTTGGTACTGAGGGAGAACATGACCTGGCAGTAGCAGAGGAGAGTAGCATTACTGATCAACAACAAACATCAGCTAAGATCAGACAGAATGTTATTCAGGAAGTAGTGACAGGATAACAGACAGTCTTGAGTATTTCCTGCTGTCTATCTAACATGTCAGACCTTTCTTAGCTTGTTAGCAGAAACAGGTTCCTTAAAGTGCATTATCGTGTCCCACAAGGCTCTCCTAGAGGCCCGATGTTTTTCCTATTTGAAAAGTTATTCAGCTCTGTCAAAAACCTTTGGCTCATCTTTTAACACTTAATAAATCTCCCAGAGAGTATCATAAACGGTTAGCAGTAATGAGAGCGTAATTAAAAAAAAATTAAATCTGTGATTGCATCCAAATCAGCGAGCAAGTTGTGTGTTGTTGTAGCATGGGTCCTCGGGAATGGTGAATCGTTCCCATCATGCTGTGTGCTGGACTGTGCTGCATTGATCACACTGCAGGTCTTGAATATTGAATTCGGTCCTGATCCCTCTTCAGCAGATGTGTGTCCGGCTCTCAGCGCTCGGCTTCGGCCTAGAGCACAGCTGAATTATTTAAACCTTTTAACACTGGCGAGGGTTTGTGAATCGCCGGCTCTTAAGATTCACCAGAGAATCTTTGCTATGCAGCCAGTGAACGCTAATGCTAGGTGTGTTGTTGAGATATTCAGAGTTTAGCACTCAGTGAGATTTTAAAACTGAAATACTGAAATTCCAGACGTCTGGAACTACACGCTAAGGCACTGAAACTTCTACACAAGACAGGCGGAGTTTGTCTGCAACAGGTAAGTGCATGTTTACTACATAAACAGTCCAGGCATGATGGGAGATCACTTAAATGGTAAAAAATATACAAGTGGAAATCAGAGATATGTTTAGTAGTGACAGTAAAAGCATTTACACACACACACACACACACACACACACACACACACACACACACACAGTGTGATGAGAACTCATAGGATTGGAACTAAACAGCTGTGTGTCTATTAGAAAACTAAAAAAGTTCCTTCCTAAAAAAAGGGCTTCAGTTTCTTAGGGAGCATAAAGACTAGACTTTAGAGTGATGGAAAAAGTTTATGTGACCTGACGAGTCCAGACGGATCCTATTCCAGAGCGATGGGCGTGTCAGGGTGTAAGAAGGGAAGTGCATTAAAGGTGGTCTTGATGCTGCACACATACTGTGGTGTTAGAAGGCAGTGAGTCTTAATTTGGTACTTTGTCTGTTTTTCAATCAAGTTCTTAAACACTGGAGGTGTGTGTGTGTGTGAGAGAGAGAGAGAGACCACAGACATTCTTTTTTTTTTGCACTTTAAATCTGATGCAGTGAGGCTTCCAGATCAGCAACTTTCCTTCCAGGCTTCCTGAAACATTGCTCTCTTCTCTCTACGTTTTTTCTTCTTCTTTTTTGCTGGTATCTTCTTCATCAACGTAGCTCACTGATCCGGTGACATGTAAACTCCATCACACATTTTTTGCACCCGAGACCCATCAGCCGTTGTAGAATACGTTTCCATTCTCCACAAGGGACTTTGCTATTATATGTGCTCCTGACAGCGCCATTCTTTTCCCTCCACAACGCCTCCAGCGGGGATCAAATGGAGACGAGTCTCTCCCGCTAGAAAGTAAAGAAAATACAAGGAAACTGAGATGAATAGATGTTTGAGACAGAAGCTAACAGAGTGACAGATATTTAACATCCTTCATTTTACATCTGGGCTCGTCTCACTTTGACTGTGGAAGGGAATTACGGCGAGCCTGAAAGGTCAAACCTTACCAGATTGTAGCAGAACACTAATCATCTCGGCCGGCCCATTTTCTGTACTGACATTCGCTCATTTGTTACGAGCTGTCTGGCAGCTTCAAAGCGCCCTGAGAAGCCACGGGCGGCGTTCGCTTTCTCTTACTCGCTAAACAAGAATGGAAGGGCTGCAGAATGGAGGGGTGGAGGGGTGGAGGGGGGTGGAGGGGGTGGAACGGGGTGGGAGTGTGTCTCAGGGTGAGAGTTGGGAAGGATTGCGGTGCTTCATCACAGACGTGTTCGCTCAGGCTGGAGAGAAGGACACGCTTTATGTAAAATTTATTTGTTCTGGCTTGTATATGTGACGCAGAGTTCTCCAATCTCACTCCTCGTCCTTCAGCTCATCTCTGACGTATGCCGGCCTTCATAAATAACACGCCTTTCAGCGGAGGAAAAAAAAATGTCTGAAAACTTCCACAGTGAAATTCAGGAACTCGTCAAGATAAACAGAAATCTGAAATACAAAAAAGAATGTTGTGAGACGTGAAGCTAGGAGGCCTAGCTCATTTTCCTAACATGTAAGATCTTGAGTATAAAACTCTCCTCTGACCACGCCCAGTTCTTTTGTGATGTCATACAGACAAAATGTGATTGGTCCGGTCATCTATAAACATGAACAACAACGTCACTCACTGTGCGGATGGACGCTGGAATGTTATACACCGTGGCCGCCATCTTGGATTATCACCATCACGCGGCCACGCCCTTAAAGCTGAAATTCATATAAACTTGTTCTAATATTTCTTTCTCTTTTTATTATTTACTAAAATTAAAAATTATAATAAAATCTGTCTATTAGCATTTTAGCAGTGAAAGAAACACTGCATGGCTAATCGACTCTATTTAGTGTTTTTCTTCTTATTTTCTCCTGATTGTGTAAAATTTACACACGTGCATGCTGAACTCTGGAAATGCACATTATGATGAGATCGTGTCAATATTTTTTATAAATGATGCCACTTTTCTGAGACAAAGTCTGACTGGATGTAGCTGACTGATGTTAAAATGCTGTACTGAATTGTAAAATTATACAAAAATAAATGAATAATTTTGATGGATATTTATGGAAATTGTTAACTTTTATTGTGTTATTGTTAAACTAATTAATTCAAAAATAATAAATAATGTATACTGATATATCATAGAAACAGTATACTGTATTATTAAGTAAATTTATAATTTTTAGTTAGTTTAACAATCAAAAATTAGCTTGTTTTTCAAATTATTTATTTACATAATTTTTAGCATATTGATTAAGTGTAAATTTAAATTATTTCATTTTTATATTTATTTTTATTTAATTTTGTAGGCATCAATATCCTTAGGGGTTATTTATTTTAGTATTAATTATTTATTTTTTTATTTTTATTTATTTAATTATTTTGGTGTTTTTTTGGTTACATCATGTATCGTAGAAACGTCTAACTTATCGTGATACAATATTCCACTCATATCACACATACGTATTACAGAAGGTTTGTGTGAATTGTTTTTTTTTTTTTTTTAATGATAACATTGACATGTTACTTTTCCTTCATTCTCCTTTTTTAAGGACAGACTTTTTAGGGACTATTATGAGTTGTATGATATTTAAATGTTTAGATTAAGAGTGTGTAAGGTGATAAGCCTCCGTGTGACTTCAGAGCTGAAGGTAAATATGTGTCTGGAGCTGAAACTCTGCCGTTATCTCGTCCTGGGTTTGAAATGCTCGCGGTTGCTCTGCTCTATCTGGAGTGACCCATCCTCCAAATTCAATTTCCTGCTAATAGTAAGCAGGCTCTCAGTCCCCGGCTGCCTAACGAGAGACATATGATGTGTAGCTCGAGGGCAGAGATAACACACTCGCGAGTGGACAGTGCAGAGCGGGATTATTACAGCGACGCCCTCCATTTAGCAAAGAAAGTCCATACGAAAGCTGAGATGAGATAATTAGACTTTGATTAAGACTAGAGGGAGCAGGAGACTCGCGGATGAGAGAAGATTCATCCCGCAAATCTGGCTGTGAGAATCCGGCTCGGATAATCGCAAGGGCTCCTGCGTAACCGCGCCTCGAGGTGATCTCCGAACCTCTTCAAACTGGTCCTCCTCTCCTTCACACACACACACACACAAACACACACACATACACACATGCTTATAATCATCCACAGTACAACACTAACACGCTCAGGACGTTTCAGCCGTTTGACCCGACGAGGTCATGTTCAGCATCTCGCCTGCAAACAGATTCATGCAATTACCCATAATCCCCTGCTCATATTACATGCCATAACACACACACATATCCTCTGGGTATTTTCACACTTTTATGACAATCACATGGACAGAATCGTGACATTTAAACTACACTGATTTTTTATGATTTATTTTATTTACACTCATGATTCATTTAGATGATTCCTTTTGATTCGTGTGTTTTTTCCCTAAAATCAGACTTTTGTTGATTGTGATTGATTCATTTAAATTTGATTCTTCTATAGATGATTCATTCGTTTGGATATTTGATTGGTTTGTTTGTTTAAATGTTTTGTCCATGTAATTAATTTTTTTTCATGTAAATGTGATCTTTAAATGTTCACTTTTTTCTTGAGATTAATTTTATTTTCACGTGTGATTTGTTTGCAATTGACTCATTTATTTTAATTAAACTTTTTCCATTTATTTACATGATGATTTATTTATGATAATTTATTAGATTTCATTAAATAAATAAATAAATAAATAAATAACAATAATTTATTTTGCATCTTTTCTATACACATTTTTTGCACAAGACTCATTAATTTTCATTTGTAATTTTTTACATAGCTTATTTGACATTTTCTACCCATGAGTCATGACTTTCACCTTGACCCAAGACTTTTCATGCAAATCATGTGGGTTTTAATTTGTCACATATCATACACGTATCATTCGCAAACACGTGATTGTTTTCCCCATGAGCGTACAAGCGCGCGTGACATCTCGCGGCTCTGCTCTTCCCTGCACGTGCCGGTGCCGGTGCTGTGGGGAAACGAGAGGTTTCTGGTGAAACGTGTTGCAATCGCTGCAGATTTCCAGTCGAGCTGCAGTGCAGAGCGAGCGCCCGCGCAGTCACACACGTCTCCGCTCACTCAAGGCTCAGAATGGCCGCCTGGGCGATTCTACGGGCCCGGGATCAATTGTTAATTTAGCTTAGCCGTGTGCATTTCCAGGCAGCTGGTTCTTGGAGTCAGACTCCGGTCTCGAGACTCCGATAGATCAGACGCATTGGAGTGTCTGAGAGTAATTAAACACTCCACTCAGGCTTGGGGTTTTTTTTGTTTGTTTGTTAGGAAAGTCGTGAGGGGGAAGGCGAGCGCTCGGCAGGGGTTCGAGCACCACCATGTGTGACACACATGTGACTCATACTGTACCAGCCATCAGAACCAAACAAAAAACACATTTCATGAGTGTTTTAATCCTTCATGCTGTTTCATTGAAATTCAGCTTAAATCAGTTAACCATGCTTCCACGTTTGAACATTGTGTGTGTGTGTGTGTGTGTGTGTGTGTGTGTGTGTGTGTGTGTGTGTGTGTGTGTGTGTGTGTGTGTGTGTTTTGACAGGAGATTCATGCAGTAACTATCTGGAATAATTCCCAAATACACTGCTGTGAAGAAAGTATTTTTTAATTGTTTTGCATATTTGTCACACTTAAATGATTCACATCATCCAACAAATTTTAATATTACACAAAGATAACCCGAGTAAGTACAAAGGATGTCCGGCTGTCCAAAATTACTCCAAGAGCACAACGACAACTCATCCAGGTTTCAAGGCGAAAGCCACTACAGACCAAAACGTAAAGACTTTTGGGGAAATATTCTGTGAACTGATGAGACAAAAGTTTTTGGAGGGTGTGCATCACATTATATCTGACGTAAAAACTAACAAAGCGTTTCATAAAAAGAACATCATACCAACAGTGAAACATGGTGGTGGTAGTGCGATGGTCTGGGGCTTTGCGGCTTCAGGATTTGACACCATGAATTCCGCGCTCTATCAGAATGTCTGTCCATCAGTTTGTGACCTCAAGCTCAAGCACACTTGGGTACTGCAGCAGGACAATGACTCCAAACACACCAGCCTCTGTCCACCTCTGAATGGATTAGAAAAACTAAATGAAGATTTTGGAGTGGCCAAGGCAAAGTCCGGATTTAAATCTAATTGACATGAGCTTAAACATATGTTCATACTCGAGAACCCTCCAGTGCGGCTGAATTCAATGAATATGAAAGACACAGTGCCAGTTATTACAAACATTTGATTGCAGTTGTGATCAAACGGCCAGGAAGGTTTGGACTGTTTTTTTTTCCTTAATAAATTAAATCATCATTTAAAAACTACAGTTTGTATTTACTCTATTTATCTTTGTGTAACATTAAAATTAGTTTGATGACCAAAATCATTCAGATAGATAGATAGATAGATAGATAGATAGATAGATAGATAGATAGATAGATACTTTATTGATCTTGAAAGAAATTTCTGGAGTTAAAATGTGCGAAGAAAAAGGGATGTTCAAATACTTTTTCACAGCACTGTACATCCTGGGTTTTTATCTGATTGTGAATAATGATCAATCTCTGTGCTCTGATTGGTCAGAAGGTGTTGATTGATTCTCTATAGCAGTGGCTCTGACAGTAGTGCAGGGTCACTTTCTGTAACATGTATGGAAGGAGTCTCTAGTGTCAGCACTTTGGACAGAGGAGTTTGTGCTTTTTTTTTTGGAGGGATTTCTATCAGAAAAACATGACAAGTTGTATTAATTTGTTTGTGGTATTAAGGTTGAGATTGAGAATAAAGAGAGTCTGGTGAGTGTTTATAGCTGCTATAACGTGTGTAAGAACTTGTTTTTCTGATATACTGTGACAATAAATGTTTAAACTGTAGATGGATAAACAGCAGTCGTAACTGTATCTGTCTGTGCATGGCTGTGGTCTCACTCCATCCTAGTGTGTCTCATGCTTTGCTTATATGGTCGTAGTTACCTGTCCATTACGGTGCTGTCTGGATAGTTTGTCCTTGTTTTTGTACAGTGTGTGTTTGCTCCTAGTGTTTGCTCTGTGTCTGAAGCTACACTAAGGCTTTTGTTTCCTCTGCTTTTGCCCGCATCTGTTTTATTTTGTCTTTATTATTGTAATCGATGACCCGAAACCCGAGCTCTAAGCTCTGTTTATGTGATTCTCGGGTTTCCGCAAAATAAAAAGTGGAAATGTAAAAAAAAAAAAAAAAGATGACAAACCGATGTGTTTATTTCAGACTTCCCCTTTTTATCACCTCCTAATTTTATCCACACACCAACTGTTCCACACGCCTCACACAGTCCTGGGATCTGGCGTTAAATAGCACAAACGCAGTGCTAAACACTAGCACAAGACCTCCGAAAACCACACACACACACACACACACACACACACACACACACACACACACAAACAACTGCATAAGTGAACAATTACAGCGCTTTGCGCTGGGATCTGCCGGGACTAATCGATCCCAGGTTGATTCCTGAAGCTGCTGCTGCTGTTCTGTGTTTGATTTCAGCATCTGGTTTGCGTTTGTCCGCTCGCTCTGAATGCTCGCCTCTCAGCACACACTGTTTGTTCCGTAAATCCTCTCAGCTGCGGAAATGAAGAACACGATCCAGGTGTTGACAAATGTTGCAATGGTGCTGAGAGGAAACGACGTAAAACACTCGAGAGCGGCTCGGGAAAGGGCGACGATCTACAGAGCTACTGAGTGAGCGGCTATCGAGACAGAGACGCTCCTGAGCGCTCAACACTAACGTTGGAAAATTCACAACTATTATAATATCAGTCTCTGTGTTTAATCCAAAACCTTTACAGGCTTCAGTCGGGGACAAAATTTACACGAATACTAATTTTCACAAAATTCTGCTGCTTCAGTGTTTTAGATCTTTTTGTTTTAGATGTTATGCTGACGTATAATTACAAGCATTTCATAGACAATTACATTAAGTTTATACAAAGAGTCGATATTTGCAGTGTTGATCCTTCTTTCTCAAGACCTCTGCAGTTCATCCTGTTATGCTGTCAATCAACTTCTGTTCCACACCCTGACTGATCGCAGCCCATTCTTACATAATCAATGCTTGGAGTTTTTGTGTTTTTGTGTTTGTCCACCCGCCTCTTGAGGATCGATCACAAGTTCTCAATGGGATTAAGGTCTGGGGAGTTTCCCGGACATGGACCCAAAATTTCCATGTTTTGTTCCCAAGACACTGAGTTATGACTTTTGCGTTATGGCGAGGAGCTCCATCATGCTGGAAAAGACATCGTTCATCACCACACTGTTCTTGGATGGCTGGGAGAAGTCGCTCTCGGAGGATGTTCTTGTACTGTTCTTTATTCATGGCTGTGTTCTTCGGCAAAACTGTGAGTGAACTCGGCTGAGAAGCGACTTCACACATGACTGGTCTCAGGATGCTTTACTGTTGTTGTTGACACAAGACTGACGGTAGCGTTCACCTTCTCTTCTCCAAGCCTTTTTCCAGATGCCCCAAACAATGGCAAAGGGGATTCATCAGACGAAATGACTTTACCCGAGTCCTCAGCAGTCCAATCCCTGCACCTAGTGAAACATATAACTCTGATTGTCACACACACCCGCTCTACGACCAGCACTAGGACCCGGAAGTAGTACGGTCGCAAAATGGTTCGCCAGCCTTTTTGTGAGTACTCACTTTCTTGGGTTTACTTTCTGATTCGAGTGTGTGTTTATAGGACGCGGGTTAAATTTGTGTTTTTCCCTTGCTCCCCTTCTGTGAGAGTCCTTAGACTAAATCGCGTGGTTATCCTGCCTACTCGCTTGCTTCTGCGTTTGGGTTTACCATCCACGCTACAAAGGGCTAACCGCTAAGTGCTAAGTCTTCTGATCATCCCGGGTTAGTTCGTGATACTAATGTTTTTTCCTGGAGAGAAGTGGCTTCTTTGCTGCCTTTTTTAAAATGTATGAAGGTGAGCGCTTCCATCACTGAGCCCCCGAGAAATTATAATCTTGTACCTGTTGCTATACGTTTGTCATGGATTACACCTTTTATTTTTATTATATTTTTTATCCTTTTATAGTTTTACACGTAAACAGGTGAGCTCCTGTTCTCACTTACGTTATAGCAGCTACAGTATGAATGTTTGTACGCTCAACACATCCTCTTTTTATTCTCTCTCTTCAAGTTAAGACAAAGAGGCGCTGTTCTGTCCTGAAGACCAAACACTTAAACTTGAATCTTTTGCTCCGACACTGGAGACTCCTTCCATAAAGCTTATAAAGCTTACAAAATCCTGTCTTCACTCAGCAGAAAAAAGACCTTATTAAGAATTTACATCCCTAGAGTATGAATGAGCTGTTGCTATAGAAACGATAACATATCAGAACCTGCACTACTGTCAGAGCTCCTGTTAAAGAGAACTAATCAACACCTTCTCTTCTGACCAATCTGGACTCACAGGACATCATGGCAGTTTGAGCTGTTTTTACCTTTAGGCAGGTTTATCTCATTAATGCGAGGAGTAAGAGACGTGCTCAAGGATCTGCTGCTGGGATTTGATCCCATGACCTTCTGAGGTTTTAACAGCCTGTGCTCCCACCACCTTGTGATATGACTCACAGCGTTATTATTAGCACCGCTGTCTTGCTAGCACGCTCTGGGTAAATGTGCTAAGTGCTCAGTGTGTGTGTGTGTGTGTGCGTGTGTGTGTGTGTGACCCCCATTCTGACACTTGTACTCTGCAGATCCAGCGAGAAAAAAGCTGCAGGCCTCAACCAGGAAAATCTGCAGAAGAACTGAAAGGAAACACGGATTGCAGAGTGTGTGTGTGTGTGTGTGTGTGTGGGTGTGTGTGTGTGTAATGTCATGTGACTAAAACACACACTCGCACACACTTTCAGACAGTGATACACACCAAGCACAATGAACAGAAGGTGGTATGAAATAAATACAGTATATGTTTATAAGTCAGTTGTGAAGCTTGAGAAATGGATGAAGAACATCTTTACAGTTTCAAATGCAACGGTCTATGAACATTCATGCGTATGCTAATCTGGAAACGCCCACGTGCCCTTTCTGGTAGGACACACAAAATTTGTTTATTACTCACGTTACTTCAGTTATTCTGCTTTTTTTTTTTTTACTGTTTTAAATGTGTGAGACTATAAAATCACCACGGCAACCAAACCACAGTTAGCACTGCGGGGCGTGCGGCTAAGTTTCTGCCCAGCGTGTCGCTTATATTTTGAAGATGTATTGTAAATGGTATTTTGTGACATCACAACCTGATGTCATACTTAACCCCGACCTTACTATACAACCCAGTGTGTATACAGTTTACCATGAAAAATAAATAAATAAATAAATAAATAAATAAATGTTGGAGAGAATTTAAATTGTAACACACAAATCTATTAAATTAGCATCGTCACTGTAAATACTACAAAAAATAATAATTACGGTGTTGAAATATGTTTACAGTAAAAAATCTCTGTTTCTCTCTCTCTCTCACACACACACACACAGTTTTCACTCTGGTAAACACGGTGACAGAGACAGGAGTAAACACACACACACACACACACACAAACACACACATACACACTTTGAATGGATTTGAATAGAAGCAGGAGTGACCTCAAGCTTGGTGGAGCGCAAGAGACATTTAAATCAGGACGCGTTCTCATCTCACTTTAAATCTTATTCCGGATTAAGACTCGCGTAACAAACCAAACATCGTCTCTCATCTTTATTACACATAACATACGGGTTGCCAGATTATCACATTATTAGCATCACAAATTATTGGATCACTTTATGATCTGATGTAAAATTAAATAATGTAGCGTTGGCAGGGTTGCCAGATCTGTACTTCTGACAGGAAGTCTTAAGGGTGCTGCAGAAACATATAAAGATCTTAAAATGTTCTTGGAAGTAAAATTCCAAGTTCTTGCTGTTGTGGCGTGAATGCAAGCAAAGTTTATGGATTTCTAGGAAAATTACAGTTTCTATGAAAAAAACTGGGGTTCCTGACAGTCTCTAGTGTCATAAAAGCTCTGGTTGCTTAAAATCAATCAATCAAATCAATCAATCATTGGTTCCTTAAAAGTTGTAGAAAATAATCTTGTGTTCCTGGAAAAAAAAAAAAACATTACTGTAAAAATTCTAGGTTCCTAAAAATATGTACAAGAACAAAATACGACATTCCTGGGTTTCTGAAAAAGATCAAAAAGGTTTGTGTAAAAATCCCGGATTTGTTTCAGTTCCTACGACAAGTTTCTGAAAATAGTTGTAGGCTCCTATAATTTTTTTTTAAATATACAGTACATTTTCCTTAAGTGATTCTTTCCATGATAAAAACTTCTGACATTATTTAAAATATAAGTTTCTGCACAAATACAGTTTTGTTTTGCCTGAAAAATATGTATTCCTCTAAACAAGTTCCAGGCTTACTGTATCTTCTTAAACGATCCTCCTAAAGCTGCCCTGAGGTTGATGAATAGATTGCTGGTCTCCTTAATAATCCTGGTTTCTGTAAATGTTCCTGCTTTCCTACAGTAGTTGCATGGTTCCTAAAAAGTTAATAAGAGCTTTAAAAAAGTGGACAGTTCCTGTAAAATATTAATCTAGACGCTATTTATCTAACAAGGCTCCTGAATTTCTGAAAAGGTTCCTGGGTTCCAGAATACTCCCGGCCTTCTGAAAACAGCTCTGTTTTTAATGACCACAGTGTTCTGGGTGACCTTTGACCTCCGCAGCTCCAGTCAGTGAGTTCAGTGTGAAGAATAAATGAAGTTTGTGAGTAATGAAGGACGAGGTCGAGGCACAGGATGTGGAATATTTTATTTCTGTGTAATTACAGGATAATTAGCATGCAGTAATCAGACGAGAGCGTCGGGGTGTGTTGTGTGTGTGTGTGTGTGTGTGTGTGTGTGTGTGTGTGTGTGAGAGAGAGAGAGAGAGAGAGAGCCTCGGCTGTTAGTAACTGTAACTCTGATTTGTGTTTTTATGATGTTAACACACTCTGCGTGCTCGCCGTTGAGGAGAGACCATGTGACTCTGTCTTGGCGTGGCTGCAGGTTTGAGTCGAGGCCAGCTGGCTGTGAAAGCCTCGATCCTGACTCGATTCCTCCACGAGTCAGACCAGCTTCAACCAAAAACTTCACCAACTTCAGACCGAACATGAAATATACCTTATCGAGTACTCAATTTTTTTTTCTTGCTATCCTTTACACATTAATCTGAATGTGTCGACATTATCAAAGCACAGATTCATTTTATATTTATTATATTGACTATTATATTTGACTTTTGTGTGTTCAGGGCATATGTTCAAAGGAAAATATTAGAGTGTTTCATTTTGTTATTTAATATACACAATGGAAACAAAAGTATGTACACGCCTGTTCATCACACCCTTAATCGGTTCTTCCCCAAACTCTTAAACCCAGCTGTATAAAAGCACGCAGTCATGTAGAATGTCTCTGATGCAGATTCCCTTAAGTGGATCCAAGAGGTCCAAACCGTTCTCCAGCATGACGACCCATGAGAGTGTGTTGGAGCGGAAGAACTCGAGTGTCCTGCACAGATCCCTGACAGAACCATCAGATTTGGGATGAACTGGATGAACTGGAGTCTCCTCGACATCCTGACTTCGGGTCCTAATGCGAGTATAGACCATGTGAATGAACATACACACACACACACACACACACACTCCAACATCTAATGTAAAACCTTCCCAGACGAGTGGAGAACATTATAACAGCAATCACAGAGTGTAATACATCTGCAGTGGGAAAATATATGGACTGATATTTATTGTACACTCTTGGTTATTAGTGTGGCTGTTATTAGTAATACGGAACTTATTACAGAATGTACGGTTTATTATATTACATTTCCCTGAATGGAGGATCTACCAACTGTATCTATCTTTATACTCCTTCTCTTGTTTGTTTGTGTGTGTGTGTGTGTGTGTGTGTGTGTGTGTGTGTGTGTGTGTGTGTGTGTGTGTGTGTGTGT
>JAQQZT010000023.1:767698-780849 GCA_030068275.1 Clarias platycephalus
GCTGACTTCGTGTCGTGTTTAACGAATCTGAAACGAAGCTACGCGTCAAAACTAATGGAATAATAAGACCGCATCCAAAACATTACTAATAGTTGTTATTATTATAATTTTTTATATTAATGTAATAAAAATATTTATTCATTTATTCAGTTAGTTCATTTTTGTAAATGAGTGTAGTTTTAGGATGGAAATTTCAATATTTTTACAATAAATTACACGTATAATTACAAATAATTATAATTCCAAAATATAAATTTAAATAATAGTAATTATAATATTTGCACATTTATTTACTAATCAACTAATTAAATTATTTATTGCAATTAATTGCTGTAAAATTACTACATAAATGCTAATAATTTCCTTTAGATTATTTACAGGAATTATGTTTATATAAACATTTTGAAACTCTTTTGATTTTGACCGATATACAGGATGTACCCGAGGATGTTTGAATTTTGGGATAAGGTAATAAGACACGCCTCACCTGGAGGTAATTCCACAAAACTTCTGTCACTTCTAGTTCCAGGTTACTATGGCAACCATATCCTTTTACACACACCTGATTGTGCACGGGGGTCTACCTGCACCTGGTTTACGTTACAGCACGATAAAAGCTTCCTGTCAGGCCGCGGTACCGACTCTACCTGTCCTGGCCACGCCCCCTTGTCTCCACTATCACCTGGGAATCCTCTGGGATTGTGTCATTGTGTGTGTTACTCTGTGTCTTACTATCTCTGTGTGTGTGTGCGTATGTGCGTGTGTGTTTATACTCCTTTATGTAGCACGTCATTGTGAACTCTTTCACAAACTACAGGTAATGTTTGCAGTCGCTCTGAGCTGCTCATCATTGGCGCTTCTCTCTTAGACCTCCGTAGGGAACGAGTGATGTGTGTGTGTGTGTGTGTGTGTGTGTGTGTGTGTGTGTGTGTGTGTGTGTGTGTAATGATAGCATAATGTTAATGCTGTGTTTCTGTGTGATAGTTAAACTGTACATTAGAGCCACAGTTACAGATGTACCGCACTCATGTCCTGACATTTTATGAGCGTAGCGTAACCTTCTGTTCCTTCTGCATGGCTTTATTACTCCACATACGTGCTGGTTTCGACTATAATCACGTCTGTGCTCTGAGAAACCTCTCTGTGAATAATCTGTGAGACGAGCGTCTGAGGTCAGAGAGCAGAAGGAGACGAGCGCCGAGTAATATTTCACCGGAAATGTCAGTGTGCACAATGTAAATATAACAGTGTCGCTCTTATGACATCGCTCCTGCAGTTAAAGAGAAGTGGACCGTGTTCCTCTTAGAACCCAGAATAACCCTGAGCCACAGACGCGTGATTCAGGAGCAAAGAGGAAAAACAACACGCTTAATCTGTGTCACCAAGGCAGCTGTTTAAACCATCGCCGTCCTCTGTCTCACTGCCTGTCTCACTCACACTGCCTGTCTCACTCACATTTGCTCTCTGTCTTGCTCTCACCGTCTGTCTCACTGTGTGTCTCACTTCCTGACTGTCTCGCTCTCATGGTCTATCTCACTCACACTGTACTGTATGTCGCATTCACTCTGTGAATCACAGAGTGTGCTCACTGCAGTCTTTCCTGTGAACATTCAGCGAGTGGAACGCCTGACCCTTAAAAATCGACTAATAACTCACCAAATGGGTACGAATGCGAGACGCATGTGTGTGTGTGTGTGAACTGCACACACACACATTGACCAACACCACTTATTACAGGGACTCGGCTGGGAGTTATCGCCACGTTCCCCGTACAGTCCTGACCTCGCTCCAAGACATTTACACATGTTTGTGCCTTTAAAGGAGTTCTTGGGAGGCCGGTGTTTCAGACGATCAGTGTTCTGTTATTCTGTACAACCAAAAGTCCCGCTTTGACTTGAACACTCTTTTTTTTTTCATTATAAATGTGTAATAACAATAGATTTTAAATTATGAGAAATTATAAAAAATAATGAGACACTGGCGAGCGTTTTTTAAAATAAATAAAATATCTTTGTGATCTAAGATGGACATGATGTCATTCACATATTAATCAATGCTGTTAAACATGATGATTACAACACACACACACATCCATATTTCATCATCACTATCACTTGTGTGTGTGTGTGTGTGTGTGTGTGTGTGCGCGTGTGTGTTTGTGTGATGAGTTGTCTTCATTAGTAATAAGACTGAAATTTTGTGCATAGTCGAGAGATTTATTCATTCATTTTACTCCAGTTTGAGTTTCTCTTCCTCTCTGTTTCTCTGCTTTGTTTTTTTTTTTGTTTCTTTTTAAAAAAAAATTGTTTATTGTTTGTGTTTAATGGTTTTCATTTCTACATTTCCGCTGAATCTACGGTGTTCAATTTCTTTATTTTATTATTCTTTAATATTCCCACACTGCGTGATTAGTGTGTTGGTGAGAAAAGAGAGAGAGCCAGAGAGAGAGAGAGAGAGAGAGAGAGAGAGAGAGAGAGAGATGGTAGAAGAAGAAATGAGGAAATAAGCAAGAGAGAGAGGATGAATTAATTATTAGAGAGAGAGAGAGATAGAATGAACAAAGATAGGATGCAATGAAAGAAAGAAAGAAAGCGAAAGAAAGAGAAAGAAAGAAAAGTATAATAGCAAAGGAAGTGTTTAAGAAAAATTAATAATAAATGGGCGATGGAGGGGTAATGAGAATGAAAAACTGAATATGAAATGAATGAGAGAAGGACAGGATGGTAAGATGAAAGAGAGAGATGATGGTGATGAAGATGATAATGGAATGAAAGAATAGAAAGAACATGAACAGATGAATATGAATGATTTGTTGAATGAAGAAAGTAAGGATGAAATTAAAGAATTAGAATGAAAGTATGAAAGAAAAACAGAACGAAAGACTGTAGAAAAAAAGGTAGAAAAAAAATTAAAGTTGAGTAATAAAAATGGCAGAAAAGTTATGAATGGAATGGGAAATAAGAGTGTGTGAGAGAGAACAAAAAACTGAGTCTGAGAGAGAGAGAGAGAGAGAGAGAGAGAGAGGATGATGAAACAAAAGAATGGAAAGAGAGGGGATTAGGATGATACAATGTAAGAAGGGATGCTAAGATTAAGTTAGGGAGGGAAGAAAGAACGAATGAAATGAGAGATGAGCATGAAAAAGGAAGAGAGAGAGAGAGAGAGAGAGAGAGAGAGTTAAATGAGATGCTGGGGAAAGACGGGAAGAAAGAATTGAGTGATGAAGAGGATGAGAAAGATGGAATGAATGAGAGAGAGAGAGTTTTGTTGTTAATATTTGTTTTTTTGTTGTTGTATTTATTGTTTACCTACTATGTTATTCTTTCATATTTAATATGTTTATGGTGGTTTAATATGTTTATAAATTCAGATTGATGTTATTTATAATCTTTATTATAATGTTTTATAATTGCTTTGTTAACATTCAGGCCAATCAAACTCTGAGGAACTGAACAGAGAGAGAGAGAAAGAGAAAGAGAAGGGGGTGGGGGGCAAAGGTAGGAGACAATGAAGGAAGGAAGAGAAAGAAAGAAAGAAAGAAAGAAAGAAAGAAAGGTATAATAACACAAACAGAGGGATATTAATGATTAGGTGGATGAAGACAGAATAAATGAGAGAGACACTAAAGTCATTGGGGGAGAGAGAGAGAGACACACACACACAGAGAGAGAGAGAGGAGGAGGAGGAGGAGGAGGAGAGAGTGTGTGTTTAGTCGCGCGCTGCCGCTGCAGTTTGCACTGCGCTCAGAGGAACAGAGAGAGAGAGAGAGAGAGAGAGAGAGGAGCTGCTCTTATTCTCTCTATTCTATTTTTTCTTCTTCTTCACTCTGGACTCTTTAATCCTCCACACCGGATCATTTACTTCATATTCTTCTTCCTCTCTTATTCCTATTGTTGTTGTTGTTGTTGTTTATCTCTCTCGTTACGGACTCGCGCGCTTTAACGGAAGAAACCGGAGAGACCGGAGCTACACACACACACACACACACACACACCCGGGAAGAGAGAGATACAGAGAGAGAGAGAGAGAGAGAGAGAGAGAGCTGAAGTGTGTGAGTGCGTGTCTGAGTGTGTGTCAGTATGAGTGTGTGAGTGTGTGTGAGTGTGTGTCGGGGGCATGTCGGTGGTGGTCTCGGCGCTCGTGACTCGTTAATGGGACCGGAACTTCAACAGCAGCCTTCATCATCAGCACCTTCATCATCATCATCCTCTTCATCAGGTAAGAGATCAGAGCATTCATAAATCAATCAGTTAATTAATTAATTAAAGGGATCAAAGTGAGTGCGGTGCCGCGCGCGCACCAGACGCACGCACGCACGCACGCACACACACACACACACACACACACAGAGGATGCTTCTGAGAATTCTGAATAGATTGTGATGCTGATGAGACACACACACACACACACACACACATCCGCGTGTCACAGCATCCTGACTTACTCACTTCATAACACGTTTATGAACGCGCGCCTGTGTGTGTGTGTGTGTGTGTGTGTGTGTGTTCCATGTCCCCGTACAGTATCTCACCGAGGACGCGCAGTTACAGGAAAAAACAAAACGGATTAAATGAAAGTGTTCCGACATGCAGGAGGGAAATAAACGAGCTGCGCGTGTCGGTGAAGTCGTGCGTGTCGCGCGCACACCGGGAGCCCCGGGTCTGAGTGTTATTACCGGCGGCTATAAGCGTTCAGGGGGATTTATAATGCAAATATGACGCGTCTCAGGACTGTGGACTGGATACAGGGAGGATTTGGCTGAAGCAAAGCAGCTCAGAGTTGTTTGCATGCAGTGTGTGTGTGTGTGGCATCTCAAGGATTAACATGCACTGTAATGGAGTCAGTGTGTGTGTGTGTGTGTGTGTGTAGTTTTGTCTTAAAATGATGTCAAATTGTTGGAGTTGTGTTGATTTGTTGCTGCATCAGGAGAGAAAGGAGATGCTGAGTTCAGGACACACACACACACACACACACACACACACACACACACAAACATGAACATAAAGTTTCAGGTAAAAATGTGCAAAGTATTATTATTATTATATTTTTTTTTTTTTACCAAATTTGATTTTGGTCCTCAGAAAGTGCATAGTGATTAGTGTGTGTGTGTGTGTGAGCGAGAGTGTGTGTTGTGTTTTCTCACTTGTTTGATTGAAACCTAGCTTCTATTTCATTATTCGTATTAATAATCATAAATAATTCTGATCTTTATACCTATGATAAGTTTCCTGTGATAAATCCAAATAACACATAAAAAAAGCTTTTATAGCTTAGACTGTTTTTCTTTTTTTTTTATATATATAATAAAAATTTTATTTGCAAAAATTGCAAATTGTTTAAATCTCTTCAGAACTCAGAGTGTGTGAGACGCGGCGCTGAGAGACGAATCCAGATTTTGTGGAAGAAAAATCCTGAGATAAATAAATAAATAAATAAATAAATAAATAAATAAATAAATAAATAGCTGATCCTTCAGTAGAGGGCGCTGTTGGTCTTTTCTCGCTGCTGGTCGTCTCTCAGGCCCTCTCAGAGCGACGGAGGGCCACCGGCGCCGTTACCCACAATACCCCCAGGGACGCGGGATTCAATCTGACGGCTGGTGTGGCGCAGTGACACTCTGTCAGGATGAACAACTTCCCCGGCGCTGGCTTGTGTTACTCCGGAGTGTCGCGTTCCTGCCTCGGCCCGGCGTTCCGGGATGGGAAGCGAGGCTGGGAGTGAGTCACGGTGCCACGTCGCTCCGGTCAATACAGGATCACACTCTATCATTTTCCTCTAAAATGATGTGTGTGTGTGTGTGTGTGTGTGTGTAAGAATTCTCTCTGTGCGGATTTATCACAGATTTTGATCGATCACGGTTCCAGAAAACACAGCAAAGCACACCTTTACCTTCCTCGCCTCTATTTTAACAGTGTTTGGGAGTTCTGTGACGATCTGCACCTGGAATTGTTTTCCGTCATTTGTGACGTCACACTGTAGGGAAGAGCGATATCTCTGTCTAAAACACAAAGCGAAATCCGGATTATTGATCAGAACTTTCTCTAAGTGCTAAACTTTTTAGTGCTGAATGTGACAGATGCTTCAATAAGGAACAAAAATATCAAGTATTTTTTAAAAATCAAACAGTGGCAAGGTCACATGACTGGAATAAGATTTTAAAATCGATGATGTTAAGATGTACGATTTAATCAAAACCACAATCATAAATTAAAAACAGCATTTTTACATTTTATTTTAATCAGATTAATTAAGCACTATTTAATTTTATGTTAAAGGTTATAGACCAAAATCTTCAAAAATGTCATAATTAAAAAAAAAATAGCGAGTAGATGAAATCAAATGACTCAATTTACAGAGAAATATAGATTTTAAACTTTTCTAACCTCTTACTATAAGAAGAATATTCTGTGTAAAATACATCACGATACTATCCAGTGTGATTATGTGATTATGTGAGGACACACAACACTCACCAACACAATAATCACAATTATTTAAATTATTTTGTTTCTGACACATAGTAATATTTTTTCTGAGAGCTCTTCATGCAATTTAGTTAGTAAGTTTTATCCAACATTTTTTTTTATAAATCCAAAAACGAAAAAAAACAACAACAAATATAATAAAACATTAACAATCAGTCTCTAATAACAGGAAGTACAATACAGTAAGAAACAAAAATATTGTGATATTCATATTGTATCAATACTGAATGCTCTTCGACACAGTTAGACCCCAAATAAAGAAATTATTGAATAAATTATTTAATAAACTAACCTGAGAGTGCGAATAAACATGCAGTTAAACTCTGTACGTGTTAGAGAATCTTATCATCATTACCGTAGCTGATTGTTCGATTGATAAAGTAATTAATTAAGGAAGCTGATGTGTGAAAGCGATGATGATTACACAGAGATTAATTGCGGTTTCATGACATCGTATCATTTACAGATAATCACGGTGTATTGGTTCAGCGATGTATCGTCACACCACCTTCCAGCTGAGGTGTTTTCCTAATGACCCCCCCCCCATCTCTCTCTCTCTCTCTCTCTCTCTCTCTCTGATTAATAATTCCGTCTCTCTCCATCTGCTTTGGCAAAAGCTCATGCTTCTCGACTCTTCATCATGTTCTGTGAGGCTCTGAATATTTTCATGGCTGCTAATGGATTTTCTTTATCCTGCTGAGGTTTAGTCAGACAGCTTTTATGCTCGCTAGTGCACCGAGTTAATTTGTGTTTAGGCCTTCATGAGACGTGTAAAAGGCGCACGAGTGGGAGGACGGATCGTTCGGAATTTAACATTTTAATTTTCCTCAGAGGAATTATTAATAATGCACTTGACACCGAGCGGAGCGGAGTCGTAGCTGATCACGGCGTGGGCGCTCGACTCACTCGCACTCAATTAATCACACTCGAACCCAGGACGATTTTTGTGTGAATATTCACACGATTCACGTGATTCACGTGTGAAATGTACACCCTTGTTTTTTTAGACACTTCAAATTCAGCTTCATGTGATTCTTTACATGACTATTGATTTGTTTATTTTTTAATGATTCTTTTCATACAATTCCTGACTCATTTATTTTCATGTGATCATATTAGGAATCATTTCGATTCTTTACATGTCATTTATTTTCTACACAATCTATAAGTAACTTTTTAACATGACACACAGTTCACGATTCATTAATGTTATATGATTCATTTATTAATCATTTATTGTCACGTGATCCTAAACATAAATCCAGAGTCACGTGTTACAGAACTGATGAAATATTTATTTTTACATAATTGTTTTTTTAGATTATTCATGATTCGTTGTATATGATTCTTCACATGATCCATTTGTTTTTACATGATTCTTTTTATGATTCCTGAATCATTTATTTTGGCATGATGTGCTACATCAAGTTATTGTTGACGTTCCCATATTTTTTTTTATTTCACATGAGATTTGACATAAATCAAGATGATTTTTTTACATGAATCTTTATACGATTCACAATTCATTTCATTCTACACGATTCCTTACATGATTCACAATTCATTAATGCTCACATGGTTTTCTACATGCTTGATTAATTTTTTTTTATGATTCTTAATGAATCGTTTATTTTCACACATTTTTTATTCTGACATGATTCATGTGATTCATTTGCTTTTACCTGTAACTTTTTAAAAGTTTGGTTATTTTCACATGCAATATTTACCCATGATTCACTTCTTTTCCGCTGTAGGATGAGTAGTTATGTTTGTCCCATATTGTTCACATAATATTCGAACAACAAAACATAAAATGAACTCATCAAATGTGATTTTTTTCCCTTTTATCGAGTAGTTTTATGACCATCAGCACTTTATATTCAACATTTCAAAGATTTACATCATATTACCAATGCAGGAAAATGTGTGTGTGTGTGTGTGAACACACTTAACTCAGCAGCTAAAAGGGCAAATCCGTCTCCGTCTCTGACTTCAGGAAGTGAAGTGGAGCTCTGGACAGGATGATATACTGAGCGGCCCTCACAGCTAATTTATATATTTTAACCTGCAGCAGATTTTGAAAAGGTCCGCGTCAAGGTGCGCATGCCGCTAAATCAGCACCGGGTATTTCTCCGTCCCCGAAATGTCAGGCTCAGGCTTTGATCAAAATGTGCATTATCATACTGCTTCCCTTTTAAACCTGGCCTCAGAGTGCAGGGAGAAACTAGCAGCATGTATGCTACATACAGGAAATTATGCTGAAGAGTGAAATAAGGTGACTACAGAATACGTGTAAACCTAATTATAAAGAGCTTAATCATGCTTTTCTTTTGCATGCTTTTAGCTGTGTGGCTAATTTCTCCGGCCGCCATCACCTTTGTATGTGAGTCGCTAGCTAGTTACAAAAGAAGTAGCGAAATTCTACAGAAAGCACTAGACAAGAAGAGCTAGAGTAGAAAAAGAAATAGCAATGGTTAGCTGTAGTTAAATTAGAGAAACATACAGTATAGCATTATATAGCATTTAGACATGTAGCATACAGAGACCCGAAGCTTTAACAAATGAGCTGTGATGATACAGGGTAGGAAACGCTAACTTGATAGCTAAAAAGTATTCTGTAAAAAGTGTAAGTTAGCATTTCATTGACGAAATACATTCCAGAATTGCTAATAAAGCAGTTTCCCGCGTCTTAGACAGAACGCATCGCGGCGTCAGATGGTTTATGAAAGTTTTAGCGTGTACATCTGTGTTCTGTGCACTCTACTGACACAGTAACACACACTCCGGCGGCTGCATCTGTTCTTTAATACCTCGTCCTTTAGCTAAATCCTGTCTCACGCGCACTCGAGCACCTGGCTTATTTCAGGAGCTTGATGAATTTTTTTCCGGCTTCCCATATGAAGTCATTAAAATACCATCACACATCGCCGCTAATAATCTCTAACACAGAGCGCTGGAGAGACTCAGGCCTCGCGAGTGACCTTTAGAGAGGAACGCGGAGGCTGACGGGGAACCGGGGAACCGGAACAGGGATGAGGAACTGGAGAACATGCACCGCATGCGAATACTTTAACTGAGACGAGATGTTTCACACCACAGCATGCTAGAGAAGTTTGTGCGTGTGTGTGTGTGTGTGTGTATGTGTGTGTGGCAGCTGATTTGTGCTTGTTGTGACAGGACAAACGTTTTTCATTATCTGCTGTACAGTATGTGCATACTTATACGTACTGATGCTGTGTGTGTGTGTGTGTGTGTGTGTGTGTGTGTGTTGTGTTTTGTGTGTCTGAAGCTCTGCTGGGGCTAATGTGGCAATAAATGCCTTTATTTGATATTGATATTTAAAGCCCAGGAGTAATATGGCAAAGCTACAGTGGCACAAAAAAAAAAAAAATAACCCACTTTTGGTAACTGATGTGTATTAAAGGTAAGTTGGCAAACGATTAGATAAAGATAATAAAAAAAGAAATAATTGACTTATGTAACTGGTATTAGCGAAAATAAATGAAATCTGGATAAGATCTATTTTTATTAATGATGTACTGTACACTGGAGTTAATAGTACATTAAATCTGATGGTGGCTCAGGTGCCTTGAGACTCCGTGTTGCTGATCGGAGGGTCAAGGTTTGAGCCGCGCCCCTCTTTCTGGATCCTTGGGTGAGACCCTTAACCCTACACCCCCATACATCCCTTCCACTGCATGCAGTGCCGTTGCCAAATCCTGTAGATCAAATGATCTGATGTGATACCCCCTGGGATAAAAGGGGCAAAACCAGAAGGTAATATAGATAAAATTAGCAAAAAATAAATGAATGAACTAGTTTTTATTGTTATAATAATATTATTATTATTATTATTATTATTATTATAAATTTCTTTTTTATATTGATCCAGAGTAAAGATAATATAGGTTTAAAATAAATGAATAAATATCTTAATAAATTTACTGTACCAAAATGTGGAATAAAACCCCATCCATTAGTGAAGAACGCTACATTATGATTTAGCATTAAATCACATAATTAACAGCATAATTTATTATTTAAAATGATCTTTTTTTGACAAATTAACATTTCCACCTTAAATTCATGTAAAAAAAAATTAATTTTCGCCACATTTGAGCTGTTTTTGTTCTGTTTTGTTTTGTATTACAATAAATAAATAAATAAATCTCCTATCTGCCCAGAGTCACATTTGTAACTAATGAATGAATTAATTAATTAATTTGTGGGCATGGCATAACGACCTGTAAATGTCTGACAGTATTGCCTGTGCAGCGTTTGGAGTTTATCTCAGAGACACAGAGTTCAGAAGGTGATAAAAGCTCTGATGATGCTGTGATTTGGGACACATTTAGCATGAGGTTAGCGTAGCATGCATCGTTCTCCAGCAAAGCGACCTCAGTCAAGGCCAAAATAATGAAAGAAAGCCCAGACCGTAAACGTACGAGCTGTCGGTACCCCTGCCTCGCCCTACATTTCCTCCTGCTGCTCTGTGGTATTAAAGTGTATTAGTATTTAAATACCAGAACAGACATTTTTCCTCACAGATGTGAATAATGGCATCATTTGTCCCTTTGGCTTTTGTCCGAGGCTGCTACGTCGCTCTCTCTCTCTCTCTCTCTCTCTCTCTCTCTCTCTCTCTCTCTCTCTCGCACTCCTGCTTGCTTTAATGATGTGCTATAAGAAGCTGGATGAATGCAGGCCACGGTATCAGACCATGAGATCACCATGGTTTCCATTTCCTGAGAAAATACCAGCGGTGAGACTATAGCGTATGTACGCTCGAGTCCAGCGTCGAGCTCCGAAACGGTTCGGGTTATTATGATTATTGGACGATTCCAGAGTTATGGATGCGACGTATGAACTCATATTGACCTGTAAACTGCTTCACTCACTCGTTTATCTGATCATTTATGTATTGTATCACACACACACATGCACACATACGCACACGCATGCACACACACGCACACACAGCTGTTAGTGTTTTGGATATCACATACTATATGAAGTCATGCACACAAAGTGACTGTTTAAAATGTGTTCAGGTTAACGAGACGATTGTTCGTTTCCTACAAACACGTGCAACACGTGAGCCACGAATTTTAGTGGCAGAGTAAAGATTTTCTCTACTTTATGCAACTTCGGAATTAAATAATTTATATTAAGCAAACAATCCAAATGATTCGCTCAAATGACACTGCTGTTTGTCTTTTATTACAATTCTAAACAAGCTAAGCAAATAGCGCTGTACTTCATGCTAATGTGTGAACACGTTAGAACCACCTGTAGGATTATTGAGGAACTGCAACATTTTAACACCTCAAATGCAAACATAAATAAAATTAAAAAATAATAAATAAATGGATTTTGGAGATCTTGTATATGAATCGCCAAACAATTGAATTTTTTTTTTTTTGCCTATCTTTTGCAGCTAGTATAGTTACCTTCTACAGCTAATCTGCTAACAGCTAATACTAAGCTTGCCATGTACAGTACAGTAAATATAGATAGTATATACTGTATTTGCTGGTGGGGGTTTCTAGCTAGTTATCTTTCACTGCTAACAAAGCTAATACAAAGCCTAGCAATGTAGCATACTTATTTTCAACATGTTATGACTTTAAGTACATTTTAAAAACATATATTTATTGTGCTGTAGGCTACAATTTGAACTGTCCTCTTCTATCAGATCTAAAAACAAGTCAGGGTTAATGTCTCCATGGTAACCAGTTAGACACAAATAAATAATGTTAATATTTAATATTTAGAAATAAATTGTGTCACGATGACATGTCATCAGTAAACATGAGTATAATCAGGAATTTCAATGGGACTAAATAAAAATAAGGATTAAATCTGTCCTCGTATCAGGAATTAAAGGTGTACGACTTATCAAATGTTTTTCAACTTCTACATTTTTCCTGGTTACATAAAATAAGACACGTAAAATGCTTTATGCGGCTATAAAAGTGAAAATTATACAATACAGACGTATAAAAGTGACATTTTGGTTTAGAATCGTACATTAGAATTACAGCTGAAAATTAATTTATGGAAATTTATGCCGTGTGAATCACATGATCCTCTGTCCGGTGTGAACTTCTGATTAAAACATGTTCGCTGGCACTTTACACCTCTGCTTAGTTCTGTTAGTTTTTTTGTTTTTGTGTCATGTGACCAAGTACACGTTTGGATCAGCATTTGGATTTGACTGCAGCTCTTGTGTTCTTTCTCCTTGAGTGGATGAAGAGGAGGAGGAGGAGGAGGACACGTTGATCCCTAATGACATGCTCCATTACTCCCTCTGTTAATCTGCAATAAAGCTAATTGCCGGCTTCTCCGACTCCTGACTCCGACCTCCTGAACAACACGCTGCAAACCGCATCGTATGAAAGCCGGGCACATAAACCTCTGATGTCAGGGACTAATGAAACAAATAGGAGAGCTTTGTGTAGCGCTGTAATCACCTGCAGGAGCGATCTGACTCAAAGCCCAACTGCTTTTTTTTTTTTTTTGTCAAAAAGTCTGCTTAATTATTTGGCAAAACCTCCAGATTTGACTCGTATGAAGTAAACCCAGATTCAAGGGTCAGTTTCTCCAGACTGGAACTGGACTATTTTAAGGATTTTTTTTTCTACTTTTTTACATAATTTTAGACCCATA
>JAQQZT010000023.1:780949-800197 GCA_030068275.1 Clarias platycephalus
CCCCCCGACCCCCCCCCCCCCCCCCCCAACCGCCCTCCTGTTCCCGTATGTTTTTTAAATCTGTAGAATGATCCAGAAAAGCTGCTGTTATGGGTCTAATAAAACGCCATGAGGCCCTCGAGCTCAGCGTCCACCTGGTGCGAATTTAAAGATACGAACAAACCCTAACAAGGGCCCTTTGATCTTAACAGGAACTGCACTGCTTTTATTTTCTTCTTGAATTTCCAAAATCGCCCGCAGCATCGTCCGGATAATCAAATCACCTGCGCTAATGAACAACACGAGATCATCTTCACCGGATCCAAAAACAACCCTAACAAGAGCTCTTTTATCCTTTTTAATCTCGAAAGAAATCACCCGCAGCCTCATCTGTTCATCACATTCGCTTAATTATCTGCGCTTCACCCAGTGCCGCCTCTGATTGTCGTCTCGAGCTGCCTCGTGTATTAAAGCTCGGATGTTTGAGACTGATGGAGCGATGTGAAGCCTGCCGGAGCTCATGACACACCTGGTGAGAGCAGAAAGAGTCGAACGGACCCTAACTAGTCCTCTTTTTATCCTTTTCCTCTGGTCTGTTTGTCACATTTGCTTTCAGTGACGCCTTTTCAGCTTTCTGGTGGTTAAAACCCTTTCACGCTGGGATTAATAAAGCAATAAGGAACAATAAGGAGCTTCTTCATCACAGCATCCACCTGAATAAACCCAGACGCAGCCTCCACATATCTGCTCATGGAGAGTCGAGTTC
The DNA here is from genome assembly GCA_030068275.1 of Clarias platycephalus. Taxonomy (NCBI): domain Eukaryota; kingdom Metazoa; phylum Chordata; class Actinopteri; order Siluriformes; family Clariidae; genus Clarias; species Clarias platycephalus. The sequence continues at coordinate 781,695 of JAQQZT010000023.1, forward strand.
CTTAATGACAATAACTCTCATGTCATGGTTAAAAGAACAAAAAGAAGCCTTCTTTAACAAAGCGTCCACCTGCTGAAGATGCACACGGACCCTAACTAACTCTCTTTTTATCCTTCTAATCTCGTCTGTTTGTTATATTTACTTCCATGATGGCTTCGAGGCTTTTCAGCTTCCTGCTGCCAAGAAATCCGTCTCGCTTTTGGATTAATAAAGTGATAATTATTTAAAAAAAACCTTCTTCTTCACACCATCCACCTGGCAGGAGACTGATGATGCAAACAAACCCTAACTAAGGCTCTTTATTCCTTTTGGAAAAATGGTGCTTTATTTTTAATTCCACAAATCACACACAGCCTCGTCTGTTTCTCACAGGTCTTTTATGGTTTGGCAGAACTCCTGTCCAGGATTCGTGATGAGATACGAGAAGTTCTGCATCACTTTAATGGAAGGCTGAAGCATCGCCACGGATCGCATATCCACCCGAGCTAGGGTCATCACGTTCACTTTTAATGTCTGGAATCAGACGCGACCCTGTATTTTGTAATATTTGCTCACTGAGACGCCAATAAGGCCAAAAACCTGCAAATTTGGATTGTTAATGAAACCTAAAGAAGAAGCCATCATGTGACAGAGTCCATCTGGTTCAAGCACAATGATGCAGACGACCCCTACCTAGGGCTCTTTATATATATATCCCTATTTACTGTTCCCAGCAGCAGCACAGCGATTCGTTTTATTCTTACCAGCCGCATGAAATCTCTAATGTTTGAGGCTAATAAAGTTCACCTGAAGCTCGGGATCTGCCGCTGGATGTGAAACCGTCTCTTCAGATTTGCACAACTCATGTCCTTTCTGTGTGTTACAGTACATTCTGGATTCTGATTGGTCAGATGGTGTTGATTAAGTATTTAATACAAGAACAGATAATCGTTGATGTCTCCACCTCCAGCTGTGAGTGGCGACGTGTTGAGGCAGAGTTCAGGCTTCTCTGTGGCGTCTTTGTAACAAACTAATAACAAATTATGCAGAATTTCGAGGCTGGTGTTTACAGCTGCTATAGTGTAAGTGACATAAGGAACTAAACCTGTTTTATGAGAATTAAATGTGACTGTAAACAAATAAACGGTACAATATTTACAAAAAACATAAAAAAGATACTTTATCCAGTGATGATTTATTTACACTTTTGGCAGACACTCTTATCCAGAGCGACTTACATTTTTATCTCATTATACATCAGAGCAGATGAGGGTTAAGGGCCTCGCTCAAGGGCCCAACAGTGGCTACTTGGTGGTTGTGGGGTTTAAACCCGTAGTCCAACGTCTTATCCACTGAGCCAGCCCTATGATTTATTGTTTTGTTCTCTGAACCTTCAGTGAAGTTTCTGATTTTATTAAAATTGTCTGATCGTGAAATTTTGACACACAGACAGATTTAGACAAACTCTTTATTTCGTCTCAACCCGACTTGCGTGTTTTTATTTTCCCAAACACATGCATTGCCTTTACAAATTATTATAATCGATTGGAAATTGGTTGAAGATGTATTTTTCGGGTTGAATAGAGAGATACGAGACCTTCAGAAACAGAAAAATCCAACTGATGGAAGATTTCTTTCTTTTACCTCACACAGCCCTAACAATCGTTCCGTTCTCTCTCTTTGTGAAAGAAAGCGCACTTGCTTTTAATCACGTTGGCAAAGTTTCATGCGGTGATTCGTCTTCGCCTCGTGTGTTAAACTGATGTGTTGGGACTTATAAAGTGACGAGAATCCTTCTGCAGCTCGGGATCCACCTGCTGCGAGACGGATGATGGAAACAGCCCTAACTAACCAGGGCTCTTGTGTTTCTTTCTTAAAGTGAACAATGCATCCCGGAGCAGGAGCGTTAAGTACACGAGGTTTTGCCAATTATCAGCTGGTGTTCGGTAACAAACACGGAGCGCGGGAAAAAGCTTCGGCTTCAGATGAATTGCTTTTTTATTCTTCTCTCACCTGCACGTTTTCTATCCTAATTGCGACTCGGAGGCTGAAAAAGTGATGGAGGTAAAAAAAAAAAGAAAAAGATGAAGAAGCTCTATGAATCAAAACCCGGCTTGTTTTAATCTCCAGCGACACGTGTTCCCGTGTTATTATGGAACGTTCTGAGAGACGATGTTAATCACGATATTTTACTCCTCAAATATTTGCATGTTGCTTCAGCAACCTGTGAAATTACACAGATGAGAAAAAAAAAGAGGAAGATGAAGAAGGATGATCGCACCGCCAGATGCTCGCTATTTATCTGCTCGGTGACGTTCAGTGATTGCCTGGACTCTCACTGTAATCAGGCGACTGCATGCTGTAGTGCACCGCTAATGAGAATTAAACACAACAGGGAAAATAATCATGAAGCGGAGTCACAGTCACCACTGGGAAGCTGATTATTTTCCTATAACTGCATGTCCCGGAGCGTTTTATTCCTCTGACGCCACAGCAATTTTCCCAATGTTATAATTTTTTAAAACTTATTAAAGAACGAGACTTTGTACTATTTGTCCATTTATAGTTACATAGTTTAAAGGTGCCATATTCTACTACTGATTTAAGAAGTTAACACTGGTCTCAGCTGAAACACCCCTCAGAGGATGCTTTTTAACCCATCCAGACACTTCGGTTTCGCTCCTCTTCAGAATGCATTGTTTCAGCGTTCATGTAAATGAGGTGCTGCTGAGCCACACCCCCAGAGAACAGCATGTGAGGTCACATTAGGGAAAAAATATTTAATTGGCTTGTTTAAGCCGCGGCCAATAGACATACTGTATATTAAAATGACAAAAAGCAGGGAACTGCGTTTTGTGTTTGTCCACACACACACACACACACCCAGGAGAATTTTGTATACTACATGCTGTTTAATGTTCACGAAACAGACTAGCTGAAGAAGATCAACAGTCCTTCCCTCACCAGCCTGTCCACGTCCCTGTGAATGAGCTGTTGCTATAGAAACGGGGTGCTTTGATGTGAACCTGTGATTTGCAGCTGCACTACATTACAGTGAATCAGTTTCTGACCAATCAGAATCCAGAACTAAACGTGGCTGTGTTGTAATCCAGATCATCTTTATAGTCTGGCAGTCGCGGCTCCGAGGTGAAACTCGGCATGCTAACTCCGACACCGCCACTTGCACGATTCAGTATCCCTGCGTCACTCGCTCTTGGTTGTGTTTTCGGGCTCACGCGTCTTCAATATTTCATGCAGCAGAGCGTCGACTGGATGTGTAATGAAGGGTAGGTCAAGAGCTTCATCCAGCTTTTCTCCTACAAACAGGCGCCGTAAATGTCACCCGGGCCGCGAGGAAAGCAGGCTGAACTTTTCTCCTCACAGCACACGCACAATCTTCATATTCCTCTTCATCTCTCAGCTAAACGAGTTCATATTCACCTCTTCCCTCTGTGTCACAGACGTCTACAGTATTAACAGGGTTCCTGATGTTCCAGATGTTCCATTCAGAAACTGATGATTAGACGAGCTGAATGGATACGTCTAAGAGAAGGATCTAAAGGGAGGTGATGAAATGAAAATATAGAAAACCTGATTTATGTGTGTGAAAGCACTATTTTTTATTAAAGACAGTGCAGCTAATGGAAATGTTCACTAAAATGTCCAGTACTGCCGTTAACTTTCCAAGTTGCGCTTTTAACTAATACTTCAAGAAATTTATGAGTGTCTTCAGGAATACCGGCTCACTTTCAAACATCTGTACAAGATATCCTCCAGATGTTTTAACTCCATCATGATTATCAAAATAATACAAAGTTACTGTTCCAGAGGACCTGCATCAAGCAAAGATAACAACTAAGGAATGACTGAAATGACCGGAACTGGGTTAAGATCTGTCCGAGACATTACATTATTAAACCCTGGAAGGACAGAGCAGAACCTCAACGTCACAGGAGATAAACATCCAGAATGATTGTGATGGAGATCACTTACACACCTGGTGAAGTCGCATGGTGAAAATATCCAGTAGAAATCAGAGTCATGTTTAATAGTCAAAGTAAGAGCATTTTCATATATACACACACACACAAACACACAATGTGATGAGAACTCACAGGATTGGGACTAAACAGCTGTGTGTCCATAAGAAAAACCTCTTGTTAGTGAGACTCATCAGAAAAAAGGCTTCAGTTTGCTAGGGAGCATAAAGACTGGAGCGATGGAAAAGGGTCATGTGACCTGATGAGTCCTGACATTTTTTTTGTCTTTTTAAATGAGAGAGACTAAAGAGAAGCTGGAGAGAGAGTGTGTGTTTATAGCTGCTATAACATAAGCGAGAACAGGAACTCACTTCTTTTACAAACAGTAAATGGATAAAAAGTACGACACACTGTTCTTTAACAAATAAAAAATTGTCATTGGTGATTGGAGTGAACTAAAGAGTGTGTATTCTTTCCTCCTTAATCCAGATTGTGTAAGTAAGAGGTGGCGCTGGCTGTGTGTGGAGGTGTAGTGCAGTGCTGTTGGTTGTGCGAGATATTGAGGTATTCATGGCTCTAATGCATGAGCCGATACAAAGGCTTGTGAGAAACAGGGCCGGGTTTCATTCTGCTGACCATCTGATGGGCTTCGGTTTCTAAAGAGCCGAGGCACAATGGTGGCCTTTTGGCTTCAAGATAATGAAAGGTTTAAATCGAACACCGGCGCTGCTTTGTCAACACTGAATACCGAGCAGGGCTAATTACAACTCAGGGCGGAAAAAAAGCCTGGAAGGCAAAACGGCTTGACCTCTGTCTCCTAGAGGAAAAAAGAGAGGGGGCGAAGAGAGAAGTAGAGATGTGGAAGAGATGAGTGGAGAGAGATAGAGAGAGAGAGAACTGGTCCAACTTCCTGCTGGATCTTTCACGTATCGAAAGGGTTACAACAAATACACTCCCGGTCTGATATGAATGATTTATAAAGAGCGAAGTGAACCAATCAGGAGTGTGTTTACTCCAGGAAAACGCAGACGTGTGTGATGAGTTCGCTTTTTCTTTCTCCTCTGGGTCCATTAAACTTGAATAGTTATGCAAATGAGTCTCTTTTCCTTCTTCCTTCTTCATTTGTATTATTATATCTTATTATCTATTATCATATGATTAGAACTCACTGATTCTGGAGATTCATTTTATATATTTAAAGGGGAAAAAAAACTTTTTTTTTTTTGCTATGGAGGAATTTTCCTGTTAAATCAATGAATGATGAAAACGAGAGATAAAAACCACGAACATCTGCTGTTTTATTGAATCTTTTTGTGTGCAGAGGAAAATAAAAAGCGCCCGCACATGTTTTCACAGTCTAATTTCAGTGAGAGGGGAAAAAAGATTTGATCTTGAAGGTTTTTTTTGTGTATGTCATTTTCTCTTTGGATTAGAAACAGTGAAAAAAAAGGGTGAATAATTTATTTAGTTCTGCTCCTCGTAGTCACTAATGGGAAGCGTTTTGGGTCACAAAGGCAAGCGTTTTGTAAATGAGGCCGATAAACCTTTGGGCTAGACAAGGCAGGTTTTGTTTGACACAGGAATTCGCTGTTTTTGCTTGTCGAGTGCTCTGGGAAGGCAGGATGTGTAGCAGCTTCACAATGGCTCTTTCAGCCCGCGAGTCTCAGATGCGAAGAGACGCTGTCCCTGCCTCCTTTCACTCCGTCCTAATCTCTTTATCAGGCCTCCACAATGCCGGATTCACATCTCCGCTTCACATACGAGAGACGCAGAAAGGCCGGCGTTTAACCCCATGAGAATAGCTAAAAAAAACTTTTTAAAAGTGTCTGGGTCTCATCTCTTGCAGAAAAAAAAGAAAGAAAGAAAAACTGTAGCTAAAGGAGTAAACAAACCGTAAGAAAGGGATTGTGTTTCTCCTCCGTCTGCTCTCCCGCTCTGTTTAGAGCAAACTGTCAGACCCGGTTTGCGTCACTGAGTCAATTCGAAGAATAGCCGACGTTGTGCATTTTTATAAAACCCTAAGAGACGGTTTCTTCTGTCAGTCCTTTGATGGGCTTTAAACATATGGAAAATGCATTAGTGTGTTTTTTGTTTCATGTGCAGCATGCTCTGTAAATGTGAGTCTTTGGTCTTTGGTGAGTCGATTCGCTGATTCATCAGGTTTGAGTTTGTAAATAAGAAAATTATTAATTAAATTCAGAGAGCACGGTGGTGTAGTGGTTAGCACTGTCGTCTTGCACCTCCAGGACTTAGGGTTCGATTCCCACCTCGGGGTCTGCGTGTGTGGAGTTTGCATGTTCTCCCTGTGCTTGGTGGGTTTCCTCCGTTTAATCAAAAAGCCGGGTTTCCTCCGGGTTCCTCCCAAAGCCATGCAGATTAGGCTAATTACGTTCCCAGATTGTCCATAGTGTCTGAATAAGCACGTGTGTGTGTGTGTACCCTGCCTCATGCCCAAAGTCCCCTGGGATAGGCTGCGGGTAACCTGCAATCCTGTATAAAGGTATACAAATATAAAAATATTACAGTAACGTGAGAATCGATCTGGTTTCACAGTGGTGTAATAATGATGCACGATACGATGAGCTGTTTTAAACGGTTTATCTTTATTAAAGTGAAACCATCGTGGATTTTTCGTCTTCAAAATATTGCAGGGACATTAATTACAAACATTAGGACACCATTGGCATGTTTAAGATGAACGAATTACTTTAAAAAAATTATGTTGGATGTTATTTTAAAACCTTGAAGAAACAACCCAAAGACAACGAGTAAATAAAACGTAGCATCCAAAACATGAACGTACAGGTGTTTTGTGAACCTTAAACGCTGTAATTAAATGTTCTGGTCTTTTAAGTTTGTATTCGCATATATTTTGTTTCCATGTGATCAATTCAATATTATTTTAATAATGTCACTCTAACATTCAGCGTTCCAGACCAACCATGTTGTGTTTTGAGTGAACGACGTCACAACCTAATTACAGCCATATGGCGACGCCATCCAACATTAGAGTTCCTGCTGAGAACCTAGTTTGGCTACCTTTGCATAAATAGCTAGCAGATTCTATCATAATAAAAAAGAAACTGGAAATTTTCAATGAAAAACACTTTGACTTGAGCTGTGGGTCTTATATTTCCCCACTTTATTTTAGCCCTAGGTTTTTAAGAGGTTTTTAAAAGATTGTACTTCTGTACGTTTATACTAAAGGCAGATTTAATTTCCCAACGTTGCGGGTGGCTTCACTGTTTCCTTCCTCATTAGCGTTAGCCAGCGTTAGCATTACAACAGCACAACCGGAGGACATGGAGAGTGTTAATGGAGCATCATAAACCTGTGATGGAGAAATCTGTCCCTGCTGAGAGGCCTGAAGGGCAGAAAGGGTCAGAAGGGGGCAGATAATGACTCCCTGAAACTAAAGGCCACCTGCATGCAGCCTGCCGTTCATGCCGTCTCTCCTCCGCACAAAGCAAACGACTCTCGTTTCCTCGACTGTCATGCTAAACGTGTTTTATTGCACTGAAAGACCGTGGCGACTCCTTTTCAATCTACCGTCGGTGTGACTGAAGCCCACTCGCGTGATTACTGACCCGCACTCTGACGAGCGCTTGAACGCCTCTCTCAATGGTTGAAAGCGTGGGAGCATAAGGTTTTCATTTGGACAGTTACACAATGCTAACTTTATTACTTCATGATCTGCTTTTATCTAATTGAACTCACGCTTAAAGATCTTAGAGTTTAGTTTATAGCTTGGACCATAATGTAAAACAAGAAGGAGATCAGATAAAGATTCATTTTAAAATCACCTAGCTACTAACTAGCATGTTAATCTCGATTAGCAAGCTTAACATCTACAGCATCATGCTAGAACATAACGCCGATCGCTTCGCACCGGAGGTGAAAGACAATCGATTCAATTGAGAATTCAGAGTTTTTCAGTTTGATTCGATTCAGTTCAGTTTATTAAACCAACCGAATTTATTTTGAAATTAAAGTTTGTTTAAAGAAATGAACATATTTCTATACCATGTGGTTATCATGTTAATCTTCATATTTGAATGTGCTTATGGTAAAAATGTTATTTATTCATATATGCACATTAATTTAACAACCTTTAATCACTCTTAACTCTGATCAAGTGACTAAAATAAATAAAAAATATAACTTAAAGCCAATTCCTTTGTTTTACTTTTTGAAATGCTAATGCTTAATCAGAAATATTTTAGGGGATTTTAAACCTAGTTATAAAATAAAAAATCATTATCAAGGATAAAGTCTGATCTGTTTGTTTTCTTATATCAACCCTCTTCTCTTTTACTTTAAGAACTAAGAAGCCCTGATGCTTTAAAGACAGATAAATGACGCTGACGCTAACATCACTGCCTTAACCTCGTTTCTGAGATTAGCGCTTTATATTCTACACTGTAGCCTGAGAGTCAGTCTGCAAGAAAGCAGCAGCAGACTCGCCTTGTGTCTGTGTTTTTTTTTCTTTTTCCTTTTTATATTCGTCAGCAGGTCAAAATGATGAACCCTCGTCCTTGAGAGTGTTTATGGAGCTCGGCCTCCCGTTTTCGTCTCAGCAGGAGACAGATGGACGGAGCACTATCATTAAGAATAAAAAACAGAATGCTGACTCACGTCCCTCTCAAGGTCTGTGCAAAGTTGTTTTGAGGTGCGTGGCTCGGCGCTCGGACTGAGCCTGGAGTCTGAGTGGATCGGGATGAAAGCGAAAAATAAAGGCAAATGAACTGTAAATATAAAGGATGAAAAGAAGAAGAGTGTTTTCTTTCAAAAGTGCAACAAGTTCAGTGGTTTCTTTTACTGCAGAGCATCATTGTGAACTCCAAAGGATAAAGATACAGACGCTCAAACACACACACACACACACACACACACACACACACACACACACACACACACACACACACACATAAAACAGGTATTGTTAATTTCAGTGTATTTGACTTTATAGAGAGAGAGAGAGAGAGGACTGTTGAGTCTTGACCCCCCTTTTCTTCATATGTTGCTTCTAAAGCTCCAGACCTTCTTGTATGTTTAATGTAGTCTTGAGGAACAGCTCTCCAGGCTTCCTGAAGGGCTTTTTTTGCCTCTCATCATGTTCACTCCAGTCCCTGCACCTGTTTCAGAGGAATGTTTTTTGTTTTTTAAGCCACACAGTGACATATGAATCATTCAGGCATAAAAAACATCTAACTTAAGGCCTGAACCAGTGAGAAACAGGTGCCAGGTGCCATGATGACAGATGATCAGGCACAGTGGAACCTTGGATTATAAGCATAATTCGTTCCAAAACACTCGTAAACAAAATAGAATTTCCCCATAAGAAATAATTGAAACTCAGATTATTCATTCCACAGCCCAAAAAATTTAATACATAAAAATAATTAACACAAAATATAAAATAAAAATAAAACAAATTAACCTGCACTTTACTTTAAAAAAAAAAAAAGTAAAAAATAAATTCTGACAGATAAGTGTTTTCGTTTGTGCGCGCAGGTGCTGTGTATGTGTGTGTGTGTGTGTGTGTGAAACTAAAGTAAGGAGCCCCTCCCCTCTCCCACTTCTCGTTTTACACAGTTACCCTTCCTCCACTCTTTTCACACACGCGCACACACAACGGAAACACTGTTTTATCGGAAAAATAAACAAGAAATCTCTCTAATGACACTCGATTGAGCGACATACTAACGGAATCACTGCTGTAAAGTAAAAATAAAACAAATTAACCTTCACTTTCCTTTGAAAAGAATCACGACAGAGCAGAGTTTCTGTGTTGAGCAGAGAGAAAGAGTATGTGTGTGTTTGTGTTTGTGTGTGTGTGTGTGTGTGTGAGACACGGTGTCCAATGACGCGAGCACACACAGACACAAAGAGCAGCTGATACAGAGAGAGAAAATGGATCTTTAACCTCTCTAATGAGACTTGCTTTTGCTTTTGTGCTGTACACGCACACACATACTGTACAGACACAAAATAAAATATGTTTCCACACACACACATGGTCACAGTGTTATAGTAAACAGTACACGCGTGCACGGATGTTGATTATACCAGTAAGAGACGAGCACTAAGACCCAGCAGGGGAGACGATTACCCACAATTGCACAGCACAAGAGAGAGAAAAACCGTTGGCTCAGTTGTGATCATGTGATGCTCGGCGTCAAAACAAGAAGCGCATGCGCGATACATGATACTCGGTACTCGTAAACCAAGACTTGTTCGTTTTTAGTCAAAATTTATTTAAAATCTTTGCTCGTGCTGTGGAACACTCGCAAACTGCGTTACTCGCAATCTGAGGTTCCACTGTATTCTGCTGATGCTGAATGCTGAGGGGTTGGAACAGACGAGAGGGGAAATGAGGTCGCTGCTGAAGTTGTTACATAAACAAACAATATTTGAAACTGTATCCTTGGTTGCAGTAAAACATTTGTTCCCACTTTTTTTCATTTAATCTACATCATGCTGGAGTTCAGAATTTGAGTTAAATATTAAAACTATATTTATTTCTCCCTGTACTGGTTTAAAGTGCAGGAGAGCTCTCGTCCAAATGGGACTTGTATACAAACAAAAATCTAAAAAAAAAAAAAAAAAAAAACATTGGGTGAGATAAATATCACAATATATCATCGACATGATTTTTAGCAACACACACACACACACACACACACACACACACACACACACAAAGTATGACACCAGCTAACAGTTTGAATGGAAAACTCCAGGGGAGAGGGCAAAAGAGGTAAAGTGAGGGTGAGCGAGTCATATTCTCTCTCTCTCTCTCGGGGTCATCAGTATGCAGTGTGTGTCGTCACCATCCGCTCCATCAGCTCGGCTTTTCAATTACTGACCGAGGCTGAGGGGGAAAAGCAGCTCCACAAAAGCCATGGCATAAACCATTTATAGTGCGCCTCAGTCTCGGCCCCGGCCCCAGCGCGCCTGCCACAGTGCGCTTAAAACCCGAAATGATTTGGGACGAACACTAACGCTTTACGACCGGACGCAGGGACGCTCTGTTAACCCAGAGGGACGGACTCAAAGATATCAAAACTGCAGATGAATATTGGCCTAGTGTTTTAGGTAACTGTGTGTGTGTGTGTGTGTGTGTGTGTGTGTGTGGTAAGGAGCTACTAATATTTCTGATTACACTCGCAGACAGAGATCCAAATATCACCATAAAGAGAGAAAAAAGTAAACAGCGATAACATACAATTTGTGTATAGCATGTAGTATATATTATAATAAAACAAAATAAACAGTTTAAAAAAGAAAAAATACAATAATGTCACCGTGAAATTAGATTTACAGAATTAAATAATAAAAACATACTCATAAAATAATAAAATTACATTAAAATAAACTATAAATGCATTTTAGATAATTGTTATTGTATTTTTTAATTAAAGTAAAACTGTTACTGTTAAATATCTGCCAAACAAATTGATATACCCTGTAGACAAGAATCAGTTCTAAACGTTCTATTAAATAAAATAAATTAATTATTGTATTAATATTACAGAGACTTCCACTTCCTGTTAGCTGTTCCGATGGTACGGCCCGCTGTGTGGGGTTCATACGTCTAACCAATACTTCTCTTTCTGTTCTTTTCATTGTATTGTCTTACAATTCAGTGCAGTTTTAACAGTTACATATATTTTAGTGTCTGTACTTTTATTTATTTATTTTTTATTTTTTCATGAAGTTGGAGATCCAGGCCACTATCCTCCACACACACATATTCCCATATTCTATAACATGATTCTATGTTGCTATAAAGTATAAAGAACCCAGCCATATACAGTACTGTATTACTGCAAAGGTACGTGTATGAGAGAGAGAGAGAGAGATCTAATTTAACAGTTTAATCACCAGTATGCTAAATTCGTGCATTTATAAACAGTGTGAAATGATAATATATTGCACCATTACTCTGTAACTGTAATATACGATATGTGGTATGATGAATCGCATGCTAAACAACCATCTGTTTCTCGTTACTCACGGAAACACAAAGAATTTCCTGCATTTTATGAATTAAAGGTATTTTATATCTCTAGAGTCATTAAATCATTTAGCGTGATGTGTACGATAAACATTTAAATGCGCTTTTGTTACGGTATTTATGGTAGGCGTGATGGTGGAGTGATTACAGTAAACTGTAGCTCAAATAACATAAATGCAAATCCAATTAATACAGATATGTCAGAAGCAATCATCATAGCATTAGTGGAGATTCAAAAGCAGGTCATAGGACAATGAGGTGAACTGCAACCGCTGCTGAACGTCTACGTTTCACCCAGTTTACCTCCTTATTGAAGCTTCAACTTAAACCTGTGCCTCAGAATTTCTAACCAGTGACCAGGATGCACTGAGGAAAACGACATGCATGAAGCTCTGTGCATGACATCATACTAACATAGCCATTAACAATATACATTTTGCTTGGTAAAACTACAACATTATCAGTTTGTGGTAAATATACATCACTTATCACAGTTAGTTGGCCAGCATGTTATGTATAAATACCGACCATGGAGGCATCTATGTTTTATTTTATTTTCCTCATTTCTAGTAGGAATTGCTTTATACGGTATAATGTCTTTCTGAGCTAAGCTGAAGGTATTGTATATAGTACTAACCTTGTGAGTTTAGTAACCTTTTATGAAAAAATGGTGGACGGAGCTTAGTAGGACTGTTTTGAGCTAGGGGCAGGGCTTAAATCTGAACCTCGAAACTTATTAATAATAATAATAATAATAATAATAATAATAATAAAAATAAGATTATTATTATCATTATTATTACTATAACAATTACTGCCACTATGGTGTGCATTCAAACCAGGACTTTTGATTGTACAGAATAACAGAACATGGTTCTGAGAGTAAAAACTCCCTTTATTTCTCTATATAATCCCCTGATACACTAATGCACTTATCCCAGTGTTTCACTTGGACACCATCAAGTTAGAAAGTTTTCTCACCATCAAGTTAGAAAGTATGCGGGGGCCTTAATTGGACTGTCTGTCTGAATCATGTCTGAAATGCCGGCCTCCCAGGAACTCCTTTAACGGCTCAAACATGTGGACATGGCTTGGAGCGACTGCTCAGAGACGTGGCGATAACTCCCAGCCGAGTTCCTGTAACATGCAAGTGGTGTTGATGTACAGGTCACACAGACATTCCACAAGTCTGCGACAAGTTATTGATTTTTAAGGATCAGGCGTTCCACTTGCTGAATGTTCTCGGTCAGTCCCTCGGCTGGGATCGTCGTTCACAGACGTAGGTCTTCTTTAAAACGTTTGCACTGTTCAAATATTTTACTGCGGCTAAGAGTCTCATCACCGTACTGTGTTTGAAGTCTTCGCTTTCACGCCTTCATTCAGCAGAACGCCCCATGTGTAATTATTATCTATTTTTTTTTATTTTAATTTTATTATTATTAAAAGCTTCAAAACATTTAAACTCAGTTTTACTGTTCAGTAAAAAGAAACATTATTTTATCTCCCCACAATTTTTCTTTCAGTAGTCATTTCACCACTGCCCTTGCCCATGTCAGGATTTATTCTGTGAGCTTTTATCCTGCTGGCTGTTGGTTTTTGTATCACACACTTTGTGCTGAAGTGAAAGACGGCTGCAGGCAGACAGACAGGAGTAATGCGGCCTATTTCAGAAAGGTTAAGAAGAAAATGAATGATGCATTATTCAGGTCTGGAGGGATGAGCTTCCTTTCATTAGGGTATGAATTATTTCACATTTCTGTCCTATTCACGTTGACGGGAAGGCCACAGCGCGGGCAAAGGACGAGTGTGTGAGACGCTTATTCAGATTGAAACGCCAGTGCGTGAGGACAGGAAGAGAGACGGAGTGTGAATTTGGAAACGTGAGGAATAAATGATGGGGTAGCGAGTCTCCTCACAGCTCTGTGTGACTGGTCATGACGATTTCATGATGCTGCTCTTATTTAAAATAATCGACAGGACATGGGGTGAAAAAAAAAACACCTGGATGTTGAGACCAGAATTTGAAAAAGAGGATCAAAGAAAAATGAAGGAAAGATTCAGGAGGATAAAGGGATGGAGCGAGGGAAAATCGTAATGAAAGTAGAGTGGATTTAGGAGGATGAAGGCAATAGAGAGATGGAGGTTTCAAAAGTGAGGGAAAGACAGCAGGAGAGAAAAAAGGGGAATAAAATAGGAAATGATGATGAAAAAGGAAATACTAATATAAGGGAGACTATAAGATGAATGCAGACAGAGAGAGGTAAAGAAATAGAGAGACTGAGACAAAAAATGGAGAGAAAGAAATATGACAGAGAGGATGTGCGATAAAATTGAAGATCAATGGAAAGAAAAAAGACAAAATAAGAGGAGGTGAAAAAGTGGGAGGTGCAAATAGAGATAAAAAAAACTATGAAGTTTAGTAGAGAAATTAAATAGAAGGACTAGAAAGAAGGAATGAAGAGAAAAATAAAAGTAAGAGAATATAATGAATACAGAGACAGAATAAATATATAAAGAATGAAAGGGATTAGAAAATGAGAGAGAAAAAATAGGAGAAGAGGAGATGACAGAGAGCGGAAGAGGAACAGGAAGGAGAAGTAAAAGGAATAGACAAAAAAGAAATGCTTAAAGAAGTACTGTACAGGAAGAAGATAAGAGAGGAAGAAAGTAAGATTATAAAGAAAGAAATGAAGCAGATGGAGTTGAAAGGGGTGTGAATAGAGAGAAAGAGAAAGTAGATCAAAAAGTAAAAAAAAAAAAAGAGAAAATTGAGATATGCAAACTGGATGGATAAAAGAGGGACTAGAAGCTCCAAAGAAAAAGAGAAAATAGGGATGGAGATCAGAAAAGAAAGAAAATATGGATAGAGAGAAAAGGGTGAATACAAAGAAAGGGGGGAGAGAGAGAGAGAGAGAGAGCATTAATGAAGGATGTATTAAAATGAGTTATAAAAGAAGGAGGAACACAGAAGTTTGAAGATAAAAGGCAGGAAAAAAAAGAAGGTGCAAAGAATGACGAAAAGAAGATGAAGGAAGAGTGGGAATGGGAGAGAGGGTGGAAGAAGTGGCGACCTTCTCACTCAGGTTGGCTGTCAATCATGTAAAGTGGGCGGGGTTTCTTTGTAGAGAGCATGAGGGAGATGTAGAGAGGGATGTAGAGAGGAAGAAGGGAAGGGGATGTAAGAGAGAGAGCGAGAGAGAGAGGAGGTTTGAAAGTGAAGATCTCATTCCACTGTAGCTCCAGTAAAGCGAGACTAATCATCCCTGATGGACTTGTAGAACTGAGAAATGACGGTTTCACTGGTTAAGCATGAAGCACTGTGTGTGTGTGTGTGTGTGTGTGTAAGAGAGAGAGAGAGAGTGTGTGTGTTTGAGAGAGAACGTGAGAGATGCAGAGAGAAAGTGTGTGTGCGTATGTGATAGCGAGAGAGCGTCCATGAAGAAGTGTTCAGAATGTCCTTTAGCGATCTCCTCTGCGTTCCCGTCGTCTCTTCCTGCTAAAGTCTTCTAACATGTGTAAATAAACCCAGAGCCGAGTCTTACTCAAACACATCGACCAGTCTCTCTTCATCTGAGGCGGTTCTGTTCGCCGTCTGTCTTTTAAATCAATATACCTTTCTCTGGATTTAGCAGAAAACTAAAAACTTTTAAGATAAAACTCAAAATCGCCTCAGACGTCATCTGGCACGTTAGCTTCGACTCCACAGCTGACTAGCACAAGATATTTAACTACTAACAACAATTAAATATAACCTAAAATGCTCTCAGGAACCCTGTCAGGCTAGCTCATAGTAACTGGAAAGCCTTTGCGATAAAGATAATGATTCTACATTAATATACTGTAAAATTAATTATTTTCTCACTAATTCTGTCAAGTTAGCTTATTTAGGCTGTCTTTCATTTGTTAGCGTTCATGATTATAAACAATTATGAATATTAGTCAAAATCCCCTAAAGAAATCCTGTCAGGCTAGCTCATGTTAGCAACAAGCTGTAACAGGAAATAAATTCACTTCAGATATTCTGCCAGTACAGCTCAGCTCAGCATTAACAACAAATATTATGAACGTACTTGAATAGAATAAAAAAAAATTCAGTCAGAAATCCCATAAAGTTAGCTTAGCATATTCAGCTATTCAGCTATGTTTTCTAAACCTTGGACATAAAATGTCCTTAGGAATCCTGTCAGGTTAACACAGAATAGCTGGCTAGCATTAACATCTTCCAGAACGGATGTCAGTGTGATTGCAGCTATATAGCTAGCATTAGCAATCTGAATTATACATACTTTTGAGACACTAAATTTCATTAGAAATCCTGCCAGAATATTCTGTTAGCTAACTAGCTAGCATTACTAGCAAATATTATTGCCAGGAATATTAGCTTAGTTATTAGCTGACTAACATTAGCAGTAAACATAAGTGAGTATTGGTACTAGGTTAGCTAGCTAGTTAGCATTAGGAATTATACATATTTATGAGTTTTAAATAAATCACCTCAGAAATCCTGTCAGAATGTCAGCTAGCTAGAATTACCTTCAATGTTACCCATAATAGGAATGTCATAAATAAACTAAGTAGAAATAAAGTCCTGGCAAGTTAGCACAAGCTAGGATTAATCTTATGAATGATAAAATATTTAGGAATACAGTGGAACCTCGGATTGCGAGTAACGCGGTTTGCAAGTGTTCCGCAACACAAGCACAAAATAAATAAAAAATTTTGACTTGGAAAACGAACAAGTCTTGGTTTACGAGTACCGAGTATCATGTATCACGCATGCGCTTCTTGTTTTGACGCCGAGCGTCACGTGATCACAACTGAGCCAACGATTTTTCTCTCTCTTGCACTGCGGAATTGTGTGTAATCGTCTCCCCTGCTGGGTCGTCTCTTACTGGTATAATCAACATCGATTTGGTTTACAAGTGTTTTGAAATACGAGCCGCTTCTGGAACAAATTATGCTCGTAATCTAAGGTTCCACTGTACTAACATAAACCACTTCAAAAGTAACAAATAGACATTACTTATACGCCTCCTCTTAGGTTAGTTAATGTCAGCTCCGTAGCATTAGCAGGGAAACTTATCAACATTTTTATTACCAATATTTCATTATTACTTTAATTTCTGTCAGAAATTCTGCCAGGTAAATCATGTTAGAATCATGTTGATTCTGAAGATCATTCTCGTTAGCTTAGCTAGTGTTAGTCAGAAAGCTACATGACCGTGGTTGTATTTATGTTTGCCTGTTTTTAGCCTTTTCTGCATGGTGTTGGTGTTTAGCATTCCCCACCACTTTGATTTGCTGAGTGACAGCATGTGTATGTCAGAAACTCGGCTTTGCATCAGCTCCGGCCAGAAAGACGGGAATAATGGCCATCTAAATGGAGAAAGCAACTTTAATGGAGGATTTTTTCCCCCCCTGAGCCACTTGATATTCATTGGAGGCTGTCACAAAGCGCACAGCTCCTGGCTTCTTCTTATCAAGATAAGCGTTTTGCAGCTCCGGTTCGCTCGAAAAACGAAAGTAAATAAAGAAATGCACAAATAAAAATAAAGAAAATGGGGAGGGGGTGCTAGTCACTTTTCCAGAGGGAGAAAAGACCAAATAACGGCGTTGTCGTGAAGGAGGAAGCCATGATTTATCTGTTTATCTGTTGCCTGATGTTCTCATCATTATTGTGTTAGCATGCATGCCAATTAAGGAGAAGTTTTTTTTTTCTTATCTAATAATTTTAGGATAAGTCACAATAATCTATTAGCATATTAAATCAGAATATTAAATTACATTAAAATGGTAAGACGCGTTAGAAGTTATGCTAATCAGTTACAGAGCTAACTAAATGTTCTGTTTATAACCATTTGACTATTACCAAATATATTGCTACAGTAGAAGTTCCTGGGTAATATTAGGTGAATAAATCACTTTTAGAAAATAACATAGCAGAGAAAACAAAAGCTCTATACAGTAAATTTAACCCATTAGATGCCGTCAATGCTAACTGTCTTCCATAGTTTTAAAATAAAATTATGCAAACACTAATATACTTGAAAGTACAGTACAGATGCTACAATTTCTCTCTAGCGAATGCCGGATGATATGCTAATGCTAATGGTTAACACAATTTCAAAACAAGGTGCTAGCTTTATCAGGTTTCTCCATGCTAATGTTGCTTTTTGGTTTGTTTTTAATAGGTTTCTGGGTTCTTATACTATTTATTTGGTTAAAAGTACAAAATGCTAAACAAAATAGTACACTTTCTTTTTTTTGTTTAGTTATTTGTTTGATTAAAGTCTGAATTTCACTTCATGTTCACTCATTTTGGTTTAAAATTAGATGTTATTTGTAATAGCTTGTAATTAGATTTAAAAAATTTGAAAGAAGATGATGCTAATTTTGGCGGCGCGGTGGTGTAGTGGTTAGCACTGTCGCCTTGCACCTCCAGGGTCAGGGTTCGATTCCCCGGCCAGGCTCGATTCCCGTCTCTGTGTGCATGGAGTTTGCATGTTCTCCCCGTGTTTGGTGGG
>JAQQZT010000023.1:812195-842465 GCA_030068275.1 Clarias platycephalus
CAATTTAAGCTTTCGTATTCAATCAAAGTTTCAGCGAAATGTACATTGAGGCACCATCGGAATTTTTTTCCATATTATCAGAATGTTAAGTGCGTTACAAATAGGCACAGAGAGTCATTTAAAGTGCAGGAATTATTTCTTGTTCTTCAAACATTTGCATGATTTTAATATTCAAATCAAAGTTTCTTTTTTTAAAATCATATATATCTCATGGTAAATACATCAACCAATTGTGAACAAGCATTTTAATTGGTCATGGTTCACTTTACAATATTAATATTATCAAAAACAGTTAGCACTCCATTAACCTTCTGTTTTTGTGAAGGTGTGTAAAGTTATTGTTTTGTCTCTAAACAAAAAGTTTGCTGTCAAATATTGTTAATAACGTATATACATGTTCCACGCACACAAGTTATTTGAAATGATTTTACTGAAATGGGCGGAGCTTAAATTACATTTGCCTAGCTAATCACCTCACTGCAGGCCTTCACTTTTAAAGCTTGAAGTTTAACGATAGAGACACAGGCTAGCTTATTTAACGCTGCTACATTAACATACTGTGTATTTTTAAGCCCCCTTGTTAACCCGCTCACTCCGTATTTAAATCCAGCCGGGAAACATTAAATATTTCATTTAATTTCTGTTATTTTCTCCGTCGCGCGGCCGGATCGCCGCGCGTCGTGTTTGCGACTCATTTTTCACCTTAATTAAAGTTCTTCGTTTGCTTTTTCGTCACGTCTCGACTCTCGACCGTGGAGAGAAACTTCATTTCAAATTTTATTTCTGGTTCCATTAATTTCAGCATCATCTGCTCTAGCGGGTCAGAGTTTTCTCCATTAAGTCGTTGGGTATTAATCCAGACAATCATGTCATGTATGTGCGCGGGCGACGGGTAATTTCCTCCACAGTGACTCCCACATGTGACTCATTAACCGGCTGCTGTGAAACCTGTGATATATTGGGATATATTTCACAAACAGACGTGTTGCTCCCAGACGGGATGGTTATTCTTAATTAATGACACAGACGAGACCAGAGGAGATTGATAACGTACACTATATTACTTCTTCTCCTCCGGCTCGCCATGCTTTACTCCCGGTTGGCGTCACGGTGTTGTCATTTTCGGCCTCCGTTTTGAGCCGTTTACACCTAATCAGCAGTTCTCAGTTGTTTCCGAGCGTCCCTGCTGGTAGATGGCTGTCACTGGATGTCTTAAAGGAGACTGAGAGTGTTGGAGTCAGCACTGTGTGTTCAGTGAGCTGGATTCAGAGTCCGGGAGATGATTGGAGATGAAGCATTTCCTGTTTTAGTCGTCTCAGAGGAGCTCTAAGCTCCGAGCTTGAACTTCAAATTGTCTCCTCTGATGCTCTTTGAAGCTCCAGAAGCTGCTTAGCGTTGCAGTTTTCCTCTCATTTATGTTTCTTTATTTCTCTCCTGGACCCTGGAGGCCTCAAAGTTCCACAGGTCTTCGCTGGAGTGTCTTTTCTGCTTGAAATTGCACGTCAAACATTTAGGTTCCTCTGATTTAGAGAAGCCGCTTAGAACCGTGTCGGAGTACTCTCAGGGCCGAGGGTGCCGTAAAGATCTTGCTCACAGTAAACCTTTCAGTTCAGGGTTAAAGTCAGATTCTGGTTACGATGGTCGTCATGACACAGATTTCTAAAATGAAACGCGTCACGGTGTAGCAGAGCGTGCTGATAGAGTTCAGGAGTTGATGCTCATTATGACGGCTGGTTAGACTTTAATCTAGCAGTGCAGAAATACTCAAGAGAGCAGTGTAGAAATATGAGTACTACAATTATCATTAGAGTTAACGTTAGGAATTTACTTTAGTGTTAGAGGTACTAAAACTATGTAATATAGAAATCAGAGTTCAAAATCAGAGTAAGCAGTGTAGAGTTAGAGTTAATACTATAGAATTTGGATTCTTTTAGAGTTCAGAACTAGTACAGGTACTAAATACAGAGTTAGCACTAGCGGGATGAGAATTTGAGTTTTTGTAAAGAAATGAAAGTATCATTTCAGAGACATAAATGTGTGTTTTAGTGGTGTAGAAATAATTTTTAATATAGAACTTTAGAAATTGCTGTAGAATTAGTGTACTAGCAGGATTAAACTCTCTGTGTTAGCAGTGCATAAATTAGTGTGGAGTGTTGATTAGTTCTCTATAACAGCAGCTCTGACAGTAGCGCAGGTTTATATTAACATTCTGGTTCTAAAACTGTATCGTTTCCATAGCAACAGCTCATTTTCCTGGACGTGTATGGCACATACAGTAAACTTAAAAATTAAAGAATTGTTCAAGTGACTTTTTTTTTTTCTGTATGGAGATGTTTATATAGCACGTATGGAAGGAGTCTCCAGTGTCAGAGGTTAAGTTTTCAGAACATCAGAAGTTTACGTTACTTCGCAGCTTATCAATGAAATGACATGCTGCGTTTTTTTGTTTCATTAACAGCTGCACACATGGACGTGTCGTCATGGGAAAATGATTTATGCCATGGTGGCAGCGGCAACTCCACCTCGTCACTCCGTAACTAAGATTTTGGTTCAACGATGGATTGAGAATTTGAATCAGATTTGTAAAATCGAGCTTCCCGGAAGAAATCTTTTTTCAGTATAATCACGTCGTCCCTCCATCACAGACCGGAGGAAACCGGTGGCAAGAAAATGGCCTCTGACTTTCCCCGTGCTCTGCTTCTGATTTTCTATTTTCCCCGCCGTGTTTATTCTCCGTCTCGGGCCTCGTCTGTGTTTGTTTAACAGACGCGGACTCCATCAGGATCAGCGCTGTGGCTCTGAAAATTCCTGGAGACGCTTCAGAGGAAGCAGATTAGGATGCCGATGATGTCTACGTCGGGAGAAATGTCAGGAAACCCATCAGCTTTTCAGTAACGGAGTGATTTATAGGTCAGGGTGTTTATAGACCGGAGAGACATGCGAAGTGATGCGTGTCAAAATTCTGCGATGATATCCTGAGACGAGTCCATTATTTATTTATCGAGCCGCCGAATTCTCCTGGAACTTCTTCGGCTTCAGATTTTTACTCTCTTTATGAGTGCTAATTTTGTGTTTATCCATTCAGAGGATTGAGCTTTGCTCCTGGGGGACGGCTGAGCTGAAAAAGGTGTTGTGATTGAAGCGACGTTTATCTGTGTGCCATTCGCTTCCCGATCGTTTCTGAAAAATAATAAAAGCTGTCACTCAAATAGAGGAAAAAAGTAAGAAGGAGAAGAAATCCCTGCTGAAATTCAGTAGAGCGGCCCGAGGAGATTTACTTTTGCCTGAATAACGCGTTGGAGCTTAATGTCACATTTTTCAGATTTTACCCAACAGATGGAACTTTTTTCTCTTGAAACTGAATCCACGTCCTTTTTTTTCCACCAAAAGAAATAGAAAAATTTTTTGTCCTCCTCCTCAATTCAGCAGCTAATCCTTCACTCTTCATTTCTGCTCTCAACTCAAGTACCACAAAAAAAAAAACAATACACAGAAATGTAGAAATTAGAGTTTGAGTAACCTCAGTGAGAAGTTATACAGAGTAATGCAGAGACTAGTTATCAGTGTAGAAAGCACAGTTAGTTAGCACTAAAGAAATAAGAGAATCTGGAGAGTTAAACTCGGCATGCGTATAGGAAGTTAGATTTAGTACAGAAATAAAAAATGAGTTTGAGATAAAGGTCTAGAAATTGTTTAGCAGGAAAGCAATTAAATCAACAATGTAGAAATCAGAGTTAGAATTAGCATTGTGGAAATGGATTAGCAATTGTTTAGTTAGTTTAGCACTTTGTAAACTACAGCAAGAATTAATAATACAGAAGTCTACAAATCAGCTTTTGTCCCAAAGTGTAGAAATTAGAGTTTAAATTGTTTTGAAATTGAAGTTTGGTACAGCTGTATAGAAGTTAGTTGAAAGAAGTAGAATTAGCTGAAATTGTAAAAACGGCAGGTAATGTTATCGCTCTAGACATTACAGTTAATATTTGTATTGAAATTCACATTATTATACATTATATACAAATATAATTAATAAATTGTGAATAATATACATTATTGATACATTATGAAAAATGTTTAGAAAGTGCAGTCTGTATTTGTATAAGAAGTTAGCTTCAGGGTTGAAATTAGAGTTAGTGTGAATAATGTTGGTATTTAATGCATAAATTAAAGTTCAGTTACAGTTAGTGAATTAGTGCAGAAACGAAAGGTAGTGTACAAATAAAGTTAGTTTAGGAATTAAAGTTTAGGAACTCAAGTTAGTTTGGAAATAAAAGTTAGTGCAGGAATTAAAGTTCGAAAGTTAGTGGACGATTAAAAGTTGGTTTAGGAAATAAAGTAATTTAAATAAAAGTTGTTAGCGTGTTTATTTGTTTTAGTGTAGAGGTTAGATTGGACTGTAGATTCTCTGTGTATATATCTGTTAATGTGGAAATGAGACTTTAGTGTAGAAATTAGCCGTGATGTTAAAATTAGAATTCCATGTTAGCAGCTTCGGCAGCTGATCCGTGATCGTTTGTTTTCCCGCCTCCTCTTATAGAAGCGTAAGAATTCCAGGCATTTTATTTTCCTTTTCCCTCCAATCGATTCCAGACGCTGTGGTTTCCTGCGAGTCGTCCCCTCCGGGATGAGACAGTCTGAAACCCTCGGCCATTTTCCAAGAAATGAAAAGATCCTTTCTTTCTTTTTGTGTTTTTTCTTTCTCTGTTGCTTGGCAGAGGAGGAGCGCTCGGTGTCGTCTGGTTGCAGTTAAAAGGAAGCAGAAACACGGCGACTTCCTGCGGCGTGACAGAAATCCTCCGACAGGAAGAGGGGAAACTCGGCTCTTTTATTAACCTCGTACACTTTAATTATAGATGAACCACGTTGTGAATGGATTGAAAGCTGCAGAGATGCAGATGTCTTCAGTGTGTGTGTATGTGTGTGTGTTTATAACTCGCTCATTAACATTCTGCCGTGTACAGCAGTGCTCCGGAGTGGAGGATCCGAATAGAGGATGACTGAAGACATAATTACCACCTTATTGATGTATGAGGAGGAAATAAAAAGGAAATAATAGTCTAAAATGACTGGAAATCTCATCACACTGTTAACTGACATCCTGAAAAAAAAACACCCAAAAATGAAAAAGTTCAGACTTCAATTGCTCAGAATTTTTTTAATTCTTCTTTATAAAGAGTAAAACATCTCATGTGATTACCGTCAGCTGCGGGATATTATTCTAATAATTTCCCCTCAATCGACTGATAATTACTTTCAAATATTCTTTTGTTTGATTTTAATCACTAGAGCCAGAATGAAGAGTAATGGATAGATTTCAGAAAAAGAAAAACAGAAAAATCTGCATTTAATTTTCTTCATTATTTTTTAAATGCATATTTTACAAGTTATTTCAAATTTTTCTCCAAATCAAAATGAAAGGAGCAAACAGTCGACTGAACAACAACCCAAAAGAAAACAACATTAAAGAGCAAATTATTTCCTGTAAGGATTGTAAAATCTGATAGCACGGCCACCAAAAACGGCTACAAGAAAGAGAAAGAAAGAAAGAAAGAAAGAAAGAAAAAAGGAGGGAAACATACTGATTGCTTTCAATATTCTCTCATTTTATTTGAATCTGTAGAACCAGAGAGAACGAAGCACGCGATAGACTTCATCTTGTCACTAGTTGTTTTTTTATCTGAAAAAACAAACGCTCCGAACAAACGAACAGATTAGTTTTTGTTTCTGATGTTGTTATTTTTTTTACATCAAACAGATTGTGTGTGTTTTCTGAACAGACTAAAAAATAAATATGGTTATAAATTATAATTTAGAAAAGGATCAAGGGAAATATCACAGAGGTTTGAAAGGATCTTTATTATTATTAATCCGGTGGCGCCGAGGTTCTGCGCGTATAAACAGTGAGGTGAAGCGAGAACACAGATGAGTAATGAGAAATATTAGCATGAGCAGAATGTGCAGAACCGAGGCCTTGTAGTGCGTAATTACAGCTTTCTAATGGCTTTGAAGTGTGTGTCCTCACACACACACACACACACACACACACACACTGCTGTAATTTTACAGATTTAAGAGAACAGTTCTCTTAAACATAAGTATAGCTTATATTCTTTTTGTAAAATGCTCCTCGAACGCTCTTGGGTCGGTTCCTGGTTTGTCCTGATTTTCATAAACCTGCATGACTGTAACAGATTTCTGACACTGGAGACTCCTTTCATAAACTTCACATACTGTAAACATCATATAGACATTATGTAAACATCATACCAGCATTTAAAGCTGTTTATAATGAAAGAAACATTAAAAAAGTCATATAGGAACACCAACAGGCTGTTACTATAGACACAATAACTATTTCCGGCTGTTACTATAGACACAATAACTATTTCCGGCTGTTACTATAGACACAATAACTATTTCCAGCTGTTACTATAGACACAATAACTATTTCCAGCTGTTACTATAGACACAATAACTATTTCCCGCTGTTACTATACAGTAGACACAATAACTATTTCCAGCTGTTACTATACAGTAGACACAATAACTATTTCCAGCTGTTACTATAGACACAATAACTATTTCCAGCTGTTACTATAGACACAATAAAGAAATCCACCTGTTACAACAGATACAATAACTATTTCCAGCTGTTACTATAGACACAATAACTATTTCCAGCTGTTACTATAGACACAATAAAAAAATCCAGCTGTTACAACAGATACAATAACTATTTCCAGCTGTTATTATAGACACAATAATGATATCCAGCCAATATAACAATAATGAGTTGTTACTATAGAAACGATAACGTTAATCTGCTGCTACCATATAAATGATAATGATAATTGTCTGTTACCATAGAGACGATAACAATACCCCATATTTTATAAGCAGTATGTGGTGTTTATTTGAAGCGAGTTTGTGTGTGGATTTATTTCCGCGCTTGTTGGAGAGGAAGCTTCACCACTGAAGGGGTCATGGTTCTGTATTTATTTGTGTTCTTGCTGTATTTATATCAAGAGTCGAGCGCACAGAGGCGTTCTCTCTTATAGACACACGCCGTCTCTTTCACCGCCGCTAGCGCCGAGCCTCTTAACCTTCAGCTCGGAAACTGAAGCGGCGCGCTGAGACGCTGTGGAAAGCTTTTCTCTGTGGAAAGCTGACACTCAGGCTCTCGTATCCAAGGGCACGGTTCTACTCCACTAACACAGAGAACCATGCGCCCTGTGAGAACTCCAGCCAAGGAGAGATCTTCTGTCTCTCTCTTCTCATCTCATCTCTTCATGTCTCGTCTCTTCATGTCTCGTCTCTCCTTTGTTATTCATTTATTTCAACTGTGTCTCACTTCTCTCATCTCTTCTCGTCTCCTTTCTTGTCTTAGTTTTATAACTTGTCTTATTTTGTCTTGTCTTCTTCATTCTTTGCTCTTTTCTTTTCATCTTGTCTCGTTCTGTCTGTTCTGAGCTTTTCCATTCTTATCTCGTCTCCTCTTCAGTTCCTTTACATTATTTCTCTTATTCTTTCATCTTCTCCTTTATTCTCTTCAGCTCAATTCTTCGTTTATTTTCTTCTCCTTCATTAACAGCACTCGCAGCCGCATTTCTTCATATGAATGATTCAGGCGAGATCATTAGCATATTTGCTTTAGTCTATTTTTCGAATAATTATTATAACAAAAAAATATATGTATAACACACACACACACACACACACACACACCTTAATGAGCTGCACAGAAATAAAACACGTTAATCCATGAGTCAGAAACGTGAAATGAGATGATGATTGTGGGAAGAAAATGAGCTTAGAAGAGATAAATAAAGCGCTCGTAAGCTAATATGCTAAACACGTCCATTTCGGGGAGACGCGCGCTCGATTCATTTGCGTCGTATTTGCGGTAGTTACTGGAAAATAAAGCTATAGGTTTGGGAATGTAAAGGAGCGCAGGATGTGAAAAAGATGCGAGCTTAAAATAAACTAAAAGTAAGGTAATGAGATTTAATGACACATAATATGTGAGAATGGAGTGTATAGTAAAGAGAGCGAGCCGATGATCTTGTTTGCAGATCGGCGCTGGCCGGGTCGTGTGTTTCACAATCTGTTACTGTAATGCACTTTTAGCTGCGCTGGCTTTAATTCTGGGAACAGCTATTAAGAGCTTTGCTACCCAGTAATCAATTCTGGAGAGGATGGAGTGATCTGAGGAGGAGTGTCTTATGATCATTATTTCTAGGGGTACAAAAGATCACAAAACTCACGGTTCGGATCAGATCAATGTTTTAATGTCAAAGATTAGATTTATTTACAAAGAAATACAATTTTCCATCTATAGATCTTAGAGAACTCCTTCAAGTGAGCAACTTTGGACTGTGATTTTAAATGAAAAAGATAAAGTGCAGTATGAGGGATGATGATTCATTTTCGGTGATGATGATGATGATGGTGATGATGATGATGAGGCTATTTTTGTGTCACCTGCCAGTGAAGCTTAGGGGATCACATTACATCGTCTTACGTTACGTCTCATGTCATCGCCGTCCATCATCCGCCGTCATCACACTTTTCGTCTACCCATGCATTAGCTGTTTTGTTTTCCAGTAATATCACTTTATCTTTGTACATCACCGGTTCCCAATGACTGGGTCACGACTCACAGGTGATTTTTATTTGGGTGGCGTTGGCGTGATTTATGTCTACAGTACAATTTTCAGCACCAAGGGGGAGCTGGTTAGTTTTCTCGCGCTGTCACGGTTTCTTTTCAGTGTCAGAGTCATAATTCCACATGCAATTAGAGCGAGAGTAGAGGAAATAAAAAACGGTCAGATAGCCTGTGAACTCCACATATAAATGCTTTTATTTGGTATCTATTGTAAAGTTGAGTTTTATTGATGATTTTTCAATTAAACATGTTTTGACTTGCGTATGAAGTTGTGTTTTATCAGATGGAGCCTACCTCAGAAATGTCTGGTTTACCGTTCAAGTGATGTGTAAATGGCAATTAATATGATCAGTAACATTTATTTATGCACACAAACTTTTATCTTTATTTATAAATAATGCCTGTATTTAATTGGCTCGTGATGGTCGCTTGTAAACCCACTGCGGCGCTGCCAGGGTCCGGGCGACACATGTGTGTCACTGTGGTTCTAAGAAAGAAGGTACTGATCATCCTCCTTTAAACAACAGGAAATTAAATATATATAATAACCGCGGTACATTTATCATTTTATTCATACTGTATATAAAACACATATAAAGGTTCACAGAAACCATGAGGGTCCTCAGTTTGCAGTGTTTTGAAGAAGCGTTTCTCAGAGTTTTTTCCCCGTGTTTGTGTGTAACACCCGGGCCGACTAGTCGCTGGAACTGAACGGCGTTTTAGAGTCGGGTTTCGTCCTGAGAGCGCGATTGCTGACCGCGGGAAGCTCCACACCGTGCCGGGCTTTGATGACAGCGGCGGTCATCAGATATCCATCAGGATCAGGAGGAGCTCTTCAGTGACATTTCAGAGGTTATGAATTCATGTTACAGGCACTTTCTGAAAGCAGGATTGCATTTCACATCAAACGCTGAGAGGTGACGCAGGGGGGTGGGGGGAGGAGGGGGGCGAGTCCTCAGGAGGGCGCCGATTCATGTAGTGGTTTGTTTGATTGGAGAAACCAATGACACTTCTTCTTCTTCTTCTTCTTTTTCTTCATAGTTGAGATAAATAGTATGTTTTATTATTTAGATCTTTTATATTATACAAATGGACGCATGCTATGTGTTTTAATATAAATGGTGCATCCTAAAATATCTAAAACAGTAAAATGTTCTAAAACTGGTAATTATGATGTAGACTTAAAGGAAATTGCAAATTTTCTTCTTTATTAGCCCTGCCCACAACTGAAAAAGGCTTAACCATACCACCCCCCCCCCCTTTTTTTTTTTTGCACCGAACATAACGCAAAACCAATGAACTTTCCTAAAAAATCCAAAAGTTGCAGCTTCACCTCTGACTGTTACAAACCACTGACACTGGAGACTCCTTCCTTTGACTGTACTATGATGATACATAATATAGATTTTTTTCAGAGGTATTGTGTGTATCATAAATATTTTTTAAATAAGATTAATAAATAGATTAGTAAAATGATTATAATTATAAAAAATAATTTAATGATGAAAATAGCTACACATTACTGTATAAACTCTACTTTTGCCGTTAATGTTTAATAATTTCTGCCTGCATACAGAAATCTTCACCATGTCACACTTTTTAAAATCCGTTTATGTGGCGCGTCCTGCACTACAACGTGAACGAACTGTTACTATAGAAACGATAACGTATCAGAATAAGTGCATTAATATAAAGCTAAATAAAAAGGATCAGCCAATCAGAAGGCAGGATGGCTCGGTGTGACGCTGGGGAGCTGGACAGAGAAGAAAGAGCTGTGAGTGTCAGGAGCTATAAATACGCCGTGGTGAAGAGGAGGCGTCTCCGCTCAGACTCAAACGACGTCTCGTTATTGTTCAGTCAAAGAGCCGAGCAGCGTGTGGTGCGGCGTGTAGGAAGCCTCGCTGGGGATTCGCAGTCTGATAGAAATCCGACTTCCTGCTCTGATAAACTCCGGCAGTCAGTCAGGGAGTAAAGAGCAACTGTCTGTGTTTATCCACAGAGCCTCCGGGAGAAGAAACGCAGCACCACTGAAGCATTACACTGAGCTGAGGCGCCGCGATTCTGACGTGGTTCTGTTAACAACAGCTGAGAGACGGCCGTCTGATTTTGAGGCGTCTGACTCAAAAGTCTGATCTTAGAGACTGATCTGGGACTGACTCATGAGTCTGATCAAAACATCTGATTCAAGGGTCCAAACTGAGACTCTTCTCTGAGACTCTGATCCAAAAAGTCTGATCTGAAAGTTTGATTTGAAAGTCTGACTCAAAAGTCTGATCTGAAACCACTATTCGAGAGTTAAAAGTTCAAACATCTGATCAGAAATTCTGATCCCAGTGCCAAAATTCTGATCTTAGACAAGTCTAATTCAAGAGCCTGAAAGGAAAGTCTGATGTGGGAGACTGATTTGAAAGTCTGACCTCAGAGTCTGATTCGAAAGTCTGACCTAAAAGTTTGATCTGAAAGTCTGATCCAAGATTCTGATCTGAGAGTCTGGTTTAAGAATCTGACCTGAAAGTCTAAGAGTCTGATCTGAGAGTTTGATCTGAGAATCTGATCCAGGAGTGCAGTGTTGTTCTTTTATAGGAAGCTGATTCGGTTTCTTCTGCAGTTTGCTGCTTCATGAGAAATCGGTGTGAATGATCACGTTCTCGCCCGGTTCACTTTATTTCATCACCTCTCACCCAGAGCGTTAATTCTGTTTGACTGCAGCAGGAAATCAGATTCAGAAACCCTCACCACCGCCTCGGAACGTTAGCGACAGTCCGAGTGTTAATACAAAAAATATATTTAAAAAACACACCAGTTTATCTGCAGCGTCTCGCTACATTTCCAGAATATTTTATTTCCTTTTCACTTTTATAACAAAAATCTGACTATAATATTTATTTATTTATTTTAGATTTTTCTTATACACCTACTAACCTGATTTAAAAACAAATAATAAAATGATTTAAAAAAAATGTTAAATAATTTTAAAAAATCTAATAAATTAATAAATAAATGTATTGTGAATTGTCTTATATTTACTGCAAAATTACTTACACGTGTATGTACATTTTAATGAATCTTTTTTTACTCTATTTTAACACATTTTTGTTATTTTATATGTATATTTTTGGGTATTTTCCTCTTTCTTTTTCTTAAATTTGAACTTGTGAAAGCTGCCATACATATACATTTCTTTCTTTATTTATTACTTAATGATTGAGTTTAGTGAACACGTGGTGTCGGTCCTCCTCAGCTGGTGATGTAGTTTCCTTCACCTCGCTGTGTTTCCTCCGAGCGCAGCGTGAGACGTTTAAACTGCTTTCATTCATAACGTCAGGAAATCAATGAGCTGCCTCACTCGGCTCGGTGTGAGACTCTCACCTGCAGCCGACTCCAAACACACACCTCAACTTTAGTACAGGACTTTAACCTCACTCTCAGTACAGACAACATGAACACACACACACACACACACACACACACACACCCTTTATTATTAACTTTCTCATCATTTTGTTCACACACACACACACACACACACACATTTATGGACACTTGTGAAAATATCAGGCTGGTTCTCGAGGGAGCGAGTCGACAGGAGCGTACATCACATCTGCACACACATGAATCACTATTGTGTGTGTGTGTGTGTGTGTGTGTGTGTGTGTGTGTGTGTGTGTGTGTGTGTGTGTGTGTAAATGTACAGAACAACGATAAAGTGTGTTACTACCTGATTCTTTTTTCTACTCATTTGTGTTCCAGATGTTTGTTTCATTTCATTTGCCCAACATAAAACACGTTTACGAGAAACTTCAGCTTCTGCAGCTCAAAGAAAGAGTTTATCATCTATAAAGACCAACTTTAATAAATATAAATAAATAAATAAAAATTACATTTATAATAATTTTTTGTTATAATAATCATCATCATCATCATAATTCTGATTAATTGTTGCTTTATTTAAAAGCCTAGTTTAAATGAAAAAAAATAATCAGGAAATAAATAAACATAAATAAAACAGCAAAAAAATGTATTAATAATTTATTTTGTTTTTAATTTTGTATAATTTTAAACTTTAGTTTTAAATTATTTTAGAGTAATTTACTTTTTAACAATTATGTAGAGTACTGATTTACAACATCAAGTTTCTAATTAAAAACAAACAAACAACAAACTCAAAAACTTTTTCAGGGGGTATCTCCCCCGCCCCTCCCCCTTTCCGGCTGAAATCTGCTCGTTAGTGCTTCTGCATCTTAACGAGTCAACAATTAACTGCGCTGTTTACAGTTTTTATGCAAACAGAAAGAAAAAGTCAAAGTCAAATTTGTTGCTGGGAGCAAAATGAAGGCTCTGCACACACACACACACACAAACACTCACACACTCACATACATACACACACACACACACACACACACACACACACACTAATCAGGACCACCAGAGGGAGTGTTTTAATTACCCTGCACTGTGAGAGACGGAGCGTCACATCTCTTTCTCTCATTTTCCTCTTTTTATCTTCTCTCTTTCCTTTCCTCATCATTCGCTTTTTATTCCTCCTCCACGTATCCTTTGTTTTTAACTGTATTTTTTTTACCTTCTCTGATTTCCTCCTTTTTTGAATTATTTTCCCTTTTCTCTCTTCTCTTCTCTTCTCTTCTCTTCTCTTCTCTTCTCTTCTCTTCCAGTTCCTTCTCATTTCTTTTTCATCTTTCTCTTCACTATTAGTTTCACTTATTTTCTCCTCTATTTTCAACACTGTTCCCCTCTTGTTCTTTTCTTTCTCACTCTCTTTTTCGTTGTTTCCTTCCCTTTCATCCCTTCCTCACTTTTTTCTTCTTTTACTTTTCATTTTCTTTCTTCTCACATTTCCATTCTTTCTCTTCCACTTCATCCACGTTTCTATTTTAAACCTTTCCATGTTTGTTTAATTCTTACTCTTTTGCTTCGCATCATTTCTTCACCTCTCCTCTCAATTCCACCCCCCCACCCCCCCACCCACACACAATCCAGTGACCTTTATTAACCTTTAAATAACTCTTTGTGAAATGGTTTTCTAAGAATTCACTCTTTTATTCTTAGTTTATTTTTATTTTCTCATTTGCTCTCTCCTTTCCCCCTGAATCCCTCTTTTCTCATGTTCTCTTCTTCTCTCTTTCCTTCTCTGTTTTTCTTCCCCTATATTTTCCCTCCCATTTTTTTTCTTTTTCTTCTCTTTTTGTCCTTCTCTCATTCCTTTCCTTTCTCGCCCCCTCTTTCCATTTGGCGTGTCATGTTGGAAAATCACTGCGTGTTGGTTTGCGGTGTGTGTGTGTGCGTGCAATATATTCCATTGAATTTTTTCTTCTCTCTTTCTTTAAACTGGTAATTAGAGAGTAAGAGACTGCGCAATCATTTCTTCTTCCAGAACTCTGTGGTGTTTCTTCCCTCAGCCTCGGGTTCGACCTCGTCTCCTCAGAACCCCGTCAGCTCAGTGCTGCTCCTCTTCCCCCTCCTCCTCTGCTCTCTTAGTCTCAGTTCTGTATTATTTTAGACGTTATCAGGTGTGTGTGTGTGTGTGTGTGTGTTCCTCTTGAACTCCCTCTCCTCACATGGCCTTCTCGACACCAGGTGCATTTAAACGCTTTTTTCCGTCTGAGTGCTGAAGGTCTAATGCACCGCTCTGTTCCCGTTACAGACGGACGATAAAGCACTGACGCTCAATCGCTCTCCATCCTCCAGCGACTCCGGCCCAGACGACTTTACCTTACGCGCAGGATGGAGATCGATCAGATTCAGGGCGTTTATTAGGATTCCCCTAAATCGCCTCGTGGTTCGGGGTTTGGTCGGAAAAGGACGGATTAATCGGAAGAGGAGAGATATTATAGAAAAAAAACCTTACAGACTTACAGTAGGAGCGGGAATCGCAGACGCCAGGGGAACTTATTAATATGTGTTCTAATAACGTCACTCACTCTCACTCATCGTCTTTACCGCTTTATCCTGTATTCAGGGTCACGGGGGCGGAGCCTATCCCAGGAGGCGGCGGGGTCCTCCCTGGACAGGGTGCCAATCCATCACAGGACAACAACATTTATGTTTTTACATATTTAAAAGTCAGACATAGCCATAGGCAACACGGTGGTGTAGTGGTTTGTGATGTCGTCTTGCACCTCCAGGGTCCAGATTCGAGTCCCACCTTGGGGACTGTGTGCATGGAGTCTGCATGTTCTTGGTGGGTTTCACCCCATTAGGGTGAGAGCAGCTTTATAATTTATAAAGTAATGGAGGCGTGGCCTAAAGTAAGAGGCGTGGTTTAGGTTTGTAAGTTCGAACTTTTCTGCTGGCTGAACCTGGGCTGCATTTAAAGAACCAGTTTTATCTTCTCTTTCTTATTATTTATTTATTTATTTGTTTATTCATCCATGTAGTTTAGAGTCTTAGAAGTTCTCGACCTTGTTAAAGGTTGTTTAAACAGAGTGAAGCTTAGAGCCTGTAGTTATCCCATGATCCTGAAGAACCCTGAAGAACCCACTGTGTGAAACTGACATTCATGTATTCAGTTTGAGTCAGTTTTACTTTAAAAACAACAGATGTTTTCAGATCTGTTCAGCTATATAGTGAGGAGGCGTGGCCTAAAATAGTGGGCGTGGCCAATTTTTTGGTAAATTAAAAACATTTTGAATCATCTTTTTGTGTTTTTGAAGACAAGAACCTGCAATTATTATAGAAAAACACAGTTGAAGGACATTTGAAGAATTGTTTTTCTTTTCTGTTTTATTCTCTTTATCTTTCTTCTTCAATCTTCTTTTCATGTCTAGGAACTGGTTTGATCTGGTTTGAACTCCGCATCACAATGTAGAAACCAAACAAACAAACCATTAGAGAACATCTGAAGATCCCACAGTCTTTCTCTATTAGTTCAACTACTAGTTGTACGTTAGAAGCGATCTTTATTTATTAATTTTATTCTTTTGGGAAACGCTCCCTCATGCCTAACCCCGTGATTATTAGCTTTCCTCATGAGCACGTATCTTCACGAGCTTCGTATTAGCTTCGTATCTTCAGTCCAAATCTAAAGAACAGACTTTGCACTCTGAAGATCTCTTGGCTGTTGGACTGGATTTGATGCAGCTTTTTATTCCTGGCTGAACTTTAGTTTTATGTGAGGAGGGATTTGTGAGCTGACAGAGTTTGGAACGTCGCTGGGATTTTCTTTTCCAGCTCCGTCCCGTGGTGGTCGTACACATCCGTTCCATCCAGCCATCCATCTATAAACCACATTCCTGAATACATCCAGAGATGGAGACTCTCTGAAGAAGAAAAAATTGGGTGGGTGTTGGTGAGAGATGAGGTGAAAGCCCTATTTTCCCGCTTCCTGGCTCCCTGCAGCTTATTTGTGGCGTATTTACGGCTCTCGCTCGTGCACCGGAGATTTGTTTGGTTTGTTTTCCTTTTTTTATTTTTCACCTGTATCTCGTCATCACTAGCATCCCTCCGTTCCTCTAAAACCCCTCTGTCTGATTTACGTCTGTGGCGGGCCGTGATTAGGGCCTGCGTCGGGCTGAGAGAGAGAGAGAAAGTGAAGCAGGCAGGAGGCCACGGTGACTCTCGGTGCCGGTGCTGGAGGTTATTAGTGACTCAGTGAATGGGAAAATCTCTGCAAGCCCATCTCTCTCTATCTCTCTCTCTCTCTCTCTGGAGCATCCAGCAGGAGGTGATGAAAGAGCGTCAAGCCAACATTTCAGCTGCTTAATTAGTGTAGTATGGCATGGCTATCTTCAGATGTGGAGAAGAAAACGATGCCATTGAGGAAGGATCATTGCTCCAGTAAACACATGGCAGATGTCAGGTCCATAACTGTGATCGTGTTTCACTTTTTAACATTAGCATCCTGCTCAGATGGAGGAGAAAAAACAGCCATTTCTGTGTGTCGTGTGTGTGTGTATGTGTGTGTGCATGACAGAATCTCAAACCTCCAGCTATTAGATCACGCGGGACGGATGTGTGTGACTTGGGAAATAGCTTGCCGGGAGAACACTGGCGCTGCGATGTCTAATTAAATAAGAGCAAATGGGCTTACAACCTCTGTCGCTTAATTAGTCCAGGCTGCACCGCTACAGCACGAATTAATACATTCCAATTTCAGGCAAAGTCAATTAAACTTTGATTGTGATCCTGAAACACTCTACACTCTGTCACTGAAAATGTTCTCAATCTTTTCCTCTCCCCTCTCTCTCTCTCTCTCTCTCTCTCTCTCTCCCTCACAGGAACACGCGTGTCTGGGATGAACCTCAGCGTGGGTGGACATATCAAGTGAACCACCGCGTCGTCTACTTCCCTACGAAACGTCCAAGCTTTAGGACGTATAAAAGCAAAAAAAACAAAAAAAGACTCTGAGCAGGATGTCGGCAAGGACGGACAGGATGTGGGACGGTTTAAGAGTTCAGGTTTTCTTCTTGTGTTTAATAGCGATGTTATGGATTACGGCGGCGTCTCGGGGCCCTCAGGAACACGGACACCGCCGCGGTCTGACTTCCTACAGACACAGAGAGAGACGGAAGGACGGACACGTGCTTCATCGCTCCAAACGGGGATGGGTTTGGAATCAGTTCTTCGTCATCGAGGAGTACACGGGACCCGATCCTGTCCTCGTAGGCCGGGTAAGACACGCGACGTACCATGTGACCATATGATCAGTGATTAGAGCTTTCCAGAGGAAGAATTTCGTAGGTAGATCTTGGGAGCAAAAACAACGAAGCCTTTTGGAAATGTCATTTCTTTCTTTTTTTCTATTTTGGATGGTCGAGTGTTCTCAGAGTTGGAAGATCTTCCCTGCTGGGTGTTTTTTGCTCCGTTTGTTCGAAACTCATTAGTGCTGATGTCCGATGGAGAGAAACTGCAGTGTTTATGTTTCTTTTCTACGGTATTGGTGCGAAAAACTGGATTGTTTATAAAACTGGGAAGCTTCACTTTTATATTCTCCATTAGGAAACCAACACATGATGATGATGATGATGATGATGATGATGATGATGTAAATTTGGATGTTAAACCACTTTTCTTCTTCTTCTTCTTCTGCTTATTATTATTATTATTATTATTATTATTATTATTATAACAGAATATACAGTGTATGGCCATTGTTGTATAATCACAATTAAATACAACATAAACCAAAAATAAATTAAATAAATAAAGGTCTTTGTTGTGTCATCAAATTAATTTAATAATAAAAAAATAATAATAAAAAAAATTCAATAAATAATGTCCAGGATTGATTAAAGGTTTAGTTTATTGCCATACTCGTATTATAAACAAACAAACAAATAAACATTTAAAAAAATAGTCTTTATTTTTGTTTGC
The DNA here is from genome assembly GCA_030068275.1 of Clarias platycephalus. Lineage (NCBI taxonomy): Eukaryota > Metazoa > Chordata > Actinopteri > Siluriformes > Clariidae > Clarias > Clarias platycephalus. The sequence goes on from JAQQZT010000023.1 coordinate 830,194, forward strand.
CAGTAGAAATAACATATGGTAATTAATTTCTGGTAAAACTTCCCCTTTTTCTTATATATTACTATTATTACTATGATTATTATTATTATTATTATTATTATTGTTTTTTTTTCTTGTTATTTATTTCTTTTTTACAGTACTTCTTAAAGTAAGCTAAACATCAGCTCACATCTCAACCACATCTCAACAGGTTTCACATCTAAACCAGTATGTCAAGTGCAGCTGTTGTTTCTTGGGTTTTCTTCTCAGAACATTCATTCAGTACCAAGTTACTTGAGGCTGATCTCATCATGTGTTGGTTCCTGATCAGAAGTTTCTCCAATAAAATTTAAGAAAACGAAATTTGATTAGATTTTTTGAAAAAGACTTTTAATTAATCACGTAACCTGAAATCCCATCCAGTAAGCACTACGGAGTATGATGTGGAAGTCATGATGTAGCAGTCAAGACTCATCTCCTCTTGTCTGTCTTTAGCTTCACTCCGACGTGGACACAGGGAAGGGAAACATCAAATACATCCTCTCAGGCGAAGGCGCCGGAACCATCTTCGTCATCGACGATAAAACCGGCAACATCCATGCGACGAAGACGCTGGACCGCGAAGAACAAGCGGAGTATACGCTCACCGCCCAGGCCGTAGACCGGGACACCACCAAGCCTCTGGAGCCTCCATCCGAATTCATCGTCAAAGTCCAGGACATCAACGACAACCCGCCGGAGTTCCTGCACGGGCCGTACTACGCCCGCGTGGCTGAGATGTCCAACGTCGGTGAGTTCGTGTTTTTTGCCTCATTTATTATCACTGAAAAGAAAAAAGAAAAAAACAAAACAGCGACAGCTCTGTTTCCTCATGCATTATTCAAGAGCAGCTGAAACCTGACCAGGAGATATCCTGAAGCCTGAAGTTGGTGTTGTTGTGTTGTTGTGCTGCACTGGCTTGTTTACGTGTGTGTAGTTGTTTATTTTTAACACTCTCCTCTTGCACAATACATCATCCCTAATGTGGCTGTGTCAGGAGGTAATGATGTGTTACCCCAACACCCCACACACACCCCACACACACATACACACACCCCACACCACACGCACACATACTCCAGACCACACACACACAGTGGGCAGTTTGGACTGGGTCGGGTTTAGAAATGCGGCTCATGAGGGAGTTACACTCTTTATCGATTATCTGAATAATTATTAATAACATATGGTTCTGAGACAGCGTCGGTGTCTCGCGAGAGTGGCGTCTCGCTCCATAAAACCGTCTCGGATTCGTCTCATTTGTCCGAGCTCTTAGTTCAAGAACGGTTTTATTTCACCGGTTATCAAAAACCAATAAACATTCACTCAGCTGGTGCTTATTATTGAACGGCCTGCTGTTTAAGAGCGCTGAGACGAATCTAATGTTTATCCGTGTGGGAAATTCCCGTCTATAAGCTCACTGTGTATTCAGATTGTTTTTCCTGTCCCAGTGACCCCCACAACCTCGACAATAAAACCAGAACTTATACCACAGAAGTGAACGTCATTTTTTTGTACAATTATAATTAGATTAAATGTTGTAGAACGTCTGAATCCTGTGGCCCACCTAGACCAGTAATCACAATAATGGAGGAATAACATGTTTAATTCCCATGGAAGTGTTTAATGAGTTCTGATTGCTTTCTTTAATGTAAATATTTAATAATAAATATCTAATGAAATGTTTAGATTTCAAAAATTATGTAAACAGCATCATGCAGTACATCTCTGGCCCACTAGGGGGTCACAGCCTCGACAAAAAAAGTCTTTTAGACCAAAAAAAATTGTGCTTGTGATTTGGGTAAACTTCTCTGTCTGGAGAACTTCTCCTTACAGCTTGACCTCTGATCTCTGACTGACACTGGAGACTCCTTTCATAAATGTTATTCAAACCTCCATCTCTCCAAAGACAAAGTCAGCGATTACAAACGTTTTTAATTAGATTATGTGGAGTGTCCTGTGTACGAGTTTTAGCAGGTGATTAGTAGCGCGGTAGCGTAGCCCTCAGCCGGAGTTGAACACGTGGACAGTCTGTGGTGTTACTGGTACAGTAAGTGCTGATGTGAAGCATGATTGTGTTCTGTTCTTCTCCACGGCAGGTACGTCAGTGATTCAGGTCACGGCTACAGACGCAGACGATCCGACGTACGGGAACAGCGCTCGGCTCGTCTACAGCATCCTGCAGGGCCAGCCGTACTTCTCTGTGGAGCCGCACACAGGTACAGCGCAAAACAGCTGATCACTACAACTAAGGCTCCTGATCACCAGTTTAACGAACAAACTAATAAAATAAACCAAAATATTGAATATTTAAATATTTAATACATTAAGTGAATCAGTTATATTTCAGAAAAGAGGCCAGGAACTTTTAATTTGGCAAAATTTAACTTTACAGTGAAAATAATGTCTGGGTTGAAATAAAGGTAATTTACTGTATAGTCATGAGTGTATCATAAAAATAGTGTAAAATAATAGTAAATAAAGTCAATAATATGTCTGTTTTTAATACTTGTGTATATAAAATAAATGAATAAATAAAAATTATTTGTATTACAAAAAACATTTAAAAATTTTTTTTACATTTGTTGGCAGCCACATAACCCAGTAGTGTCCTGATGATTGTTTGTGGCATCTGACCTCACACCCTTGTGGTGCAGATCTCAGCTCCACCGTACAGTGACTCACGGCTCAGTGATAGATTTCAGTCTGTTTCTCTTCCTGTAGAAAGGATTTTCAGCTCAGATCCGCCATATCTTACATTTGTGCGTGTGTGTGTGTGTGTGCTCTGTGCAGGGATTATCCGCACTGCGCTGCCCAACATGGACCGAGAGGCGAAGCAGGAGTACGATGTGGTCATCCAGGCGAAGGACATGGGGGGTCACATGGGCGGCCTCTCGGGGACCACGCAGGTCAAAATCACGCTCACAGACGTCAACGACAACCCGCCCAAGTTCACACAAGGTCAGTGTGTGTGTGCTCACCAGCCTCATAAACACCTGTCTGTGTGTGTGTGTGTGTGTGTGTGTTTCATTACACTGGCAAAATAACACGTCCACTGTGCATCTGTGTGTTAATGAGTGCGCAGTGTGGTTTTGGCTAAACATTGAAAACACAGGGGGGCGGAGTCAATGCAAATTGATTGATTCTTTAATTACATTTAAATTCAGTTCAGGAACTAACGAGAGTTTATTGTTTATAAATGAGTACGACTGAAGGGCAGCGAGTAAATGTGTTGGACTGTAGGTTTGTTTCTGCAACCTGAAAGGGTTTAAAGAATAAATAAATAATGAGAAAGTTTATTCTGTGGGAAAAAAATTTTATCATCATATTACATTACATTATTATATTTTATTATTATTAGTAGTAGTAGTAGTAGTAGTAGTATTTATTAGAAACTTAAAAAATGGAATATGTAAATAGAATATGTGTAAAAAAATAAATAAATAAATAAATAAAATAAAGGCCCAATTTGTGTAATTAAAATAAATGTCAATCTCTATTTAATAATAATAAAAGTAATATTAATAATAAGAAAAAATTATAAATAATAAAAATGAAGAAGATATTGTTCTTTAAAAAAGCACAATATATATTTTATAAACTGACAGCAATACAGCATTATATTGTTGTTATTGTTATATTGTTTTTAATATTTAGATATTTTTATAGAAAAAAAAGAGAAATGGTTAAAAAGAAATAACCCAAATATTTCCTTTTTTTTTTTTTTTTAATATAAGAGTTTAAGTACAGAATGTATAAATCACCAGCTGCGTACAATTAGATCATATGTATAATCATTTTTTTTCAATAAATATTTTTTTTTACAATAAAAGCTTAAGTTGTACTTCTAGGAATCTCACTAATGCAATGTTGTAGATGATTTAATTTCATTTAATTTTATTTTTAACTCTTTAAGAGAGAGTCTCAAGCCTCAGTGTGTGAACACAACACTGCACTGAACGAGTAAAACCTTACAGAAATCAGAAGACGTGTGATTGGCTGCTGATGACATCATCAGTAATCGACTGGTTAATTACTAAAATGTTCATTAAACACAGACAGCGACATGATGGAGAGGATCTGTAGTGTGGGGGAAAAAAACCTGGATAAAATGGATAAAGAGAAATGGGATGAAGGTGTGTGTGTGTGTGTGTGTGTGTGTGTGTGTGTGTGTGTGTGTGTGTGTGTGTCACACTGCACACTAAAAGCATAGAGATCTTATCTTTTTTTCTGTTGCTGAAATCTCTCCAGTAAATCTGCCTGAGGTCTCGGTCATGGAGTCTCAAGCTCTAAAAAATCAGCACAAAATTGTGTGTGTGTGTGTGTGTGTGTGTGTGTGTGTGTATGTGTGTGTGTGTGTGGGTGAGAGAGAGAATTGAAGGCATTCCCACTAAAGCAGTCATTTCCTGCTGCAATAAGAGCGGACCCTAAAACACCTGAAATAACATGGCTGTTAGCATGAGCGCTGCGCTTATTCCATTGTTTACAGGAACATTTTAGCCGCGCATTAAGTATATTTTTGTAGAAATGTTCCACTTTCTTCCAATTTTAAATTATGTTTTTGTTATTAAAGTGGGGATATTTCGCAACGGTATGAAACCTTTTGTGTAGAAACATTACACTGTGCTTGTATTAGCTTCCTTTACAAAACAAAAACTGAACACACATCCGATGTTCCTCATCTTAACAAACAAAACTAAATTTGAACAAATATTCTATTGGCTGAGTATGAATTACTCATTTTATTTTTAAGTCGCTAGCAAATTTTTTAATTTACGTTTGATCAGTTACTGTACATGTATGGTGTTGAGTAGAGACTAGTGTTTTAGATGTTTGGAGATCTAGAGGAGGTTTACTCCATCACCTCGGCTCCAGAGCAGAGAAGATCCTGATGCAGGTTGTACCCTGAGACATAGAGGGAGCAGATGAGCAGTGCTGGACAATCAGTTCGAGGGTGTTTAATGATGAGTGCGTAGAGGTCTGTTTTTGGCTTTGTAGGCAAGCATGAGTGATTTAAATCTGATGCATCAGATACAGGAAGCCGCTGGAGGGAGTGAAGTTACAGGAGGAGAATTTAGGAAGATTTAAAACATGACATGTAGCTGCGTTAAGGATCAGTCCAGAGGTCAACCATCCCCCCAAGGCAGATCTGCCAGGAGTGAGTGGACAAGACAAGCGACTGAACAAGCTCCTGAGTGATCTGTGTGAAGAGAAGCAGACAAATATTTCAGATGTTGTAAAGACAGAATTGGCGTAAGCGTGTCAGATTAGCGGTGTAAGAGGAACAGGACAGCTGATGTTCTCCAGAAGGTTGCGTGCAGTGGCTGAAGGTGAGAGCGGAGAGCTGTGCAGGAAGATCACATCATCCTGAATCAGCTAGAGTTCAGTTTTGCCGGGATCAGATTACTGCAGGGTGTTTCCAAGTTGGACGGCACCATGGCTTAGAGGTTAGCGTTGTCGCCTTACGTCTCCAGGGCTGGGGGGTTGAATCTCGCCTCCGCGCTGTGTGTGTGCTTGGCCTTCCTTCCAGGGTGTTCCCTGTCTTGTGTCCCAAAATTTCGTTGGATATGCTCCAGGCCCTTGTGACTTTACACAGAATAAACAACTAAAAAAGTTTCCAAATAGTGTGTGTGTGTGGTTTTTGCTAAAGAGTGGGGTCCTCAGAAATGTATCTTCCCCTTAAAACTGATTCCCCAATCTGGCATATTGGCCTAGGTCATTGAGTCCAACCCATGGTTACGATAATGGTTATATATATATATATATATATATATATAGATAGATAGATAGATAGATAGATAACGCTGAGATCTGAGTAGAAACCTGACACTCTTAGGAAGGGAAGGAGAGGCTGAGTAGAGTATCATCTGTGTACCGGTGATATGCGAGCCCATGGGAGTGTCCTGTATGACATCATAAGAGTCAAGAGAAGACTGAACACTAGCACCTCACTGACCCGCCCAAAACCACTGCTGACTAGCTGGTGATAATTCTGTAGCTGCATTGTTACACCACCTCTCTGATCGGTTCTGGATTCTGATTGGTCAGAATCAGTGCAAGTTAAAATCACATGTGTATGCTAATTTAGTTTCTATAGTGACCTGTGTGTGTTGCGAGCACTATGGATATTTACCATTTATGGAAGGAGTCTCCAGTGTCAGAACTTTGTACAATGTTTCTCAGTAACAATAACAACAATCACCATCAATTTACAGCAGTACCTTAGCATACCAAATTTAATCCTTTATGGAGGCGAGTTCTTAAGGTGAAGTTTTATATTACTAAACGCATTGTGCCTAGGAAATGTACAGTAAATGCAGATAATCCATTCCAGCCACCAAAAAAAATTACCAATATTACCAATTTCCAACATTATCATCATATTTCTGCATATGAAAATAATGAAAAAAGATATGTAAGTTAAAATGAAATATGAACTTAACCTTACTTTATAATTCCTCTTTGCACCGCCTTCTTTAAAAACCAAACTGAAAGCGACTGAAATGCTTCGTATGCCGAGGGAAATTTCTTGCAAAATTTCAGTCCTTAAGGTGAAAATTCGTTGGTATGCTGATGTACCGCTATACTTTTATCAAACAATTTTATGAACTCATTTCAATATAAAACTAAATTCCCGACAGCGCGCTCAGGTGCAACCTGGAACAGAAATCCTTTAATTAGCTTATCAGTTTAGCTTGGAGAAACTCTTCAGACGCTCCAGGCTGGGAAAGCGGTGTGGTTTGAGGTTTATTTTATTATTTCATTTATTTTAGTCTTTTTTCTTCACTCAAGCCTTTTTTCTTCCCTCCAGCTTTCTTGCCTGTGTAGGAGTTATTTTTATAAAAGCAGTCAAAGCCTTTGGCTTCGGAGAGACAGCGAGGAGAGCCATATGGTCCCTCTGCTCTGGCCTAGCAGCGGGCAGGTGTGTGTTTCACACACACGCGCACACACACACACACGGTGTCTTGAGGCTCGCAGGTGCCTGGCAGCTGAACGATGCCTCCACAGGTAGTGTTTATGTGTCAGTTTTCTTTTCTTCTCAACAGTGACTCATGAGCAGACTTAACATTTTCTTCTGTTCGAGGAAACAAAAAGCCACTTCTAATTTTTTTTTTAAACGAAAGGTGTTTAAAAAGGTTTCACAAACTTCATATGTTTAGCTGCAATCTTTAAAAAAAAATAGCTTTTTTTCCTTCAGTAAAGTCACAATGTTCATTAGCATTTTGTCCTAAAACTCCACCAGCTCACTAGAGAGTAATGTCCTCTCCTATAAGTCTAAGATACTAAAATAATTTTTGTTTTAAATCTTTGTACTTAGATGGTTTAGACTAGGAATATTTAATTATAACAGTTAAGCGCTAGTTAGACAAATCATTAGCTTCTATCCATATTTCCAGCTGATTAGCGAGAGCGTTGTCATGATATTAGCCACCGTTAACCCCCCCCCCGTGTCAGATTCATGAGGTGTTAATTCAACCTGACAGGATTCAGGAGTTTAGGATTTAGAATTTTTCCACTGTTACTATGATCCAGTCCACCAGATGAACTTATAATAAACTGGTCTCCAGCTGATGACGGATGTTGACTCGTGGACCGTAATTGACGTAAATGATTTGAGAGATAAAATATCTCTCTGTGGTTCCACTGTAGAGGCCGTTTTAAAAGACAAAGGTACTATGACTGGTTCAAACACAAAGTGGTAACCCTCTCGAGTGTGGAACGTGGTGTAGTGTATCTTCGTTGTCCTTCAGTCTGATAGTTGTTGGTTCACATCCAGCTTGTCCACAGGTTTTTTTTTTTTTAAAGACATGTTGATTGTAAAAGCAAAAAGTCATATAACTCCTGAGCTTTGGTGTGGTACTCAGTAGTGTAGTGGTAAGGCCCTTGCCTGTGAGATTGAAGGTGGCTAGGCTGCCCGAAATTACCACCCACCTACTTAGGTTAGGCCCTTCATCCATCCTGTACCTTCCACCAATTCCTGAACCACCTGCGCTCTTTTCCTGGAGTCCTGGCTGGGATTTGAACCAGCAACCTCTCCATTCAGAGGCGAGTGCTCATCCACATGAGCTACTGGATCTCATACTGAGTAGTTGTTTTATGGAACCTTTACCTTTGTGTTCTTAAAACCATGATTTTAAGATAAAGATAGACTGGCTGGGGTTAAAACATCATTCTCTCACACTATTTTAGCCAAAGGGTCTCATGCTTGCTTTGTGTTTTCTAGAACATTTAAGTATGTGTTCTTAACCCTGACCTAAAGATAAAGTCTTAATGGGGTTTGAACCAGAAACCTCACAAGTCTGTGAGGACTCACTCAGCCTCATGAGCTACAGGATAACATGGTCAGTGCTGCTTTTCTAGAACTTTTACCTTTGTGTTCTTAACCCTGACAATAAGATAAAACAAAAACAGACCCAGCTGGGGTTCAATCCAACAATTTTTCCTTTGAGGCACAACCCCATGAGCTACAGGATGTGTGTGTGTGTTGTTTTATAGAACCATAAACTTTGTGTTCTTAACCATACCCTAAAGATAAAGTAAAAGCAACCCAAAATGGGGTTTGAAGCAGCAACGTCTCAAACCAGCAGTCAGTGCTACAGGACCTCAGGTTCCGCTTTTATAAACCCTTTCACTTTGCATTTGTACACTGACCTTAAGATAAAGCAAAAGCCAACCTGGGAAGGTTTTGACAAGCAACATCCCCAACCTGAGGCAATGCTCACCTACAGTAGGTGAGGTACCAGATCCCCTACCTGTGTCTTGTTTTATAGGAGATTTACCTTTGTGTCCTTAACCCTAATTTAAAGAAAAAGCAAAAGCAGTAAATCAAACCCAAGACATCAGACACCAAAGACCCTATCACTGTCCACTAACTACTGTTCCACAGCAGGACAGAAAATGTTGTTGCTCTTAAGAGAAGGTGGTGGAGCATTCATCTTTTCGATTCTCCATCCGACTCGTGTGTGAGACAGCTTTTTTTTTATTCCAAAAGTATCAAAGAACAGGTCCAAGGCTTTAAAGGTCCATAAACTTTGTTCAACTTTACAGGATCTTGAACCCACAATCTCACCACCCACTGCCTAGCACTCATCCACATGAGCCATATGACTACAGGTATTTAGTCTTTTTACAAGGACCTTTAACTTTTCTTGGTTAACCCTGACCTTAAGATAAACAAAACACAGGCTCGACTGGGGTTTGAACCTGTAACCACACCATACAAAGAAGTGGCTCATTCCCATCAGCCACAGAAACTCTCCCCTCCCACCTTTGTTTTTATAGAACCTTTAACTTTGCATTCTTAACCCTGCCCTAAAGATAAAAACAAAGAAGGGAATTGAACCCAAGACATCAAATGCCACAGACCAACACGCTAACCACTCAGTCACAGCAGAACAGGAAGAGGTGTTGCACCCTGGAGTTTTGGTTCAAAGAGTGATGACTTCATTAAAAGCAGGTGGTGGAGGCTCAGCACCCATCACTTCTCATCACCTGCATGCAGTAACAGGAATTGTGGCTGTGAGAGGATCTTAGATCAGAAACTCTCCAGTGTCTTCAGTCACACTCGGCTCTCATCTGCCCAAACTCAGGTTTTCACTCCAGTTGTAGCAGAAGAGTAAAAGAATCAAAATTAGGGTTGATCTCAGGAGAAAGGCATTCTGGGGAAAAAATGCTGGAATCTGAGGTGGTTTTAAAACTATAATCACTAGGAGTCTTTATAAACCAGAGCAATTATTATGAAATGCTAACAAACACAACACATTCAGCGGTCATGATCTCCTACACCTTCATACTCTACGTGTCAGAAGGTTACGGGATCATTACCCACTCTCGTTACTACGACTCCTCCTGACTCCTCTGTTCCTGCATCCTATACACTGCGTGTTTCCCGTCAGACCTTCAGCTCTTATTCTCAAGATCCAGTTTGATCCAGTGACCTCCTGGGTAAAAGGAGAGGCTCAGCTACATGAGCTAGAGGTCCTCACATGGGGCTTTTCATTTATAGAACATTTACCTTTTACTTTTTTAACCCTGACCTAAAGATAAAGCACAAGCAGCCGTCTCTTGGGCTAAAACCAGCAACCTCCCTAGCCAGAGGAAACGCTCACCCCGATGAGCCACAGGACCTCATGTTTCCACACTCTTTTATAGAACCTTTATGTATTCATTCTTAACCCTGACCTAAAGATAAAGCACACTTTACTGGAGGTTTGCACCAGCAACCACTCTAGCCAGAGGCAACACTCAGCCACATGAGCTATAGGATCCCATGCTTGCTCCATCTTTTATACAAAACCTTAAATCTTGTGTTCTCAACCCTGACCTAAAGCAAAAATAAGCACATTGGAGGTTTGAACCTGCAACCTCACTGTCGAGGGGCAAAACTCGCCTGTATGAGCTACAGGATCACATGCTTGTGCTTTATTTTATAGGACATTTACCTTTCAGTTCTTAACCTAAAGATAAAGTAAAAGCAGTGAATCAAACCCAAAACATTAGACACCACAGGCTATAACACTAACCACAGGACGACCCCAGGACAGGTAATGAGGTTGCTCCCTGAAGTTTTATCTTGAAAAATGGCTCAAAGTGCGGTGGATTTATTGTGAGGAGGTGGTGGAGGGGCAGCTCTCATCACCTCTCATCACCTCCATGTAGATTCTCCATGTGATTGAGAGAAAGAAAAAACACAGCAAAGCTACAGTGTAAAAGAAAACGGCCTTCTGTTCTGTTTTATATGTTTGTTATTTATTATTATGTTTTTTAGCTTTACTGAGTAGTGCATTTTACACCAGCCTTCTAAGCATGCTGTGTGTGTGTGTGTGTGTGTGTGCTGTAGGTGTGTATTCGATGTCTGTGATGGAGGATAAAGTGCCTGGAGAGGAGGTGGGCCGTCTGAAGGCCAGAGATCTGGACCTGGGAGAGAATGGACTGGTGGACTACACGCTGCTGGACGGAGACGGAATCAACACCTTCGAGATCAGCAAAGACTCCGAGACTCAGGAGGCTGTCATCAAACTGAAAAAGGTGAGTGTGTGTGTGTGAGAGAGAGAGAGAGAAAGAGACATTCACTAGTAAATGGTGGACTAATGAGGTCTTAGTTTATCTGTTAGAGGGAGAAGGACGGAGAGTGACGGAGATCAAATGAAAGTGAAAAGGTGAGAGAGGTGGAGGAAATGAGAGATGGAGGGATATAGAGAGACCTGATGGTACGAGGGAAAGTAGGAGTAGAGTGTTTAAGAGACGGAGAGGTTAAATTACAGCTGAGACGAAAGATGGAAAGTATGGAGAGGAAGATAGACACAGAGAGAGAGATGTGAGCTGTAGGACTACCGTGAGACTGATTATAATGAGTTTTATTATTATTTTGTGTGTGTGTGTGTGTGTGTGTGTGTGTGTGTGTGATCTTTCATGAATCAAACTAATGTTTCAAAGTGAAAAATTCTTAAATGTATATTTTGTGTGTGTATGTGTGTGTGTGTGCGTGTGTGTGTGTGTGTGTGTGTGTATTATCCAGCTAATTTGCCACGTTGGTGTGCCGCCTGTAGAAAACTGTGAACATTTACTTTCTTAATGACTGAATCAATGAATCAGTGAATTGAGGAATCGTTGAATCGGTGACTCAGTGAATCCCTGAAAGCAGTGAATGAAGTCGGCGAGTTTTGGAGTGAGACTTGTGACTCACGGTTTATAAAAAGCCCTAAACTACCAGAGAAGAAGCTCAGTGAGGCGTGAGGGGTCCTCCTGCCACGACCGAGCCAAAGCGCTGGCCATAAACGCAGGGGATTCTGGGTAATAGAGACTCTGTAGTGGCCAAATTGAATGGTGGGCAAATAACAGAGAGGAACAACAGGAGATGCTGTAAAACGTGTGTGTGTGTGTGTGTGTGTGTGTGTGTGTGTTGAAACACACAGTGGCACCAGAATTTTCGCGCTCTCTCTTTTGGTCAGAAACAGAACACTGGTTCTCGGCAGAAACAATCAGCGCGACGTGCCCGGGTTTCTCCTGTAACACACCTCTGGGCCGATACACCTCGCGGGAAATCATCACCTTTTGCTCTTCAAAGCGTTCTGTAAATTAAAGTCGAAATTACTGACAGAATTGCTGCCGTTTTAATCAACTATTCTGTGTGAAGTGCGGCCGCGCCGGTGTTCAATCGAAAAATGCTACCTATCGAGTTTTGCTAACTACCGCATCTGCGCATGCGCAGTCCCACAAGTGTGCACTCTGTTTCCACGCCCATAAATCCATAC